>JAEQBH010003169.1:0-579745 GCA_016808115.1 Tetrastigma voinierianum | reverse complement strand
ATGGTATCTTCTGTGAGGTTGAAAATTTTTTCTTCCTCAAGCTGAAAAATGAAAGTTGATGATACTCAGAAAACATACAATTTTTTTCTTATGATTCTCATGAAAATATTTAATGACTTAAGAACACAAAGATTAAACACAACTAATAATACAAATTAAACACCTAAGTTTCAATCATGTAGTTTTCTGTTTGGTTCCTGAGAAATATGAGAAAAACAAAATGCAGGAGAAACAAATTTTTTTGGAGTTTGGTTGCTGACATAAGAGTTCAGAAAAAGAAAGTTGTAAGCATAATTAATAATGTGTTGCTTTCTGCAACCAAACAGATTATAAAAAGGCAATCTTCTAAAAACCTTCATGCGTTTCATTATTCATGCAAAGAGATCTTGTATACAAATCCATCAATCAATTCATGAGGGAAAAAAAAAAGAAACAAATGCAGAAAAAGAATTAGAGTGCTTGAGCATAAAATGAATTAAACCATCTATCAACAAAGCAAAGATTTAGAGGATTGAACAGATGACTTATTCAAGTTGCTCATGGATTTGGACAGCGATTTATTTATTTGTCTGAGATAACATCACCATCAAAAGTAACAAAGAAACATTTAGAAGTTGCGCATTATACCAAAGAAATTAAAAATTTTAAAAAGAAAAATCCAGAAAACGAAGAGAGGGGCTTAACAACCAGAATTTAGAAAGTGGTGAAATGGTTTGTGCCAGTTTTTGTGTTGTAGTATAAGAACAATAAATAGGCACTGAACTGAACTCTTCTGAATAGACGATTCATGCAATGTGCTTGGTTGGACGCGTTGCCTTTGCACACCTTTTGATTTGCATAGGCAGGCAACCTTGGTCTCTTTCCAAATTGATGAAAAGTACGGGAATGTTCTTATCATGATTTGATAACCACTTCCAAACGTGTCTCTCCCTGCAATGAATAGAAGTTATTCGTAGAATTTAAATTATTGTTCACAATTTTTTTTGTATTTTTTAATAAATATATTTTTTAATTATTCATATTACATTATAATTATTTTCAAAAATAATTTTTTTACATACTTTAGTAGTAGATAAACTATCTGGACTCTTTTCTATACCTCCGGTGCTTATTTGAAACGGGTTGAGCTAGACATGATGGACAAATAAGATAAATGATTAAAATATATTATTAAGAAAGACATGATTCTTCTTCCAAAAAAAAAAAAGAATAGAAACATAAGTTCTTTGGGACCATTTAATTATATGTCTTGTAAAAAATAAATAATTAAAACATGTTTTTATTGATTATTTGCAAAATAAGAATATGTCATTAATAATTTTAGTTACTTTTTTGAAAATATATATATATATATAGTATATATATATACACACACTCCACACACTTAGATATTAAAGGATGCAGACAGCCTTTTATACTATTTTTTCTACATTTTTTTAAAATAAGAATATAATGTAATGAAAAATATTTCACTCAAGAAAAAGGAGACGTAGACCCCCAATTGGGGTGGTTTTAATTTTACATTTTTCTATTTTATTTTAGTTTATTTTACCTTAAAGATTTGGATTTAACTATTCTGATTTTGTCCAATTTTACAGAAAACTTCCATTGGTAAAACAACCAAAATGACAGTAAGAAATTAAGTCCTAAGACTGAGCTTTAAATGTTTTAAGCTTGATGTTGCCGCAGCATTCTTAAGGAGCCGTTACTGATACAAGCCTCTCCTTCCTATGACTTTGGATGTCTCAAGATGATCCTTTTGGTAGGTTTTATGAAAATTTAAATCTGTGTTTGCATGTTGCCCCCATCGAAACCAATAGAGGTTCTTATTGAGAATTTTAGATCTTGGTACCCATGGTTCCAAAGTTTTGAAAGAGATTTTTTTGATATGGAAAAGTTCTATCCAATGTTTTTCATAATCCGGTCGTGAGATGATCAAAAGAGATTATATGATTGAGAAATGGTTTGGATGAAACTAAAGCTGAAAAGATGGGATTTTTGATGACCATCGAGATGAACTGTCGAAGTTTCAAGTGACGTGAGGCTTCGAGAAGCCTAACTGTTTAGTGAGACACAGTACATCACATGACGTGGTCCCCCATTTCCAATCACATCCTGAAGTAAGGCTTCACGCCGTGACGACTGAGTGTATGTTCTTTTCATTCCTGTAGTCATGTCCCACGTGAAGTCCTATGTCAAGACGGTAAGACTCGCTGCTGCATTTTGGGATCCGGATTCTCTTGCTGAGAATGTTCATTGAGCACTGTCCATGCGTAGACTGAGATGAACTACGGAAGTTAAGATGGAACTGTTCAACCTTAAATTTATGGAATCGTGGATTTTTAACTTGATTTGATTAAACTATAGAATCATGATTGAAATTACCTTCAAGAGATATTGGACAAAATCAACACATTAAGGCAATCAAGATTCATGTTAATCAGTCAAGATTCAAGAAGAATCAGGCCACATTCAGAAGCACTTGAGGTTCAAGTGTTGAACAAGGTTTTGATCGGGGCGCTGAACCATTATCTTGTGCAAAGGAATCATGGGGTGCCAATATCTATCACTTTCAATGTTTTATTAGAGACTTTATGTTTAAGGGGTGTATGTTGGCATGATGGATGATTATGGATAATGCCCAATGGTGATTGAGCATATTGCATGGTTACTTCTTTTTGGAAACTAGGGCCTGCGTGTTCCTGCCTTTATCTAATCTCTCTCATGTATTTCTCTTCATTCAAATCCCTCTCAAATGTAATTTGAGGTTCTTTTCTATTGAATAAAGAATAGATTACATAGCATTAGGATTAGTTGGTGAAGATGCAACTAGAAGGAATGAGGAGGATCCAGAAAGAAGACCTTAAAATTTTAAATTTGATTTATTTTCATATTGTAATAATTCCATATCCCTTTAGGTTAATCTAGTAAATTCCTTTTCAGCTCAAGCAAATGATTTAGAATGTCCATAATCATGCCATGTGGAAGTAGAGTAACTATCTTTATATTTTCATGAGATGAATGATATACATAAAGTATACTATAATATGATTGGTTCAAAAGAATCCCTCAATCAATATATTGATAGCCCTTCCATTAATATGGTGAATCGGAGTTCTTCTGTTGTGGTTATCGGTAAACTCAAGCCCTTTACATATATATGTTCTTCCATGAAATGAGGTTTCCTAATTATTGAGCAGGCCTTAACTAGAATTATTAGCATGTTGGGCAAACCCAAGGTTAATGTTGGATAGAGACATAATTAGGTAGATGTACATGAGATGTACACACATCAAGAGTTGGTAACCCAATGATAGTGCCTAAATCAACAAAATAAGGAGAAAATCGATTTGATAGTTGCATTATATTATAATTAGAGACAGATCAGATACCTACCTTTGGATTCCATGTAATGTTGCAAACCTACAAGATATTTAGATATTGATATTGTCGATATAGGCTTTAAGATGGCTTTTGGTCCTCTTCCATACCCCAGACTATTTATATTAACTCCTGACAATCTCTTCCAAACTCAACTTTCCTGGAGTCATTCCACTCTCTTTGCAACCACCACCAATCTCAACCCCAGGAGTTGGGAGATGGCCCTTTCCCCAAAAGGAATCCACCTCCCCCTAACATAGTACGTCAGGTTCTTCTGTTCGCCCAGATTGGCGTAAAATTCTTTGATTAGGGCCCGTACTCCATGCTTCCTATGTTGGCTTAACTTTTCCTAGCCTCATCTCTCAATCTCCTATTTAAAAAACAAAACCAGCTCCTTAAATCCCCTTTCTTCCACAAAACTTTTCTTTGCCAGATGCTTCTAGAACACTCTCTGCCTCAGTCAGAAGGCCCCAAGTTTCCCTTCATCCACTCACTACTTTCTATCTCCTCGCATGACTTTGATGAATTTTCTGGTTTTCTCTCCCTGCCATTTCTCTCTCTGAACTAAGCCTTCTCTCTTGTAAAATCTCCACTACATTTCTACAACATCATACGAGGTTGGCAGTTTGGATTCAACATGGTTTGGATTTTTATGAGGTTTTGAGAAGGCTAGGGTTCGAAAGTTTGGAAAAATTGATGTGACAAAAACTAAAGTCCCCAGCAACAGCACCAAAAACTTGTTGACTGATTTTTAACATAGACCAAAAACAATTGATTCTTGATACCATAGATACCCGATACGCCTGGCTTCAAGAATTGAACCACCCCTGATAATGGTGCTAAAAACATGTTGGAGACCTAAGATATAAAATATATTTTCTACCTCGTAAGTAAAATGCTTCATATGAAAATTGGTTTGGTCTAGATCACTGCAAGTGCACATGTCATACAAGTAATACAATGGATTTTTGATACGGCTACCAAAGACTAACTAAAGTCCCTGGCAACGGCGCCAAAAACTTGTTGACTAATTTTTAACATAGACCAAAAACAACTGATTTTTGATAATTACTATAGGATAAATTTTTAGATACAACTACTAAGAATCGAATCACCTTTAAACGGTGCTAAAACTTGTTTCGAGACCAAAGATATAAAATATAATTCTACCTTGTATGTAAAATGCTTCATATGAAAATTGGCTTGGCTCCAGATCACTCAGAAGTTCTATAAGTCATACAAGTAATATAGTGGATTTTAAGTCCGCATATCATTCTAATGAGGATCTATTAGAAAAATTTAAAGATTAACTACCCTCACTAATATTAAAGACCTCATCATTTTGAAATTCCATTTCTTCAGATAGACTTAACTTCATAAAATAAAAGAATCAAACAATAATGAAATTTCTAAACTACATGATTAGAGAGCCACTATGAACTCGAAACACACGGGAAGAATAATAATACTGAATTCATCACTTTGCAAGTTCCAATAACATTGGCAATGGATTTGACCCCCTGGAGTTGTTCAAGAGCGTATTAGTGTAGAAATGGATATCTCCTAACTCTACATAAAGCGTTTTACTCTCCAAATTTACTATTACCTCTCTATCTCGTATTAAACGGGTCTGAAAAGCTACTTGTAGGATTTGTTCCTCTTTTAAGATCTGACTATTTTTCCTTCTCAGTACTTCACAACTATTTCTTAGGACTGGAAATTGCTTGCTCCCATGGACAGGATAATGCAAGCCCTCTCCAATATAAAAGGTATTACCTCAGTTATCAATTAGACAAGAATTCTCTTCCCTTGATTAAACTCAACTAACACTAGGTCAGGTTATTCTCCTCAATTGAGAGTGAAACCTCTTTAATTATTGCTAGATCAGTAAGTGGATCTTATGCCTCGGGTACCCATTCCTGTTGTCACCTAGGAGAGAGCCTTGAAAGCAGAGGTTAGATCATCACTAGTGATATATCAAAATAATCCCAAAAGTCCATTAGTTCATATAATATTAGTGTAAATGAACCCACCAATCACTACTCATTAGGTTGTCTCAACTTTCGGTCACTCGTAGGGATTCCCGAACTCGTGGTACTCAATGATACAACTCTTCGGGCACCAAACATCGATATTCGTAACAACTCAATCTAGGAGTAATACCAGTTAATCACTTGAATTCTTTTCTTTACCTAAAGCAATACTAACTCTTACAATCATCAATCCAAACAAATGTTCTTCCCCAAAAGAGCTTAGCCTTTCAAATCTGGATCAAAATCACAATGACTAGTTGTTTAAGCGAATTCATTTAGATTGCAATCAAAATTGAAGAAAAACGAGTTCTAGAATAAATTCTAGATTTCATTTAAGTTCAGACAGAAATGAAACCTGATTTACATGAACACCGCCGAATTTAGTTCAGATCATCGTTTAGTCCCAAATGAATATGAATCTGTAAACTATCAAGGAAAATAAAATAAAATAAAATGAAAAAGAAAAATATATACAATGACACTTCATCTTTCCCAAAAAGCACAAACTTGATGAAAGCCACTAAAAGCTGTGCACTAATCCCCAAAAGCTTCTATTTATTGGCTCAAGTCTTGGGCCCTAAAAATGAGGCGAGAATCATGCACTTCGTCATGATACCCTTGCTTGTATACACTTTCCATGATGTCACGACATTCCTGATCAAATGTTGCAACATTTATCATTTAAGTTCATTGTGATCACCTCAGGTTGATGTCGTGACACTATATTGATGTCGCGACATAATATCTTGTTGTTCTACACTAATGTCATAACTGATGTCGCAACATTTATTTGATGTCACAACATTGGACTTTTTTCACTATCCAAAGTCGCGAACCCGAAGGGTCGCGTATTACTGACATGTTGATCACTTGTTGATGTTGTGACATTACCTGTGAGAGTTGATTCGTTCAGCTTCATGTCGCGATATTTCTAATCCGATATCATACATTGAATCTGTTACCTAAAGTACTCGCCAATGTTTTAAGTGTGATGTCGCTGAGACATTCTGTCTATATTAGACTTGTCTCATCACCAAAGTTAGTTTATTAAAGGTTAGCAGGTTATCATATTCGATGTCAATATTATTGAACGTGATAGTTCCGCAAGTGGTTCAAACTTTTGGTTAATGTTGAGACATTGTTTCGCGTTATACATTTAAATGATTCAAATTCTTCCTTTCGCAAATTGATGTCGCGATCTATATTATTGCTGCGGATGTCACATTTCGTATCTATGCTTTCCATTCTCCATCTAATGCCGCGACATTGCCATAGTTTCAAGACTTCCTTCACATAATGTCGCGACATTGAAAATTTGCTGGGGGGATGTTGCGACATTGGCCCTTTCGTTAATTCATGCCGATTTCACCTTTTTTGTGAATTTTGCTTGTTTCCTTTAGTTTATACAAAACAAAAATTTAGGTGAAAGCTCCATAATTTTACATTAAACTTAACTTTTAAACAAAAAATATTCTTAAAAAAAGATGAGTATTAGACTTATCAAGCTTCCCCAAACTAGAAGTTTTGCTTGTCCTCAAGCGAAGAAAAGGATATTTGTTTGTCCTCAAACAATAAAAATCCATTTTTGAGGACATTTTTCAATCAACTCATCTTTTAAATCAGATCAACATTTAGTTCTTAGTATTATTCGCCAGACATCAACTCAAATTAAGCTACATTTTTTGAATTCTGAAAATTTCCATTTTAAATCATTATTTAATATATATATATGTAATTTAGTTTTGATCAGTGAATGCGTGTTGCTCTTTCCAGAACTGATCAGTGAGATTAGGTGTAGCTTTATGAGACATTTCTAAGTGTAGGACATTCTCTCAGAGAATTTTTCAACTGATAGGCTACATTGTTCATATTATTTTCCACTAATGTAGACATAACACACCCCTTAGAATCAATGTGGTCTTTAGCTTGTAATGGTGGTTAGGGTACTGTAGATAGTTGGGCATTTTAGCTTGCTTTTACCTAAACCGCATGCATTTTCTCACTCTTCGCCTTCACTTTCTCTCCATCTTCAACATCCAGCCCTTCAAACATCCCTAAACCAAACTGGGTAATTTTCTCGCATTTCCTCCTGCTTATTCTATTTTTATTTTATTTTCCATCGGTATTTTCACTATGCTTTAGAAGCCTCTTTCTCACAGTTTTTTTGACAGGATTGAGTGGTGCAATGTTTACCTTAGCTCTCACAACCCTATAGCAAGCTTCGGGGTCGCAGGTTCCTACAGTTAGTATTAGAGTACTAGGTGTAGAACACCCCTAAGGACTTAATTTCTCAGGATCAATAGGCTACAAGGTAAAACTCACTCCTTGTAACTTTCTTCTTTCACTTTCTCGCTTCATTGCTTGCACCTTCTCTAACACAACTTTTCTTAATTATTCTCCTTTTCTCACCCTTATTCTCCTATTTACTTTCAATCTAAACTCAGACTTCAAACTTATCCTTCTCATTTTCTTCTACTAATTTGCGCTTTAGTAATTTAATTTATTTACACCCTAAACATGTTATAAAACTGCTAGGTATTTTCCGTATGCTATAATGTTCTTCCAAGTGTATGAGCTTAGCTTCAAACTGGATCACAAATCACAACACTAGTCGCTAAACGACCATTTATATTGTAATCAAACCGAAGAAAATGAGTTCCAAATGAATTCTAGATTTCATTTAACTTTACATAAATGAAACCTTATTTACATGAACATCAACAAATTCCGGGGCCATCACCGCTTCAGTCCTAAAACGACCGAATCTAGAAACGACTCTGGAAGGAAAAAATAAAAATAAAAATAAAATAAAAATAAATGAAAAGAAAATAGCACGAGACTTTTAGCTTTCCCAAAAAAGGACAAAGACTTGATGAAAGTTTTACTAGAAGCTAGGCACTACTCCCCTTAAAAGATTGAGATTATAAAGCTTAGGTCTTAGCCCCTAAAATGAGGTGAGAATCACGCACTCGAAACCCAAAAATTGCCTCTAGCCGCCATTGCCTGGGTGATGTCGTGTATGTCTTTAACATCGGGTTGTCAATGCTATATTGTAGCAGAGGTTATACACCAAAATTTGTTAGCACCTCTCATTTCCAAAGGATGAGTCCATGTCATGATGATGTCGTGATATGGAGATACATTGTTGTAGATTAATTTCGATGTCGCTACATTGCCATTCTTGTGTTGTGACATTTGGTTGGTGTTGCAACATAGCCCTGATGTCGCGACATTACTAATCAAATGTTGCAACATTTTTCATTTGTTCACAGATCTCCTCAAAATGATGCCGGATCACATGTCGCGACATCATATCTTGTTGTTCTACAGTCCTCTATTAATGTCATAACTGATGTCGCGACATTTATTTGATGTCACAACATTGGATTGTTTTCACTATCTAGGCTGCTTTCATATGATGTCACGACATTGACATGTTGATCACTCATTGATGTTGTGACATTGCCTCTGCAAGTCCGATCTATTAAGCTAATGTCGCGACATTGAATCTTGTTACTCACTCTACTACTGTTTTATGGGATGCTGGGCGACATTTATTCAAGGTTACATTGAGACTGTCTCATCACCAGCCGCCACAAAGGTCACGACACATCATCCACATTGAAAGTGATGGTCCCAAAGCTACGTTCAAGGTTTTCTACTAATGTTGAGATTGTTTGATAAGTCACAGATATTTAAACGATCTCACCATTCCCTTTATGCAACCGATGTCGTGACTATATTGTTGTGATGTCGACATTTCAGATCTATGCTTTCCATTCTCCAAATGGGATGCCATGATTGCCATAGTTTCAAGATTCCACATAATGTCGACATTGAAAAACTGCTTGAATTGATGTTGCGAAGACATCCTTTCTTTGCATTCATGATGATTTCTACTCCTTTTTCTACTCGACTCATTTATTTCTTCACAGCGAAACAACAAATTTAGATGGAAGTCTTACACTCGCATTAACTGAACTTAAACCGTAAATATTATTGGAAAAATAGACCTTTAAAATATATGAGTTTTCACTTTCAATACCAAAATATGCTGCAGTATAAACATATTTAGAATTTGTTTTAAGGATCTTTATCACTTTTATCAATTTATCAATAAATCTTAAAGCTTTTGGTTTATACTTTGTTCTCTGATTGAGACGCTTTAACTTTGTTGACTCAATCATGTGTTGATGATGAGAGCTACATGTTGTGTGTCAATTAGAATAAGGCTCAAAGAAGTCCTATTTTACCATTAGGGAGAATGGATTGAGGCATTGTCTATATAAACTGTCAAATGTGTACTTTTGTAAATATCACACAAAAATTCAGCACGCACTTTAATCTAGCTATACGCAGTCCCGAAAGCATTTCTTATATACAACTTATTCGAAACAAAAGTTCCGGAAACCAAAACGGACCCTTTCTCAACTGTCCGTGACCCAACCCACTGCTCATCCCACGGTTTGGCTGAGCACTTCATTTTATTAATTTCTAGACTTCACGAGCTTTCCGTAGAGTCCAAGAACACGCTAACTGAAAGTTCGGATTCAGAAAGCAGGCACCCAAAGTTGTCGGGACAAGATGGGTGGTGCGGAAATTCGGCATGCCCCGCTTTCATCTCCGCCTAAATTTGCTTAGCTCGGGATTGCTCGGCTCGGTGGTCTCGGGAACTCATATACGCTTCCCCGACCGCCCCCATCACAACAAACCACAACAGCCTGCTTTGTAATCCGAACGAAACCCGTAGGCCATTACGAGGCCCGTAGGTGTAGAATAAAACCGAGGTAGGAAGACACCTACTGCATTGCCAGCCCGTCCGAGCCTATCCAGTCCAACCACTCACACGACGCTGGTTCCCGGTTTCCTTCCTTTCTTCTCTCTCTTCTTCTTCTTCCTCCTCTCTTTCTTTCCTTTCCCTTTCTTCCTTCCTTTCTTTTCTCTCCTTTCTTTCCTCTCTCTTTCTTTCTCTGCTCTTCTCCTCACAACTCGATCCAGCCACCCTCGCCCTCGCTTCTCTCCACGCAGCCTCCCCTTCGCTTTTCCCACTCCACTCTTTCTTTTGTAATATCATTTGTAGCTTTGATCGGTGGGTCCCCCCCCCAATGTCCTCCTCCCTCAACATATATCAGATGCAGCTTATGAATGTGACACCTGGCATGCCAGGTGTCACCCTCCCCTGGTGCCATTTTTGTCACCTCTACTCATCCATATCCATGTTTTCTCGAAAAACGTGAATTCGACCGAAATTGGATCGAGTGTTAGATTTACTTAGACATTCTAACGGTGCAACTTATTCTTTATCATCCGATATCTAGAAAATCCCACTTTTTCGACTATTCCCGGTAAATACCGTTTAATCTTTTCAAAATTTGATTTTTTCAAATCTTCAATGAAGTTTTACATAGATTAAGTAATCAGATTATACAAAACTTATTCTTTTATTTTTTTATCCATTTATGAAATAATGAAAACAGCTCAATATCATAAAATATTGATAAAAATTATGGACAAATTATATAAAAAACAATAAAATTTAAAGTTATTATAAAAATTGATATAAGTATGATACAATTTATAATATCTAATAATAGTATTTGGTATTTAAGACTAAATATCATAGAAATTTATCAATTTGAATTATTTAATAAAATATAAATGATTATGATAGATGGTTAAATATATTTATTTTAGATTATTTATATTTTCATTTAAAAATATTTATTTGTATTTAATAATTAAATAATAATTAAAATTAAGGTTTAATTATGGTTCTTTTCTTTCTTTGCTTAGTAACTTATCTCTATTAACTTAATAACCAATACACAATAAAATAGCTGTATTACAATTGGATAGATCATCAAACATGTTGAGATAGTAAGTACTAAATAGATGGATATAGCATAATTGATAACTAAGGATGATCAACATTGCTCTCCTTATATATAGTTTGATGCCCATATTAGATATTTGAGTGTTTGGGGAGTTGTGGGTGGTGGGGAAATTGAGTTCTTTCCTTTTTCAGTTTCAATATCATTTGGATGGTTTTCTCTCTACATATGAAAATTGGAAGAGGAGGGTATTACTTTAAATAAATTTTATAGGTGAATAGCAAAATTTTAAGAAGTGAAAAACTTTCTGTGTTCAATTTTAAAGTACGTATTTTTCAGCTAATTTTGATATGAAATGGAGGAAGAGAGAGAAGTGGGGTGAAACATAATTTAAAAATGTAAAATTAATTTAGAGATTCTGAACTTTTTTTTTTTTATATTTTTCTTTCTCATTTTTCTTTCTTGTATTTTCTCTGAAATTTTTCAACGACCAAAGATGTGTGTAAAAGAAAATTCATACTACTGTAAATAAGGTATTTAAAAATTTTATGACCTAAATCTGTTCTATTTTTCCTGGGTGAAGAATCCACTCCTGTTGTAAAATAAATTGGCTGCTTTCACCCACCTGGTCTTTTGATCATGTTCTGCAGCATTTTCAGCAAAGGTTGAAAAAGATTGATACATGTCTTGTAGTTCTCTGGATACTTCTTAATATCAGTGAGATAATCTAAGAAATCTCATATTATGACAGCGCATTCTTCCTCGAGTTTTTAGATAGGTAAACCTTGCAAAATAGATATCAAGAATGATTAAGAAAATCTCAGTATGAGTAAGAGAAACAAGATTTCTGTGTGTCTGATTTTCAAGATTAATTAGTTATAGATGGTCAAGTGGTTCTTACAGGGATAAATAATTCTATTGATGAATCCCTCTAGGCGATAACCTCTTCTGAACACTGCCGGTTTGGTGGCCAAGAGATGGAGAGGAGTTGACCCTTTCTTGTCCACAGCATTGATAAGTTCATCATACTCACAAATTATTTAATATGCCAATTCTATGAAGGTCAAGAAGTAACTATACAATACATAGGAACCAAAATTCATAGTGTGTGGACTATCATATCAATCTGTCATGATTATCATGCTTCACACCCTCCTTCAGGTGTGGCTCCATACCCACACACATTAAGAGTTAAACAAACCAAGGAGAGTCAAACAAACCAAACAGAGTCCACCATGGACTTTCAAATATATAAATGAGGATCAAATATTCAAATTGCAAAGAGATATCTCAAATCCATGACCTAGCAAACCAAACTTTGATACCATGTTAAACTATCAAATTGTTGGGTGTGCACTCAAAGTCCCACATTGGTTAGAAATAATGGCATTTCTGGAAAGTTAATAAGAATGGACAATCTCAGAAATGGGATGAGGTCTTTAGAGAAACTTAAAACAAACCATGAAGGTCTGGCTCAGCGAAAAATATCATTCATTTTTAACCCACATGACCCAACCATGTAGATATTGTTTTTTGTTTTGCCTTCACGGCTTTAAAACTCATCTATGAGGTTGAGAGGAACCCATACTTATATAGTACTAGGAACACCTCCTATTCGATGTGAGATGTCATAAACAATCTATTCCACTGTTGTATCCTATAGGATCATAAGGTCAAAATAACAAAACACTCCCTACGAGGCCAAAACAAAACGGACTCCCCCACATTGTACCAGGGGATTATTAGCTATGGATAGCGTGATTTGTCACACCTCAAAACCCGATCCATGGTATGAGACTATCATTTCACACTCAACAGGTCAGTGGCTTAAATGACACAAATCTTCCTTTTGTAACTCGATTGTGTCCAATTACAAATTTCATGTTCAAATCAAATGCGCAATTTTCTAAAATTATCAATATTGAATTTACTGAATTCCTCAATTACAAAGTTCACAAGTCAATAAAAGTGTTATCGTCCACACAATCCCAAAAGCAAATTATTCGGTTTTCCCAACACAACTCTCCTAAAAGCTCAAACTTATAAAATATGGATTTAATTTGAAGATTATGCTTCACACAATAAAAAATAAATACTAACCAAAGAATTCACCAACGATGGCAACATAAAGAATGGTTTGGCCATCCTTCCTCTTCGATAAGATTTCACTATTAGAGGTATCAGCCTTGTGCCCGCACCCACCACTCAATGGGCCTGTGGTTCGCTGTGGGACTCCACCGCCGGCTCACCTCACAGAAGCGGCCTGCCAACCACCATAGTGAAACACGCAGAACTAAATCCGTATTAAGATTCCTAGAACCTGTTTGGGATCCCAAGTCCCCCAGCTAGCCATCCTACCGCATGTGGAAAGTGTGTTATGGATAACTATATTAAGGAGGAAATCACGTGCAGGATATTTATCCACAGATCTCCCAGTATCCCAAATCTCATATGCCTCAAAGGTATGCAATTTCAACTGTGCACACTCTCTTTTCTTTCCAAATCTTTTTTGCTGATCATTAATCTGGAGAGGCAATCTAACACATGATGTTGTCCTCTTTGTTTTCAGAGTCGACATTTGTCGCCGATGCCCCAAAGGTTGGGATGATCTAGGAATACACTGGTGCCGCTTATGGAACTAACAAAAGTCTCATTGACGACTTGCAAAGGTTTGGCCCAAACGACGTCTAATAGTCTGCTACAGATTCGACTGCTCCCTCCCACGCCTTATTTCGTCTGACACAACAGAATGCATCAAGAACCCTGATCCAGCTTGAAACAAGATCAATTTCTTCATTGGCATCAAGAAATGGAGAAGAAATAGGAGGAGCATGCAAGAGAGATGAGGGAATTGCATAATCATACGAAGGTCGACTACAGCATGAAAACGACGCGACGCCTGTAGAAAAAAAGGCACCTATAATGGTGAAAAAGACGTGCAAGATAATAGCCAAGCAAGCCACTCAACCACCCGTAATAAAGGAAAGGATCCCATCATTCCTGACAACGATACCCCAGTGGATGACGATTTGTCCTCGTGCAACTCGGCCACCTTTCCCAGTGGCAGGCCGCCGCGGCAGAGATGCTCGCTCAGATCGCCCCTCGCACAACACAACACCGACAGAGTACATTCCTTCAGAAGAGAAGAAACAAGTCGTGGGCAAAACTAGCCAAACATAGTGCCTAGGAACGCGTCTGCATTACCCACAGGAGTAATGCCGCCAGTATACCCCGCCTTCGATATAGGACCTACGCTCTACATACTGCCTACAACAGTGATTCGAAGTCTCGACGACATGCTCTCTTCTCCCCTAGGGCAACACATCCTCAATTATGAGCTACCTTGAGGGTTTGTCATGCCAACCTTTGTTATGTTTGATCGTTCTAATGACACTTATGATCACATGCTCCATTACAACCAGGCAATGACTCTGAACGCCGTCAATGACCATCTGTTATGCAAAGTCTTCCCAGCCAGCCTCCAAGGGCCTGCCCTAGCCTGGTTCCATAAGCTCCCATGTTATTCAATAAATTCATTCAATGATCGAGCTTTAGACCCTATTCATCTCTCAAGATTTTACTATGGTAACAGTAAAAACAGGAATATTAGCTCTTGCAAACTATTATAAAGGTGAGAGGAAACCATACAGATCACCAGAGGTTTGGGCAAGCCATCCATGTGTTAGTAGAGGTTCACAAAGATGGACGCAACCCTTTAGAACTGTGAGAAGCTTCGCGCCATCCACCCCTTTCTTCCACTCACTGTATTTAGACCCATCGGCTAAAATGGAGGAATTGTACAGGTAGGCAAATAGATATTCAACGTTGAAGATAACATTCACGGAACAACTCAGCAACCATATGATCACAAGCAAGCCTACTGAAGCGTGTTTGGGAGGAGAAGAAGTCGTCATAGAAGAGGAGCCTCGCACCACTTCGAATATCAAGCATATAAGAGGGGCTTCGCACCCTTCATTCAAGGATTATCAGATTTCCTCAAATGGCTCACACTAATCCGATTAAACCCATCTCAAAGAAACCCATATACACGATGCGATCATCACAGAGATCACGAGCATGGGACCAACAGATGTCGAAGCCTAAAATCCCTAGTGGAAAGACTAGTTAAAGCGAGGCACCTCAGAAGATATGTCAGGGAAGTTGATCGTGGGGTGGAATCTATGCCTACAAAGATATGTAATCACAAATAATGTATCACATTGTCCTAATCCAAAATTTTAATTCATAAACTATACATCGAGGGTCGTTTGATCACTCATGCATCACCAAAGCACTAATGCATAGCTTTTGAGCGTGCCAGGTCAAGGCCTGGTAAACACTGCCCATAGCGGGTAGCTGTGAAGACCAAGCCTAGATGGTCTCATATCCTTCCACTAATAAACCCGAATAGGGTCATTATGCCCTCACATGATACTTGTACTCACCCTTTATATTAACTGGCTTTGATGTGCACGAGGCGCCGGTAGATTCGTAGTGATAAACTTGTTAAATTTATCGCTTCAACTATTAGATGAAGCTTTCCTCACAAATGTTGAACTCGGCGATCAATCCTCTCCTCTGGTGCCTCAACAACAACAACCACTTTACTCAGGAGACATCACACTTCCTCAGACAAGGCGCTCGCCACCCAGCCAGGTTTGTTCTCAACAAGAAGACTTAAAGCCTTACGACGCATAGCAGGCCGCATCTGGCCGCACCTCGATAAAGGTCAGCTTCCTTTAACATATCATCGATGGTCGGCTATTTGACTAATGATGGGCAGGTTAACTCTTTAAATACTACCATTCCACGACAAGGTTACCAATTATCCATATTTAGAACAAAAAGGGAAAGGAGCTAGATAGTCTTCCTTTAATGATCACATTCCTCGTGAGTAAACCACGGGTCACGCCTAGGTTAGGAAGAAAGAAAAGGATCCGTTAGTTGAGGATCCACTAGAGAAAATAGCGCTGGACAAGCCTGAGAAATTCACATATGCCAAAACCTCAGCATCAGCGGTGAGAAAGAGTGTCACCACGTATTGTCAAACACAAGAGTTGTTCGAATACCAAACATGGCCGAAATTGACCCGACGCTAGCCTCTCACAAACCAAACATACACGCTCGATGAATCCTTATTAGATGTATGATAAGGCATTTCCAATTTACTATCAATAAATTATTCGCATAAAGGTAGACACCGAGCGTGTTTTATCAGCGCAGGCAAAGTGTATCCCGAATGGCTCGCTAATGGTGGTCAGTCTCCAAAAGTTACGTCGCACTCTGAGAGTATGCGTACACCACATGTAATCTTAATGAACGCAGGCCCAAAAGATAGCTTCCCTCTACTAGGAATAGATCGTGATCGCTGATGCTCGCCGGGCATGCGGAGCACGCCGCTTCTTGATGCCTTCTCCGCCACCACTGATTTATGCACCACGATGCAAGAAACACCTTCATTGCATCACATGGCTATACTTCTGCTAAATGATGCGTCATGCCTATAACCCAGTCCCGACCGAATTCCCTCACACATGCAAATGCCAAGTGTGAACGAACACAGTGTTTCACCCATTGATTCTTAAATGTTAATGGATTAACCCCTCCAATATTCATTTTAATTTATCCAATCCTGTGTGTTTATTTGGGTCACGAATTTTCGGGGTCTCACCGCAGGCTTTGCACGCTTTCTAACACTTTCGTGAACTTTCATCGCTGGATACATATGTCTGACCAAAAATAAAATTTGAGTCTCACCCCCGGGGGGGTGGGGATCCGCCATCTCTGTTTCCACCCAAACACACGAAATTTCTATTATTACTTTATGGGACCTTGAGTTCATTTGCATCGCTTGTCCCAATTTTCTAGCTCACTACACATTCACCAAGAATGGTGAATAACCAATACCATGCACACACACCCGACTTGACGTGATGTTACCGTGCATATGAAATGCAATTATGCCATTTCATGCTATGTCATGTTACATACACAATAAGAGCCATGCAACATTATAAATTTATTAACGAGTTTTCATAATTTTCATCATCATAATTTCTATGTTAAGACACATCAAACAAGTATATATTAACATGATTTTTAAACACAATAAAGATGTTATTTATTTATTTTTTCCAATAATAACATTATTAAAATAGCTTCAAATCTTCGACTCACATAAATGTATACCTTCTCGGGCCCCCTTCATAACTAGATGAACTATTGGTTATCGGTCTCGGGATCAAAACCAAATATCAACATAGTCTGGGACTACCCGGAACTAATCCCAAAATTTCCAATATTCAGTCCTAAAAATCTTGGGACTAAATAACATGGCCATTTTCGGCCCCAAAGAACTCCCATGCCATTAAATGGACTTTAGGCTAAAATATTCCAAGTAGGAAAATTCCCTACCTCTTGTAATTGATTTGAACCCCATTTTACCACGCTGTGAAATTTCATTGTGCTGGACCGACTTTACTCCTCTTGTTCCGAAGAAACCCACGCCCGATTTCCAGATATCTTGCAGGAGGCAGGCGTGTAATTCTCTCTCTACTTTCCCTCCCTCCCTTTTCTCCGTCGCCTCTCCCGTATGTTTTCTTTTCTCATCTTAATTTAGTTTTTCTTCCTTCATTTTTCTTTTCTTTTCTTTTTTTCTTTCTTTTTGATTTTTCCCTTTATTTTCTCTTTTTCTTTCAATCTTTTTTTTTTTTTTTGCCTTTTCCTTCTCTTACCCAATTGGTCTCAAAATTGGGAAACTTCCTCCCCACTTCCGCCTTTGCCACTTGTCATTCTCACATTTTTCTGTAATTTTTTCATTTCCTATTTTCCCAGACACATGGCTCAATGTGAGCCATTTATCCTAATTGCTCCAACACATTGCCATGTGTCACCCGATGTTCCTGCATTTCTTAAAACGAAATTCGACCTGCCTTAACCAATGAAATTTGATGGGGTAACTAGATTTTAGATCGTAATTCAAACGTGAAGTGCCTGCTTCACATTCAGATCTGAAATGCACTTTTAACCGAAATTACTGCTCTAGCTCATTTTCGTAAAATTTAATTTTTCCCGGGTTTTACATATTCATTCAAATAAATATTATAATATACTTATATTTTTATGTATAAAAGAGCTATATCTATATTATTAACCATTAATATTATTATTATTATTATATTATTTATATATATTATTATAACAATTTAATAAATATTTAATTTGTGAAAATTTTTGAATTCCTTTATAAAATAAAGCTATCTACAAAATTCATTTTAAAGTAAAGAGACAATATTTAGTAACAAATATTCATAGTAGTCACATGAAATAATACAATCATTGACAAAAATAATATTATCTTGAATATAGATAAAAATACAGTAATTTTTAGTGAGGAAGTAAATTTCATAAAATTATATTTCCGATGCATGTTTTTGTTGAAAATCCTGTTTATTTTTTGTCGCAAAAGTTAGCACCAGAAAAGGCTAAACTTTTCCGCCATAACTTTGTGACAAAAATGGTAATGAAATATTTAATTTAATGAAAAAAAGTTTTCAATAAATCCTAAATAACAAAATTGAATTCTTGTCGTAGAAAAATGATATTTGAGTGAATTTGTAATTTGTCCCAGAATTTTCAAGTGGGAGACATGTTTTATTGTAGTGATGAGCCATCAAAGCCTAGTTCATGTCTTACCTCCTCCACCCTATTAGAATGACAAAGAGTTTCAAAATGTAATGTAATTCACCTCGTGGAGTTCTAACGAACTCATCGAAGCACCCGAACTCGCTACAGGATATTTCAAGTCTTCTGAAGGGGCCTTAACTTAAGATTGTCATAGGCTACGGCAAACTCCGGGAACCAGTCCCGCTGATAAAAATGATGAGTAGACATATCCTTCATCAATTCAACTTTTGCTATAGAATCCCTGATCACATCCTTTCCTAGAGGTAAAAAACTCTCCACTGCAACTTGTTAGAGAAGGGCTCTAAAGGCCATCACCTTTAGCACTTATTATACGTCTTATATTTATTTATAATAAACACATCTTCATTTTGATGTCTATTTACATATATATGAACTGATATCGGATCTAAATCAAATTAATGAAGTCCTGATACATTGCATACATAAAGGAAACTACGATTGTGATCATGATATTGAGATTCCGCTATTAAGTGTAATTATGTAGTATCTAAACTATCCCTAGTCATAGGATCAACAAGATTGAACATTGCTTGATCCTGATATACTTTATGTTTGTGACTCTTGATATGGACTTTACAGATGATCTCATAAACTGTGATCATCGTGATGATTAGAGTAGACATGTGGATGTTTGGTAAGAGTAGCTAAGTTCATTGGAGACCTGCTATGAGACAATCATATGGATCATCTGTTCAAACATCAATGATCATCTCATCATAGCAATGGTGCGAGTATCCTTAGACTTGAGGTGCTCAATGGTATCTTGACACTAATTCTGTTTCGACTTCAAACTTGCTGCCTTAAGAGGTTACCGGTAGGGAGGGATGATTGGGCATAGAAACGAGGTATCTCTGGCTGAAATTGAGGAACAGCAAAGATTCACCACCCCATGTAAGGAAGGGACCTGAGGCCATCTTAGAGACTGTCATTAGAATCTTTCGACCAAAGTAATCATGTCTCGCAAGAGTCTTCACTGCATGCTTTGTATACGATTCATGTGATCATGATAAATACACTTAAATAGTTCATCTAGTGGAGTCAGAAACCTGGAAAATTTAAATTTTTTCAAAATGGTAAGAATAGTAAAATTACGAACACATAGTAGTGTCGAAAATTTTCTATATATCTGAGACAAATTAATTGTGCGTTGATTCGTCTCGTAAGAAATCTTAGTGACCTTAAAAGTTTCGTCGACTCTTGGTGTAATAAATTTTTACGATTGTGGTGGAGGTCAAAGACTTTAGACAAGTTTTTATGAAAATCTCAGTCGTGAAATGACGGAGATAAGTTCATTTAAATAAACTGAATTAGTGAAATGAATAGTTTCGACAGAAACAACCCGGGATCGTGGAGGGACACGTAGCGCGACGGCCAATTAACAAACTTAAATTAAATTGGAAATAAAAGGAGGGAAAATGGGAAAAGCCCATTTTTTTTGGTCTTCACGCACAAATGGAGGGAGAAGAGAGGGGCAGGAGAGAGAAGCTTCCTAACTTTCTCTGCAGATCACGGAGTTTCCGGGTGGTCGCCTCGCTGGCCGGGCCAAGACTTGTGTCGGAGTAATTAACGAGGGCAACATGTGGGACATCAAATTAACCAGTGCTTTTGTTAGAGATTCAAGCTGAAAGTTAGGGAGGTCGTGAGTTTCGAGCTTCTGGGTCTTTGAAAAGCTTCGTCTTCGCTCCAAGAGGTAGGGAACCTTCCTACTCAGGTTTATTTTCCATCTAGGAGTTTTTTTTGTCTTGGTTGAGCCCTAGGGGCTGTTTGGATGGTGCTCTCGAGCACCAAAAAGAAGGAAAAAAAAAAAATCTGTTGTGTAGGTCACTGTTCATGTGAAGCCTTAAACTTTGGATGACAATAACTTTTTTGTCCGAACTTCGATTCACATATTCGACCATGGAAAGATATTTGAGTAGAATCCATCCACATATAGATTAATGCACTAGAGTCATATTAGTCCGAATGATGAAATACTGTAGCCTCATTGCTACAGCCAGAATGTTGCATTTTCATAGCTTGAAAAGGTATAACCTCCTTCATAGGGATCAAATTTGTGTTCTTGGACTCTATGGAAATCTCATTGAGTCTAGAATATGTAAATATGCCTGTGAATGGCATTTGGTGCCCATATATTTTTCAAAATTTTGATTTTAGCACCAAGTGTGTAAATTGCTTGGTTGTGATGATATGCACGGTCTAGTACATTGAAATTGGGGTATGTTGTTTGGTAATTATATGCATGTTGATATAATAATCCATGAGGGCTTAGGAAACGCATGATTTTGTAAGATTGAGCCATTGTATTGCTTGGTTGCAGGTTATTTGTAGACATGGTGTCACAATTAGGTCTAGAGGGATAAAGTAAGTCATTAACCTATCGCGATGACTCGAGATGTCAATGTATGTGTGTTAGGTATGGTCGTATGAAGAAGTGATTTAAATTGAATTTATGTGTTCGTGATATAAATGTCCAACCATGCATAAGCACAGGCATGAGTAGGTATGTGCATATAACACCTTATTGCTATATATGTAGCATGGTATGAATAGGCAATGACATTTTGTATCAGATTTCATATGCACTGGGACATCGCAGAAACTCAAAGCGGAGTGTACGGTTGTTTTTCACCATTTCGCGGAACGGTGGTGGATTCGACACATTGACAACGCCCAATGGAGCTCCGCTTATATAAATAAACACCTGCGGTATGGTGTTAATAGCGCCGTCGCGACACGTAAAGAGATCAAGCGCTTTATTGTCCAATGCTTTTGTTTTAAAGTGGTTTTGGAGACTGTCCAATGCTTTTGAATAAAGTATTTATCGTAGAACGGGTCTAATGTTTTTGCTTTGGGTGCGGTTTTCTTAAATTGTCCATCGCTTTTGTTTTAAAAGGCTGTAGATCGTCCAATGTTTTTATTTATAAAACAAAAGCTTTGTTTGATAAAGGACTATCAGTATTGAAATAATGGTGAAGCCACTGGGGCATAAGCATGTGAGGAGTCTAAGTTCATGGGAGTCGATAAGGATCTACACATAGACATGTTGAGCTCCGCATCTCATTCAATGACATGTAGGTTTCATTCTAGGATGCATCTTCTTAGGGAGTGTTTATTGTTGCATGACCATTGTATGGACAAAGAAAGAAATAGGATTTCAATGCTACTGGCATTGCTCACCCTGGCTCTTGGGACCTTCAGGTACAAGGAATGTGTAGGGAGACGGCGCTCACTAGAGGCCGATATTATAAGAAAGCCGGATTATGGCTTATTTATATTTTGTAAAACATGTATAATGCTTAATTTGATATATGTTTATGGTAAGAGTGATGTAATTAAAACCTTACTGTGACTATGGTTTTATAGTCATGTGCTTATATGTTTATATGGATAAACAGGCCTCTACGCGCTATTTTTATCAGATGACCTAAGAGGTCGTCATAATATCAGGCCAAGCATATAAAATCTATCGTCAGATTTCGGTATTCCTGCACAGTGAAACTCTGTCTCGATTTTCGTTAAACTTTAGGTTCAAAAGGACCCAATGGTATTATTGGCCAAGTTACCCATTATCCACGACCTTCCATGGCTTAATGCTGTCAACTGAGCCCAGACTGGGGGCTGCAGAGCGTGATGCATAGTCCATGCTTTGAACCAAGTCAGGTATAGAATGGAGTGAAAGGATAACATTGCATAATATATTCCATATGGAAAGGTTCGTAGTCAAACCCTTTGAATTCTTCACACCGGGTCATACGGTCATTGGATACCGATCTTGACTTGCTTGAAATCAAAGGGTCATTCAAGTGGGATAACATAACCAAACCCACGAGCCGCCACGCTAGAAGGTCCTGGAATGAACAAAATGGTCTGACAGGATCCAAGTCGAGAAAGTACTGGATGAGAGATCCAAATTGAACAAGAACAAGTTAGTGGATTGACTATATAGGGATTAGAGAATCTCTGTATCATTTGGATGACCATATTATCATTTCCATTCGGGGTCTAAAGCCCATGAGATTCACACTACATGCATAGGGATGCATGTATGAAACAACCTCTCCCCTACATGGGGATAAAGCCTTAGCCATCTCCTTTAAGTTTTCTTTTCCAACCTTGTGGATCAAACATCGATGTGCCGCACTCGAGCACTCGTGGCTCATACACATCTTCTCCAGAAGCATAATCTAATAAAGGAGGTCGGAAACTGGGCAAAGCGCAATGATTTCCAAAACTTATGGCTTGCTATTCAATTTGAGGCTTCAAACATCATCCACAGATGATATTTTTTCATATTTGTTTTTTTATTCCACTCGTGCTTTGCATATGATGCAACCCCGAAAAACCTCCTACACAATGTCCATAATATTATTTGGCAGAATGGCCTCATCCACTTCATTAGTTTGTTTTGTTGCCTGATTAGTGCATCACTAAATACCATCCTTCAATACCCTTCTACACTTCTATCATCGCACTCAATTCACCATCCTCAAGTACTAAAAGGGAAAGTTGATCCATAACTCCCTTCCCCAGAATAATTAGGTAAACGTAATCACTCAACTGCATGGTAGAACACCCCAATTACTTCAAATTGTTTTTCAATGCCACAATCCAAGACTTTCCCTTGATGGTTAGGTTACTACAAACATCTCTCCACTAAATTCTCCTTGCCACTCTCTTCCACCTCCTCCAACACCTAGGTCGTGAACCACCGTGACCTTAGTGGCCCGTTAGTCTTAAAGGGGATTAATTGACAAGAGAAATAAATGTTAGTAGTGGAATTGAGCGGAATGATCGGGGATCCGCCAACCTATACACTAAGGTGGGAATGACCTCAAACTCCTTAAAAAGAAAAGTTAAAAATAAAGTAAAATCTAACCAAAATATAACATGATAAAAATAAAATTTAGTGGTGTGAAATGGAATTCTTCCGAATTGGCTCATATTGCAACCTAAGTTTTCTATAAGGACATGTTCTATCCATGGAAATGAGTTTTCCTTGTTAGTGGACCTGCCTTAATTAGACTCAAGTATTGTTTGGCAAACCAAAGGTTACTGCTTGAAAGAGAAGCATGTTTAAAAATATTAAGATGTACACGTGTCTCGAGTTGATAGCCCAAATGATAGTCTACAAATCAACAGTTGGTAGCACCGATCTCGATAGTTGCATAGAATTGTGCTGGTATGGATCATACCTACCTTTGATCCAAGGTGCCTACATATATGGATCAGGTATACAGCATGCTTCAAGAGTACAAGGTAGAAAGGTCATATGAGAGTCCCATATGTTTGGGGACAAATGGTACACAGAGTTGCAGCTGTTACATAGTGACTTATATGTTTTGAAACTTCAGAGACGCATTTAAATTATTTGATTGTTATGTCCAAAGACATAAGAAATATTTTTAGCTTATTATTTGAACAAGAAAGGTTTTTATTTATATTTTGTAACAATGGTTGTTACAATATGTTGTCTTTTATGCTGGTGGTACATTAAGCAATGGGATTTACATATTAGATATATTTAATCCAATTTTAAATGTTAATGACAATAAAAAGTCCAAAGGGAGATAATTTGAAATCATCGTACTCATGGCATTGTCGCCGCTATATGCATGAGAGACGAACACGGTTACACAAGTTTGTAAGAGTCAGGGTCATGTTTAGATCGTGAATCATCTTGATGTGGAATCCACTATAGAGAAGACCAGCTTCCTCAGTGAAATGAGAACGCTCTTATGGGACAATTTCACCTTAATACATTGGCGAGCCAGGTCCACCCATACACAAAAAAAAAAATATGCCATGACGAGGTGGTTTCATCTACTTCATTACCTTTAACCATGATCATTCCAGATTTGGGTACTTGTATCTCATCACAAATCAACTTTCGTGTTAGAGACTGCTAGGATATAGAGAAATGCACTTCAGGGAGAAGTATCAAATCACTTAGATGAGATCCAAGTATGTAATACTTAAGCCAAGAGTTTCTAGGCTATCTTGGGATAATGAGACCTTTAACAAGGGTGGACTCATTCTATACATACGCACATGATGTGGGTTAAGAGGACAAACTGAACCTTGTTAGACTTGGTAAGATTTATGATGGGCAAGGCAAATCTACTACATACTTTAGATAGAAATGCACACCAAACCACTATTTAAATTGTTAAACAAAGTCCCAAACTAAGCCAATTGAGTTACTCATATGAGATATAGACTCAACAAGGAGCCTTATATCTTCTATCACCCGGTATACACACTGCACAACGATAAGCAAATTTGCCACAACTGCCAGAAGCCAACCAGGGGGAAGGTTCATTTGCAGGATCCTGGCGAGTTTGATATCAGTTCTAACACCTTGGGAACAAAAAGCTATCGAGCCTCAGCATACGCCTCCTTAGAGAAAAGAGCTTCTTCAAGACTAATATATAGAGCAAGGAACTCAGAAGAAGTTCAGTGCTTAAACAGACAATGCATCAACCGACTAAATCTAAGGTTTATTATAAGATAGGAAGTGAGAAGCGATCCTTGGCATGCACCCCCAAGACAAGTAGATAATGACGACCATAAAGAAATAAAATTTATCATCAAATATGTTGAACAGTGGACGATTGTTCACAGAGTCAATGAGCCTACTACCTAAAGTGAGGAGGCGAATCTCCAATAGTTCTGTGATCCAGACAAAATACTTGAAGCCATGAAAACAAAGACTCCATGTAAATCAACCAAGTATGGACTTTGGTTAAACCACCTAAATGATAAACCCATAGGGTGCAAGTGATCTTTCAAAGAAGACACACATGGAATGGTAATGTGATTACCCATAAAGGCTGAGATTATGGCCATATACACACACAAAGCCAGGCTGATCATTTATAGGCTATTAGTCTGTTATTATGCTAAATCCAAAGTGATACTTAGGCCATTTCAAGCCATTATGATTATGAGATATGGAAAGTGGATAAAACGTTTTCTAGTGAAACCGTGCAAGATGTGTGTATGAGGCAACCAGAGGTCTTTCACACTCATAATAATAAAGCATGTTAATTTAGAGAGGATCCATTTATGGATTGAAACAGAAGTATATTTAGATAGAATATCCTGACGAATGTGACAATCAAAGAGTTATTCGTACAAATTCAAATGAGCCTTAGGGGTGGCTAAGAAGGATAGTGGGAGTGCAGTTGTGTTCCAAGTGTTATATGTGGATGACATATTACTTAATGGAAACGACGTCTCAGTATTACAATTGGTCAATATGTTGATTATCTAGAATGATTTCACACGCAAGACCGTGGAGAATAACCTAACACTGGGGATAGATCTACAGAGAGGATTGAAGGTGGCTTGTCTTCAGATGCTAAAGAGGCTTAGCATGGAATAGTCCAAGAGAGATAATGCATCATGTCTAGTGGATCACCCTCTGAATCCATGTGTCCAAAAGACACAGATGAGAGTGACACCACGAGAGTATTAGGATCCCATATGCTCGCGCTATGTGGTCAATCATGTGCCTATGGTCATCAGACCCAATGTATCATGAGCAGATACTAGTTGAATAATATGTTAGAATATTATGGTCGGCTACAATATCTCAAGTACTGTAAGGACTATGAATGTATTCTTGTTTATTGGAGATGAGATCGCATGCAAGTATACAACTATTGATCTGATAAAGATGACTCCAAATCTCAATCAAGCTAAATGTTCACGTTGAATGGTAGCACAGTCAATCGTAAGAGTTCCAAACAGAAAATTACTTAGTGGGAAAGGCATCATAGCCAAAATACTTGTCCATAAGCATTATGTGATTTCAAATATATATTTGAACTTTAAAATAAAAATGAATTTAATAATTATTTTGTATAACTATATAGAAAATGAATTTTATTTTTTCAATCTAACTGACACTATCATTTCTATACCTTTCACAAAAATACCTTGATATATAAATCGAATATATCTTTAAATCTTTGAATATCACTGTAATTAATATATATCCATAAAACTAAGACTATATTCTTGAATCTATATTTCATCATTCATTCTATTTTTCATATTTTCTTTCTTTACTTTTCTCATTTTATTTCCACTACATTTTTCCCTTAGGTTTGTTTTAATCAAAGCACATTAACACCCTAAAATGAATATAAAGAGAAAGTCTTATTTGTCTTGTATACTATTTTATCTGTAAAGACAGTGTTTATAGTGTAAGCTTATAGTTCTATTTTCCTTATTTTTCTTTTCTTTTTTTGTACTTTTCTCTATTTTATTTCCATTGCTTTTTCTCCATGCTTTGCTTCTCTTAAACCCTAAAAGTACCAACGAAAGAAAATAGAGAAGAAAAGTGGAAGGAAAATAAAAAATAGGTTTAAACTTAATAAATTTTATATATTTATTCATAATCATTTTATTTGTTTCTTTATTATATAAGGACAAAGAAATTTAAAAATATGTAACTTTTTTTATTTCATTTTATTTTGTTTTATATTTCTCACTATAACCAAACATGAGAATTATTTTATTTTCTTTCCTTACTACTTTCTGGGTTCCAAGCGGAACCTAATATTTCCAAAAACCAAACTTAGCATAGTTGGCTTTCGGGATAAAATTTAAGTGGGAGATTGAAATTGATACATCCAACTCATCAATTTTCTTAATGACTCTTAATATACAAAGTTTCTGTTTGGTACGTTAGAATGAGAGAACGGAAAGATAAATTAACACCAACAATTGCATTATTATAGAAAATGAAGGGGAACCCATCACTCTTTATCCAAACATTACATAATCTCTTATTCTTTTGTAGGTGCTCACACTAAACAAAATAGAAGCTCCTAGTTGCTTCCATCCCTGTTCAACTTTTAAAAAACAGCGATATGGTGCCGGTGGGTATTCACCGGGGGAGATACCTGCCTGAGGAGCACAGGTCCTGGCCGGAGGAGGGTATCCGGCGGATATGTATGGATAGGGAGGAGGATATTGGGGTTGTGTGAATGGACATGGAGGAGGGGGAGGAGGAGGATATCCGGCCGATGAGTATGGACAGGGAGGAGGATATTGGGGTGGTGGGAATGAAGGAGGAGGAGGATATCCTGCCGATGAGTATGGACAGGGAGGAGGATATTGGGGTGGTGGGAATGAACACGGAGGAGGAGGGGATGAGAAGGGTAACTTTCGTTGGGGAACATTATAAGATGGAGGAGACTCTTTCTCTTTCTTTCTTCTGATCAGTTCTTTCTCCTGTACCACCGGATTGGTTGACTGTTGAGGCTTCCATTTTCTCTTTCTTGAAATTGAAATCAAGTCTGCATGAATTAGAACTCGATTATTATAAATTCTTTCAGTTTCGCCCAACTTTTGCCAAATCATATAATGAAAATGGTATCTTCTGTGAGTTTTGGAAAATTTTCTTCCTCAAGCTGAAAAAATGAAAGTTGATGATACTCAGGAAAACACAGAATTTTTTTTTCTTGATTCCTAATGAAAAATATTTTACGTGGACTTTAAGAACAAAGATTAAACACAACTAATAATACAAATTAAACACCTAAGTTTCAATCATGTAGTTTTCTGTTTGGTTCCTGAGAAATATGAGAAAAACAAAATGCAGGAGAAACAATTTATTTATTTTTAATTCAGATAACATCACCATCAAAAGTAACAAAAGTAAACATTTAGAAGTTACACTAAATAACCCAAAAAAATTAAAAATTTTAAAAAGAAAAAAAAATCCAGAAAAAGAAGAGCGAGGGGCTTACCAACCAGAATTAGGAAAAGGTGAAAGGGTTTGTGCTAGCTCTTTGTGTTGGGTATAAGAACAATAAACAGGAAGACCTGAACTGAACCTCTGAATAGACGATTCATGCAATGGGCGTTGGTTGGACGCGTTGCCTTTACAACCCTAATCTCTTTGCAAATTGATGAAAAGAATGGAATGTTCTTATCATGATTTGATAACCACTTCCAAACGTGTCTCTCCTGCATTTTGTGAATAGAAGTTATTCTAGAATTGGTGATGATTTGTTCACAATTTTTATATTTTAATATGTATTATATTTTAATAATTCTTCATATTAATATAATTATTTTTTCAAAATAATTTTTATTTATATACTTTAGTAGCAAGGACAGTAAACCTGTAACTCACTCCCTTTCTATGCCTTATGCTTATTTGAAAAATGGGGGCTGAGCTTAGACATGATGGGACAAATAAGTTAAATGATTAAAATTGTTGTAAACCAAATGATCCCCAATGTGTGAGAAAGTTGAAGTTAGCGTATAATGAGAGAAAGTCGCACATGAGAGTGAGAGGTTAAGATGAGAACTCTTATTTCGATGAGATTCTTTCAACAAAAGGGCAAGACCCTTTATGAAGCCGATGATAAGATACATGAACCTTATTAATGAGATTCATTGATGAATCTACAGGATTCATTGATGAATCTACAGGATTCATTAATAAACCTATTAAGTTCATAATCATTTTCCAGCAGAATGGGTCATTCACATTTAAACACACTCCCTCGACGACCATTATGAAGAATATGCCTCATTAAACCTTACTAGGTAAAACCCCGTGGAAAACCTAGTGGTTGGAAAAGAGTACTACAATTTTATCCGTTATTTGGGGAAATACATTGCCAAGAAGAAGAAAAAGAAAGAAAGGGAAATCAATGAGAGAAGAAGATTATCGCCAAAGAGTGTACAATGCTTGCTCCCTTGTCTACATCTCATCCCTTTTTTTTTTTTTTTCAAGACCGCTGGAGCCGTCGTAGTCCAATTCTGGATACTAGTTCTTCTCGAATTTCTTTGTAGGTAGCGCCTTTGAAATATATTAGCGCGAGGTTATCACTAGATCGAACTTTGTTGAATAACATCGATAACACCACGCCTTGAATATCATGCAGAAGAGGAATTTTAGATATGTGCTTTGTTCATCACCTGATAGAGAACTGCCTTCAATTGCGCTATGCATGTCAGATAATCTTCATACAAAATTTTGGTACTTCTTTGATACATTAAACCCACATGTTTTATGGATACAGAGTGATTACACATTCTGTCAAACACATTCTCGAATTTTGTTTGAAGTGAATTGCTAGATTTCAAGATGGTTTGATGATGTGGCCGTAATTGTTTGCTTTGTGGAACGCCAAGATATAGCAATGCAACCATATAGGAAGACATAACCCGTTTCTGATCGTCCGTTATGAGGATCGGACAAAAACCCTGCATTTACATAACCTACCAATCAAGACTTGGACGAAAGAGAATAATATAAACCCATATCCATTGTGCCTCTAAGATATCGAAATATCTGTTTAACCCCTGTCCAATGTCTTCTTGTAGGGGAAGAACTATATCTTGCTAATAGATTTACGGCAAATGATATATCAGGTCGAGTGTGACTAGCAAGATACATTAGTGCACCTATGGCACTCAGATATGGTACTCGACCAAGCGCTTCTTCATTTCTTAGTGTGTCAAAAAGGATCCTTAAATAGTTTCATGAGGATCTCAAACTATCGGAGTACTTAATGGGGTGTGCCTTATCCATATAAAATCTTTTTAAGGATCTTTGATATATAAGTAGATTGGTGCATAAAATTCCATCCTTGAGATGTTCGACCAAGAAGCCAAGACATGCACCTTTGTTCTTCCCAAGGTCTTCATTTCAACATAAATTTAGAATTTGCTCTTTTGAATCTCTTCTTCAGAGTTTCGGCGATGTTTAAATCATCAACATATACTAGCTACGCCAAATTGTGACTGATATCTTTTAGTAAAAACACACGGGACAAATAGGGTCATTATTATAACCTGAGCCAACAACAAGTATTCAGCGTTAAGCGATTATAAATTACACGTCCCGCTTGTTTTAAGCCATAGAGAGACCTGCGCTTTATTGAATAAAGCTCTCTGGGGTTAGAGTCTTCACTCGTCATGCAAACTGCATCCTTCAGGATTTTCATAGAAATGTCATTATCAGCGAGCCGTACAGGTAGGCGGTGATTACATCCATGAGACGCATTTCAAGTTTTTCACAAATCGCTAGACTAATTAAAAATCAAAAAGTTGTGGCATCCACCACAGGAGAATATGTCTCTTCATAATCAACACTCTGTCTTTGTGAGAAACTCCTCTTGGGTAACCAATCGGTTTTGGAGTACCTAACAACTTCATGATTCTTTACTTGCTAGTATGAAAACCTACTTATAACTTGCATAGTTTTATACTCATATATATACAGACAACAGTCCAAAATCCTTACATTTTGTTACATTTTAATTCACAATCTATGGCCTCTTTCCATTTGGGCCAATCTTTCTCGATGTCTGGTTATTTCTTCCATGAGGACATTGGCCTCTAGATCCCCATTTTCATTTGCAACATTTATGAACATGATATGCAAAAATATCATCGACGATTATTTCATTTTGTTTCCATCGTTCTCAAATATAATGATAATTGTTAGAGACTTTCATTATTTCCATCAATCGCTAGGTAATCTATTCTCTTGAACGACTTTAACTGGAGTTTTATCGGGAAATTTTCTTGGTCAATATTTAATTTAACTCAGTCATTTGTATCCTTGCTCTTTTCTGCTTACGAGGATTTATCTTTTAAACCATAGGTCTACTCGCTTAAGTTTCTTCTTTTATCTCATATTACGTAATAAGTTGTCCTTAGGAACAACAATTTAATATGACATTTGCAAATGGGTATATGTGACTTAGTTACTCTTTGGATCAAGAATGTGTGTGCCATTTGACTTGCTAAGTTTTGTAAATGAATTATCTTTTTGAAACTTCCTGCTCACATTGTTTCGCTCGAGGATCATAGTGGGACAATGATAATTCATTCCAAGACTACTACCGCTTAGTTTTCTCCCACGTTGGGTAAAGTTTTTCATCAAAATGGCACTCCAAGAAGCGTACAGAATAAATTCCTAGTAGATGGTTCAAGATATTTAATAATAGATGGAGATTCACCAACATATATTCCTAACCTCCTTTGGAGGTCCCATCTGGTGCGTTGGGGTGGAGCAATTGGAATATAAACCACATCCAAAAGTTCGAGATGGAAATATTTGGTTCCCGACAGAACCAATTAATGGGAGAATTCATGATAACTTATGGGCCTTATATGAATACATGCATGTAAGATAGCATGCCCCCATACAGATATAGGAAGTTTTGCCCTCATAAGTAATGGTCTCGCAATTAATTGAATTCGTTTTATAAATGATTCGCAAGACTATCTCCCTGAAAAGGAACATGTGCTGTGATGTTCAATGGTTATTCCAATGGCAAGTGATACAATCATTGAATGCTTGAGAAGTGAATTCACCAACATTGTCAAGTCTTAGTAGTTTTAATGGGATTGTTTGAAATTGAGCTCAGTCAATTAGTTGAGCTAAATTCAACGCGCAGCATGAGTTGATAATTGAAACGTGTGACCATCTAGTCAAAGAATCAATTAAAACCATAAAGTATTTAAATATCCACTAGATGGTTGTATAAAGCCCACAACACGCTTATATGTGCTGTCGCCTTCTAGAAATATAGGGGATTCAATCCCAATCTTGGCTGGTGATGGCCTAATGATTAATTTACCTTGAGAGCAAGCAGCATGTAATGACCCGCACCAAATACATGTTTAAAGACGTCAATTCATTTGACTAAGTTTGACCAGACGCAGACTAGGTTTGACCAACACTTAGTATGTGGATTCAAACACTTTTTCAAGGATGAACAATTCGGCGCTGACTACACACCATTTCAGAGGGCCTCGGTCACACTGAGTTCATAGATGGTTGAACGCTTAAACCACTCACGATACAAAAATTACACCTGATAAGTTCAAACTACAAAGATTACCTGTCAAAAGTCGCTCTGCCACCGAAAGTCACCCCGGGTCCCATATAAACATAAATTTGATGCTGTAATGAAACCCTAGCCCCCAAAACACCATCTGAACTCCAAAACCCCAGAGAAGTTCTCTCAAACCAGGACCCGGAAGTCAGTCATTTTGACCATTTGTGAGCCGTGGGGGATTGGACCCAACGAGGCACCATCGGCCACCACACTGTTACACGCGTCGGACAGGGAGGTGAGCCACCTTCGGACGGTCACACCGGCCAAATTTCACTGCCAATCGACGCCGGACGCGCCCGGATCGGGCCGGAGAAGCGGCGACGGCGGCCACCGTGGGTTCACCGACCGCTCTTTGAAATCTTCGCCATTTCGCCACTTCGTGCCACCCTAGTTAGCTCCTTCCCACATATTTGCCTTCTGAACTCATTCCCGTGGTCCTTTTATTGATTCTCACCATTTGAAAGTTACGACGGTGAAAACAAAGTTGGTCGGCCAGCCGATCGAAGCCGTCACCACAAAGGATCAAGTGGAACAAAGGTATTGCATCGATGAGTTCCTCGGTCTTCGACTTTCCATTGATATGTTTGTAAATTTTTGGAGCCGCTTGGTTAGTTTTCAATTTTGTGCTGTTTCGGGTAATTACCTATAGTTGGGATCAAATAGTACCAATTGGTCAACTTGGCAAAATTGAAGTTAGATTAGTGAAATCGATGTTTTAGAATTATCGGATTCGCTCACTCAGAGAAATTAGCTCCTGTGAAAAGCCCCACCTTTAAGACGGCCAATAGGGCACACTCGGTAATTGACCCTGGCTTCGAGTCCAATTTGAATGGTTTTGCGAAAGATTATAATACGGTAATGTTGTGAAGTACATGTGAGTATAGACATTGTGTTGGAGGTTATAAGATGATGTACCAAATCAGGTCGAAATCTGGCTGCATTTATATTATAGTGCACTGGGATTGCCACTGTGTCGTGAGGTTGGTTACATCCAACGGTTATATATTATTTCCACGGCCGTGAGGTCGGGTTTACCTGACGGTTTAGTATACTGAGATTGCCAGTGTCGTGAGGTTGATTACATCCAAACGGCCATATATTATCGTGACGCTATTATGAGGGTCAGGTTTACCAACACGGTTTGGTATTCTGGTTTGCCATTTGTCGTGAGGTCAGTTTCACCTAACCGTCATATATTATTTCCACGGCCGTGAGGTCGGGAAGCCATCGACGGTTTATCATCATTAGTTTACCACAACATTTCCGTATGTTGGTTATCGTGAGGTGGTGTCCCACGGTTTATGACGGGGTACATATGGTACGGCAGCATTGCTGATTTTGAGGCAAGGTGTAAATCTGTCATACCTTATGGTTTTTGGTACTTTCATGGAAGATATTTTTACAACATTGAGGTTATACATGTTTGGCGTTTGATTTATGTTGCAATTCATCGTATAAGAGTTTTCTTAAAATCATGTCGTTAGATTTATACAGAATTTCATATTGCTGACTCGTAATGATGGGTTTTGTGGAAATGGTTTAAAACGGGGAACCTATAAAGAGCTTGACGTGGAGGTCTGAGAGAAGAAATTTTGATAATAAAAAGATATATTTTCCATAACTATACACTAACAGATTTATTATCTCACGTTATTGTTTTTAACTGCTCCTAGTCCGCATGGGCCAGAGGGCTTTTACTTCTCGCGCATTAGACACCACTCTCCTGTACCATATTCTGCATAATTTATCGCATCTATCTGCTTTTGTTTTGTTGTATCGATTTATTCATCTCACTTGTACTTAAATTCACAAATACTCTTAGAATGCCTCTAATATTCGTGATAGAACTTTTATGTCCTTATCTATATGTAGTGGGTCTTTATATATAATTGGATATTAAACATGATGTGTTTACTTCCCTCTCCCCAAACGGAGTTCACAACCGTGATCTCCTAGGATTGTACAAAGGGGACTTCAATTAGGCGGGACCAACTCGAAATCTCAGAGGGCATCCGGTCGGGTCCTGCCACAAAGACATGAGAATTATCTGCTTGTAATATCTTTTTATTTTGAATGACGCCTGTGATGAATTCTCTATATCATTCAGATTATAATGGAACCAGATGACCTAACCATGATAAAGCAAATTATAAATTCACTATGATTAGTTAATTGTTGGTTAACTATTACATGTGCCTCAACATCGCTTAATATTATGTAGTATAGCTTAACAAATGCGTATTTCCATGATAATTTCTTCGTGTAATAATAGTCGAATGCACAACATTCATATCGGCTTTCTGTTTAGTTTCACATGATATCCATTCTTGTGAATATCTTTTGAAACTCAGTGATTTGTATTGAGACTTTTCAGGAATATAAGGCTTCTTCAACTCAAAGCTTTGGTTCCTTTAGGCAATATGATATGGAGCTTTCCAGAGCCTTCAATTAGTTTGCATTGCCACAAATTGTACTAACACTTGTTGCTCGGGCTTTTAGTAAGGAGAAATATAGTCAAATTTTTAAGCATAGTGTGCGTTGTTGCACTATCTATGAGAGACAAACATTTGCATCATCAACAAATGGTTTCTTTAGTATGATAATCTATTACTCTTCATTGAGAAGTCGACATGTCAAAACAAAATAAATAAATATGTATATGATAAACATAAAAAAAAAAACCACAAATGATGAAAAGGTATTTATTATAATAATTACTTACATGCATTCATAAACATTAACATAGAAGTTATGATAATATAAGCATTTATCTCATGAAGATAATATGATCATCCTTGGGCACTTTTTTTGCTATTGATTAAACTAGCAATATTGTCTTAGTCGAATAAAGAAATCAAGAATATCTAGATTAGTAAAATCATCAAACTGTATCTAAGTACCACACTCAAGATAGAAATTTGTTTGACCTTTCTATTATTATAATGACTCAGAGATCAACAAAATGTTTCGGCGCACGACATGTACGCGACCAATGGCCCTTCATTTCTCAACGATAGCATACATTATCAACGAAATTTGTATTTGAGTCCCTTTATCCTTTTTCATTTTCTTTCCACTTCGTGGCGAGATGGATTTTTGGAATGACCACTACGATTACCAAAACGACATGAACGACCTCGACCATGGCCACGACCCCGGCCACGACCCCGGCCTTGTATTTGATTATGAGGTCGATGAGGCAAATAAGATTCACTGAAATGGAGTGAACCAGGCTGGATGTGTTTCCATGATTTTTCAATAGGAAGTTCATTATTTTGTTCAGCCACGAGAAGACAAGAGATCATTTATATTTCTTAAAACCCTTTTCACGAGACAGTCTGGCCATATAAAATTCTTGCGTGAAAGTAGAAAAGTCTTTTCCAACATATCCTCATCTGAACTTTTCCTCTACATACTTCAATCAGAGCTAATGTGAAACATAGCGGAATTATATTCACTTACTGTCTTATAATCTTGAAGACGTAAGTGCATCCAATCATAACGGGCTTTGGGGAGAATGACCGTCTTTTGGTGGTCATACCTCTCTTTGAGGTTATTCCAAAGGACAAGAGGATCCTCTTTATATTGTTAATATTCTGGCCACTTCTACATGAAGGTGGTGCCAAAGAAAACCACGTTTTGCTTGTCTTGATTGGATGCATTATTACTATTTTTAATTATTTCATGGTAATAGCTTCTGATATTTTGATTTCAAAGATTCAATGCCACAAACTCAAGTTTTGCCAAATTTTCCATCAAAACAAGGATGAATAGTTCAATGAAAGATGATTGAAGTTTTGGAATAATATGTAATATAGAGATAATAAACTTTTACCTTAAAAGACTCTGATAATCGAGCAACATAGAGTGTCGTACGATAACGTGCAGGTTGTAAACCACAAATGATCCCAATGTGTGAGAAAGTTGAAGTAGCGAGGGAATGGTGAGAGTCAAAGACATGAGAGTGATAGAAGTAAGATGCAGAGAACTCTCATTTATGATGATCTCTTCCAATAGCAAGGGTGAAGACCCTTTTATAGGCTTCCTGTATGGGATAAGATACATAGACCTTATTAATGATTCATTGATGAATCGACAGATTCATTGATGAATCCACAGGATTCATTGTCGCGGACAAGAATCTACATGATCTATTAATAAACCTATTAAGTTCATAAATTATTTCATGTATGTGGTCATTCATATTTAGTAACAAAAATATATTATTAAGAAACACATCTTTCTTCAAAAAAAAAAAAAAGAAAGAATAGGAAACATGTTCTTTGACCATTCTTGAATATATGTCTTGTAAACAATAAATAATTAAAACATGTTTTTATTGATTGTTTTGAAAAAAATAAGAATATGTAGGCCAATTTGGTTACTTTTTCAAAAACTATTTTTAAAAAATAATATATATATATATATATATAGTGTATAATAATCATACTTAGATATAAAAGATGAAGATATTAAAAGTCTTTTATACTATTTTTTTCTACATATTTTTAAATAAGAATATAATGTAATGAAAAAAATAATTCACTAAGAAAAAGGAAATGTGTAGACCCTAAATTTGGGGTGGTTTTAATTTTACATTTTTCTATTTTATTTTAGTTTGTTTTACCTTAAAAGATTTGATTTAACTGGATTTTATTTTGCCTAATTTTATTATGTTTCAACCTCGAATAAGGTAAAATAAACTAAAATTAGGCATCAAACTAAATCCGGCCGAGCTTAAAATGTTTTAAGCTTGATATGCTACTGCAGCATTTTATGAGCTGTTACTCATGTATAAGCCTCTTCCTTCCTATGGGTTTTTGACCGACTTTGATGTCTCAAGATGATTTTTTTGGGTGGGTTTTATGAAAATTTAAATATTTCGCTGCTTGCATAGGAGCCAATTGTATGAGCATCAAAATTGGTTCTTGGCTCTTGTCAAGACGTGAAGACCTGCTGCTGCATTTTTGGGATCCGATTCTCTTGCTTATAATGTCTGTTTTTGAGCACTTATCTCATGCGTGACTGAGATGAACTACGCAAGCTAAGATTGAACTGTTCAACCTTAAATTTATGGAATCATGGATTTTTAATTTGACGATTATCACATAAACTATGGCCTGGAATTACCTTCAAGATATATTGGACAAAATCAACACATTATGGCAATCAAAATTCAAGCGTTGAATCGGGTCATGATTCAAGGAGTTGAATCAATTTGAGGTTCAATTGTTGAACAAGGTTTTTGGATTCAAGTGCTGAAACCATTATTTGTGCAAAGGAATCATGGGGTGCCATTATCTTCATGCCATTTAATACAGATGGCATTAGAGAAATTCCATGCCATGGGTGTATGTTGGCATGATGGATGATTATGGATAATGCCCAATGGTGATTGGTTACGTATGGCATACTTTTTTGAAACTAGGCTTGTGTGTCCCCGCCTCTCTCTAATCCTCTCATGTATTTCTTTCTCATCTAAATCCTCTCAAATGTAACTTGAGGTCTTTCTATTGAATGTAAGGCAATTAGATTACATATTAGGATTATTAGTTAGTGGATGCAAAAGAGAAGGAAGCATGGAGGAGGATCCAAGAAAGAAGACCTTAAAATTTTAAATTTGATTTATTTTCATGGCCAAGACCATGCATATCCCTAGGTTTGACCTAGTAATGCCCCTTTTAGTTGAAGGAATTGATTTTAGAATGTCCATAATCATGCTACAGTTAGAGTAACTATCTTTATATTACGAGATGAATGGATATACATGAAGCATTACTTAACCGACTATTCAAAAGAATCCCCTCAATCAATATATTATGGTGTGAATTTGAGTTCTTCTAGAGTCAGGGCACAAACCCAAGCCCTTATAAGGATATGTGTTCTATCCATGGAAATGAGATTTCTACCATTGAGTCGACCTTAACTAAAATTATTAGCATGTCAGAAACTTCATGGCAGCGTTGGATAGAGACGTTAAATAAGTAGATGTACATGAGATGTACACACATCAAGAGAGTTATAACCCAATGATAGCATAACCAACGCTGATAGCATTGGATTCGATAGTTGCATGAGATTACAATTGGTATGGATCAGATACCTACCTTTTGATCTAAGGTGGCTTGTTGGGTAAACCCAAGGTCATTTTGGAGATAATGGATATTGTCGATGTAGGCGTTGCAGATGGTTTTAGTCCTCTTCCATACCCCTAGACCGTCTGTTAACTCCTTATAAATCTCAAACTTAGGTTCTCTTAGAGCCGGTCGCATTCTCAGAAGCCACCACCTGCCTCTGCAACTTCAGAGTCGAGATGGCCCTTTCCTAAAAGGAATACACTCCCATGACATAGGACGCCGTTCTTCTCTCACCCACATAAAAATTCTTGACTAGGGCCCATACTCCATGCTCCCTGTGCTGGCTTAACTTTCCCCAGCCTCGTCTCTTAATCTCTTATTTAAAAAAATGAAACTAGCTCCTTAAATCCCTCTTATTCCACAAAACTTTTCATTGCCAGATGCTTATGGAACACTTCTACTCCCTTGTGGGAGTAGAAGGCCTTGGCTTCTCCTTCATCCACCACCACTCTATCCCCTTCGTATGACTTCTCGATGGCATTTTCTGGTTTTCTTCCTACCATTTCCTCTCTCGAACTTCCCCATCAAGTTTTGAAAATCTCCTCCACTACATTTCCTACAACATTGTCGAGGGTTGGTGAGTTTGGATTCAACATGGTTTGGATTTTTTTGAGGTTTTGAGAAGGCTAGGGTTCAAAAGTTTGGAAAAATTGATGTGATAAAAACTAAAGTCCTCGGCAATAGCACCAAAAACTTGTTGACTGATTTTTAACATAGACCAAAAACAACTGATTCTTGATACTGTTGTAACGAAAAATTTCTAATATAGTTACCAAGAACTGAACCAGTCCCCGACAATGGTGTTAAAAACTTGTTGGAGACCCAAGATATAAAATATATTTTCTACCTTGTATGTAAAATGCTTCAAATGAAAATTGGTTTGGTCTAGATCACTACAAGTGCACATGTCATACAAGTAATATAGTGGATTTTTGACATGGTTACCAAAGACTAACTAAAGCCCCCGACAACGGCGCCAAAAACTTCTTGACTGATTTTTAACATAGACAAAAAACAACTGATTCTTGATACTATTGATAGGACAAATTTTTGATACAGCTACCAAGAACTGAACCAGTCCCCGGAAACGATGCCAAAAACTTGTTTGAGACCAAAGATATAAAATATATTTTCTACCTTGTATGTAAAATGCTTCATATGAAAATTGGTTTGGTCTATATCAGTGCAAGTGCACAGGTCATTCAAGTAATACAGTGGATTTTAAGTCCAGATATTATTCCCATGATGATTGATTAGAAAAAATTTAAAGATTAACTACCCTTACTACTAAAGATCCTTACTATTTGAAATTCCAGATTTTCAGAATAGACTTAACTTCTTAAGTAAAAAGAAAAGAATCAAACAATAATGAAATTTCTAAACTACATGATTAGAGAGCCTCTATGAACTGAAACACGTGGGAAGAATAATAGTGTTGTGACCATCACTTTGCAAGTTCCAAATAAGAGTTGAGTAACAGATGTGACTCTTGAGTTGTTCTGAGCATTGCGTAGAAATGGATTTCTCCTAACTCTACATGTTTCACTCTTCAGCTTACAACACTTCTATCTCTAGACAATGGGTCTAAAAAGCTATTTGTAGGATTTGTTCCTCTTTTAAGATCTGACTATTTTTCCTTCTCAAGACTTCATGGCTAATTTAGACTTGAAATTTTTCGCTTCCCATGGATAGGATAATGCAAGCTCCTTCCATTATAAAAGGTACTTGGGCCATCAATTAGACAAGAATTCTTCCTTGATTAGAATCTCATCTAACACTCCGGGTTGAAGTTATTCCTCCACCAGGAAACCCCCATAATTAAGTTGCGATTACAAGGATCTTATGCCCGGTGCACACATTCCTGTTGTCACCCAAGAGAGAGCATTGAAAGCAGAGGTTAGATCATCACTAGTGATATATCAAAATAATCCCAAAAGTTCATTAGTTCATATAATATTAGTGTAAATGTAACCACAAGTCACTACTCATTACTCTTAGGTAGTCTCTACTCTGTGTCACTCAAAGGGATTCCTGGAACTAAGAACATCGATACAAATTTTCAAAACAAACACTATGATTAGAATCAACTCAACTGAGGAGCATTTTTAATAATCATTCAATTTTCACCCAAATAAATATTATCTCCCACAATCTATCAACATCAAACAATAGCTCTTCCAAAAAGATTAGCTCTTTCAAAACTTAGATCAAAATCATAATGACTATTATTAAATTAAATTCATTGAGATCGTAAATAAAAAATGAAGAAAAACTAGTTTTATTGAATCAGATTTAATAAGTCTGCATATTAAATGAAACCCGCATTTTATGAACACTTAGCTCACCCAGCCAGATTCGCTTTTAGTCCTAAACGAATATGAATCTAGAAATGACTGAAGGAAAAATAAAATAAAATAAAATGAAAAAGAAAAATATATACAATGAGACTTCAGCTTTCTCAAAAAGCATAGACTTGATGAAGCCATCGAAGTCAAAATTAATCCTAGAAGCTTTGTATTTATAGGCTTAAGTCTTGGGCTCTAAAAACGAGGTAAGAATAACACACTTCTAAAAGTCCAAAAATTGCTGCCCTAGCTGCTACTGTATGGGTGATGTCGTGATGATGTAGCGACATCGAGGTTGTAGATGTCGTGGGTTGTAGCTGATGTCAAAAAATTTGTTAGGCCCTTTTCAGTTTCCAGTGATGAGTCTATGTCGTGATGATGTTGTGACATAGAGATACATTATTAAAGATTAATTTCGATGTCAATACACCGCCATTCTAGTTGCAACATTTGTTAGTGTTTGCACATAGCCTTGATGTCGCGACATTGCCGGGCCCCCGATACCGCTTGTATACATTTCCATGATGTCATGATTCCCCGATCAAATGTTGCAACATTTGTCTTTTTTAAGTTCATTATGACTGTACTCCCAAGTTGATTTCGTGGACACTATTATGATGTCGCACATCATATCTTGCGTTGTTATAGGAGGTCCTCTACTAATGTCATAATCGACATCATCACTTATTATTTATCGTACTGGTCACAACATTGACCTGCTTTCTCATCCGTACGCTTGATCCGATGTCATGATACTGAGATGTTGATCACTTGTCGATGCAGTATTACTGCCTTGCAGGTTTGATCTATTTAGAATATGTAAAGACATTCATCCGATGTCGTGATATTACTGAATCTTGTTACTCCAAGCACTCTACCAATGTTTTATGTATGTATCACGACATTGCATATATGTGTCGCTACATTAGACTTGTTTCATCACTGTGCTACTTTATTAAATGATATCAACTGACCATGTAGCGACATTGAATGTGATGGTCTCCAGTGTTCAAGCTTTGGCTAATGTGGAGACATTGTTTTGATGTTGTGACATTTAAACATCTAATCCTCTTCGCTGATGTCACACTCATATTGTTGTGTGATGTCGCGACATTTCTGTATCTATGCTTTCCATTCTCTAGCTAATGCCGCAACATTGCAATAGTTTCAAGACTTCCTCCACATAATGTCGCGATATTGAAAATTTGTCAAGCGATGCTAAGATTAGCCCTGTGGTAATCATGCTAATTTCTACTCCTTTTTCTAATGAATTTTACTGATTTCCTTTAGTTTATACAAAACAACAAATTTGCGTGAAAGCTCCATAATTCTACATTAAACTAAACTTTTAAACCAGAAATATTCTTGAAAATGGACTTAAAAAAAGATGAGTTTTAGACTCATCAAGCTTCCCCAAACTGTAAGTTTTGCTTGTCCTCAAGCGAAGAAAAGGATATTTGTTTGTCCTCAAACAATAAAAATCAATTTTTGAGGACATTTTTCAATCAACTCATCTTTTAAATCAGATCAAGATTTAGGTCTTAGTATTATTTTAGTTTGACATCAACTTAAATTAAGCTTCATTTTCTGAATTCTAAAAATTTGTCAAATCATTTGATATATATATATGTAATTGGTTAATAAACAGATACAATCCTTGACTATGTGAATGTGTGTTTGTCTTTCCCTTATAACTGACTTGCAGATTAGGAAGCTTTATGAGAGTTACTTTGCAGTGGCATTCTCTCAGAGTAATATTAAGTCCCATAGGTTAGTTGGTTATATTATTATCCCCTAATGTAGACATAACACACCCCTTAGAATCAAATAGGTCTTTTGAGCTTGCACTGTATGGCTAGGGTACTAGGTAGATAATTGGACATTTTAGGCTCAAGTTTACCCAAATCGATTCATTTTCACCGTCTCTTATTTTTCCCACTAAACTAGCCTTCAAACATCCCTAAACCGCATCTGGCATTTTTCTACATTTTCCTTCAGTTTATTGTTGTTTTTAATATTTTATTTTATAATTAGTATTTTCACTCCCGCTTTAGAAGCCTCTTTTCTATCTTTTTTTTGTTTCAGATTTGGAAAGAGTAAATGTTTTACCTTTTAAGCTTTCTACAACCTCTAGTGCTTTGGGCCTGTGTGAGCTCCCATACCAGTCGAATTAGGGTACTAGGTGCAGAACACCCTAAGGACTTAATTGCTATAGTCGCAGGCTACAAGGTAAAATCATAGCTCTTGTAACTTTCTTTCGGCTTCTTCTTAGTTTTCTGTTTTGCACCTTCTCTAACACAACTTTTCTTAATTGTCTTCCTTTCTCACCCTTTATTCTCCTCTTTATTTTCAATTCAAACTTGTACTCCCCCAAACTTATCCTCTTTCTTATTTCTTCTGCACTAATTTGCAGTTTTGGGTAATTTAATTTATTTTACACCCTAAACATGTTATAAAACTGTTAGGGTATTTTCTGTATGCTACAATGTTCTTCCTGCATGAGAATAGCTCTTCAAATCTGACTACAAATCACAATGACTATGTCATTTAAATGAATCTATTGATCAATCAAAAAACTAAAGAAAATGAGTTCAGATAATTTCGCTTTCATTTATGTTTAGACGTAAATGAAACCCGATTTATTTAGAACATTAGCCTTAATTCTAGTTCAATCATCGCTTCTGTGTCCAAACGTATAATCTTAAACTAGAAACGACTGAAGGAAAAATAAAATGAAAAATAAAAATATATACAATGAGACTTCAACTTTCCTAAAAAGGACAAAGACTTTATGAAAGCCACTAGAAGATGGGCACTACTCCCTAAAAGCTTCTATTTATAGATCGTGTCTTAGCTTTGAGAAAATAAACGTGGTGTAAATGTACGCCTTTAAAGTCAAGTGCACGAGTCTGGTAATATAGTACCAATGGTACGGATATCGATCCACGGGGATAGGTGTGTTGACTACAGAGATTTGTGTTTCAAATATTATCTGGATATACGTACACTCCTAAAAATCACCGAATTACCGACCAATTTTTTGGCTCCAGAACAAGTATATTTTTGTCAGGTAAACCCATTATCGACCAGTTAATAATTAAATTATTTGTCGCAATTCTTCCGTCGGTAATTATTTTACCATGTAATCAATTGGTCGGTAAATTACCTAATTATTTCATCATTTGAATGACAAACCATTTCCGCGATTTTCCTAATATTTACCGACCATTTGGCCAACCAAAAATTTTGGTCGGGCAAATGGTCTCCAATGGTCGCATCATCGATCATTTACATCATCGGTCAACAAAATTTTTAATTATTGGTTTGTTATATTCAATATTATAACACTGAACATCGAGACATTCTTCGGTTAACAAAATTTTTAATGCCATCGTCCTTCCAATACGCTAGATCTGATCATCGAAGATTACCACCGTTCAATTCGCAATTATCATATGGTTCTAAACCAATCAATAATTAAAAATTTTTAACTAACCCGTCAATTGAATACAATTTTTATTTGAATAATCTTTAAAAAATCTTTAATTACTTAATCTAATCCATCAATTAATAGAACTTTTGTTACATATATGATATATATATATATATATATACATATATATTTTTTTTTCTTATTTATTATCTTGAGTCTGATGATTCATCACTATATATATATATATAAGATATATATATATATATACTATATTAAGATTGAACAAAACAAAAGAAAAGTTACAATAAAATAATAATATAAAAAGACAAACATTTAAAATAATAACGATGATATATACCATATATATAATAACAGAGAATAAAAACATAATTCAAATCCATGAAGAAAAAAGAAGGTAATAACTCCAACTGAACACCAGATGTCAGATGGACCTGTCCGAGGAGATGTCGCCATCAGAACTGCCCATTTACATGTTAATCCTCGATGCGGTGTCACTGGTGTTTTTCGAAAAGCCTGATGATGTCGAGTTTGAGCATTACGCTAAATCCGAGGTAGATCATCGTTAACTAGTCATCCTTCCACTTTCTGAAGCCAATCGGTGCCTGCATTGGTCCTTCCGCATATCATCTTCTATTTATCAGCGCGTCGTCTAAGACGCCAAGAACTGATATCAGATCTGACGCGATCGTCTGAAGTCCCATCGTTGAGAACAATTCAAAACAACCCCAGATGAGTTTATATTCGTCATTCATAAGAATGATGATGTCACGAACATTTACATTTTTACATTTTCTGCTACCAATGCTTTACAAATCCATTTTGAGATTTAAACGGTGAGTCATAATAGAATCACCATAAAATCATCAAGAAGTTATGGATCCAATATTGAGTTTTAACAGAATGATTTCATATCTCACCATAACATAAAATAAGATTTAATTTAATTTAAAAGAAAGAGAAAGAAACCAATCTTGGATTATATTTTTTTTTTTTACATGTTTCCTCGAGGGTCCGTTGACAACCCACAATCCTCTCGCGAATATTCATGGATGTCGGGTAACTCGACACCACTTCATTGAGTCCCTTTCTCCAAGACTCGGGATTTAACGAACCCGGCAGCCCCTTAACAAGGGAGCTCTACCAAAACAAGATAGTCTCAACAACATGGCAAACCCGTCTCCAACATTTCACACCCAACTACACCGGGTCCACATATGGATAAAAATGAGTAAAATGGCCACTGTGGCTCATACATCACTACCACAAAAATATATCCAATTAACTATATAAATTGCCAATTTGCCTGGCAGCACAACTGAAATAATTCAAACATATATTAAACCTGTGATGCAAGAAACTGGGAATACGCTTGAGTCGCAGCAGCTAACATTTCCTCATATCTTGTCTAATAAACATGTAAAATAAGTATTTTAATTGATCTTCAAAAAAAATAAAGAGAAAAAATCTTTTCATTATATTTTTATGTCCGTTGGGAACCAATATTTCACACCAACCACACCTAGTCCACATACCTGATAAAAATGAGTAAAAAATAAGTATTTTAATTTATATCTTCAAAAAAAGTAATTTTGTTTAAAGAAATTACATTCACAAGATCGAGATCTCCGATCAACAAAGTCCGATCATCATGCCTTCGTGCGTGTATCTCGACAAGCGAGGAGCACTGGGCTTTCTACCCTCCTCATGGCTCTTAATTACAAACAATACATAATGCTAATTCAAATGAAAAAATCCTTCGAGAAATGAAAATAGCATAATTGAACACACCACAAAGTAATAAACATAAGAAGTGTAAATTCAGTGAAATCATACCAATGCTCTGCTCGCAGCTCACGCATACAGAGCGAGATCCACAAGTGTAGACATGCCACTACCCTCCTCCAAATTTCGCCCGAAATAATGATTGCCGCCTGCTTTCACACCTCTTCCTATAATCACAGATTTTCCCATCTTCACTTCGAAAACAAACATGACGGTGACACTAAATCTTGTTTTTCTTCTTCAACACCATTTATCTTTGACCTCGCACACGTTGTCTTTATACCGATCGGCAAGATGTTTGTAATCTGACCGCCCTCGGATCGTGGTCCACCATAAACTTTCTGCAATTGTACTTAAACATATTTCATCATGAACAAAAGAATAAATAATTGATGTAAAAATGTTATGAGTATTATATACCTTAAATTCCTCTCCAAATCATCAATCGGTCTCTATCTCACAAGGACTTCAATTATGTCCATGAGGTTTAAAGGACTTTCAAATCGTCTCGAATCAGAATCGATTTTGACGGCTCTAACTTTCACCTCAGAACTCCAAAATTTCATAGCAAGTAAGAAATAAATTAAGAAATGGATAAACTATTAGTTAAGTTTCATCTTACTGACATCAATTGTCGGCTCAAACCGGAGCAATAAAGGGTAGAGTCTCATCTCGTAGGGGCGCTTCGAGGGAGATTCTCCAACATCTCCATCATCTCCTCCCATGTCTCTCGGGACTATTCAGTCACAATCTCAGACTCATGATGGATCACCTGGCTGATCTCGACAAGTCGCTGGTACATTCTACAATCTCCTCTCACTCAGGTCTCATCGACCCCACCCTCTAACAGACGGCATATACCTGAGGGCAATGTTGCCTCTACCAGAACTTGTACGACCTGGCAACGTGTTGCCTCTACCTCGTCCACGCGCTTGGCATTCCCTCGTTAAAATAATAAACAAATACATTATTCACAGCATACTGGCAAAATACATAAAGGCAATGAAAATAACAACATGATTATTAACGTATTGAAGCAATCAAAACCACTAACTACTCATTCTCATCAGAATCATCTAAATCTGGTTCGTCTTCTTCTTCAGATGTAGTAACATCATTTTCAAACTCCTTCATCACTGCCTCCTCATTATCAATTAAATATTCATTAACATCTAGTATCCTACCTGTATCCATCCTAAGATGCAACTAAAAGGACGCCTTCGCCCCCACCACGGCTTCGATTATAACATCATTGTCATCATTTTGAGTCGGGTTCCCGCGACATCATTACTGGGTGATGCGATGTCACTCGAGCCCTAGCTTTGATCTTGCACATACTAATCCATTCTAGACCGGTCCGACCCTGATATTCACAATAATAAACCCCGTGATGCTTGTACCGCTAAGACAAAAGGTTCATACTTCGCTGAATCGCTTTTTATCAGGCACATCGACAAGTTTAGTATCGGTGATGGACAACCATACCGGCTGGCTGTGGTGTTGGGTCGAACCATTCACATTTTGAATAACAAATTTTAACCGGAGGTCAAATTCTAACTCGATCACTTCGACCAGAGTCCCGTAATAGTCGATTCGGGGCCATTGCATAATGATCTCAATGCATACCCCGTATTGTCCGGTCGCCCGGTAACTCCCTGACACGATTCAGTGTGAAATTTAAACCATTCACATAGTAACCGCAGCTAACCTCTGGGGACCTCGTGCCATAATCAAGATACTGATCGGAATTTATTTATACAGAGCATAACTCCGTAATCGGAAACAATGCATATTGAGATTACACTAGTAATTTGTATCAGACAACATTACAATTGTTTTGCGGATTTTCATGTTTAGTAAACATACGTATTTTTCAAACCACGATGGAAATTTCCTCGCTTCACAAGGCATTGACAACACATCTTAAGTTTGAAATCACATGCTTTTCAATTTAATACACTTAAAATAGAAATGAAATTAGAGAAATGATACATTGAGAGGAAATAGTAAATTAACATATAATGTTATATCTCATTTGACTTTTAGCAACTACTTACTTTATGAATGGTTGAACCTCTGGACAATTCATTAGACATATAGATGAGCTGGCAGATATCTTACATTGTCTCGCTAGATACCGCTTTCCTTCTAAGACCGATTGCTGCAATTCGAGGCTTGAAAATTTCAAACATATCATCATCCACACGTCATCAAGATAAAACCTCATTCCAGCTATCCAAGTAGGAAGAGTTGATCTTCTTGAATAATGATGCGAATTTGGTAGCCTCTATCCATAATATACCCAATTGATAACCCTACCCGAGCCTTGTTCATGATTTATGCTTTATTTTCTCAAGTATCTACAAGAAGATTGAATATAAGTCATGTGTATGTGTGTGTGTATATATATATATATATATATAGGAAAGAATCAATGAGCGAATTAATATTACCTTCCTGAGGATACATCCAACGAAGTTAATGGATCGACTAAAGAATCCTAAATTTCAGAAGCCAAGTGCACTGAAAGATGCCCCATTGAGTCAAAAAACTTGGAGGAAGATTCCTCAAGATTGCATAAGATAACAGGAATTTGTTCATCCAGATTCTCAACCTCAATGCCAAAGATGAAGAAGTCGGCTTGTTTGAAGAATAAGAAATCAGCTATCGGGCCCTATCTATTTGGCAGAATTTAAGAGCGACAGGCCAACTCTTGCATGAATACATGACAATTGCGACTCTCATACCAAACATCCAAGTTTTTCAGATCCACACATCTCCCCAGACAGTTTACAACCATCCGGAAATCTCGCTTTTACCCACTCCAACACATCCTTCTTCCAGATTTATTCAGAACAAATGGCACATCGCAGTATTTATCGCGACAAGATTTTGTAAATCAGGATCTACGACAACATTTTATTCAACTCATCTCTCGACTCAGACGTGTCCTTAGTTTTCCCGAATGTTAAAGACCGTATTGAAAATATTGTCAAACACATTCTTCTCGACAGCATAACATCGAGATTTGTGCCCGAGCAAGTGTTCACGCCAGCAGGCAAATCCTAAAAATACTTCTTATTCCACCCACAAGTCTTAGATATAGCTGCATTCACAACCTCAAAGATCGAATCTATCACCTTCCTCAACCCTCTTGCTATTCAAATCCTTCAGACTTCATCCCCGCATCTACACCCGGAATTGTTTAGTAACCTTTCTATTCTTAATGAAGTCTTTTGGTGTTACGCCGACATGATGTGATTCATGGGCAAAACTTCCGATGGTGGTTGTCGAATCCAGACTGCTTTCCCGCTCTAATTACAATCTAAAAGAATGAGTCTTCCATACAATGCGACATGCCAACATACCAGCGATCACCTGCATCATAGAATACGCCGGAAAGTCATTTATGGTCCATGAGGGCAAATACAGATCCAAAATTTTGGCCGCTTGAAGATTATCATAAGTTCGAACCCCAACACCCTACTGCATTTTCAACTCCGCTATCAATGGCCGCAAGAAAACATCTATCTTCCCCTTTGATTCGTGAGGCCCCGACACTAACACAATAAAAACATAAATCTCCTCCTTCATACATAAGCCCTGAGGTAAGTTATAATGGCACACAACAGCTACAAAGAATATTGCTGTCCAGACATCAAACTACCAAACCATCAAAGAATAAACCCAAACTTAACATTTCAAACTTCAGATGAAAAATCAGGGAAACACCCATCAAAATGTCAGCACATGCGACACATCTCTATCATTCTCCATATGATGCTCCTGAATGCCACCTCATTTCATTAGCCGCTATGTTGATGCATACAATCATGGGGAACTCAGTGTGTTGCTCGAAAATAGTGCATCTTCTATACGGCACCTTCAACTTCCAGATACACCCATTTCTAGAACCCCTAACCTTTGCTTGTATCGAGCATGCCCAAGAGGCTTTTTACAATCATATGTCATCATTATCAATTTCAAGATATATCATGCAGCTTGTTCACACAACAATGAATGACCTGGTGACGGTAATCCCAACCCTCTAACTAACTTCTTCTGGCCGAGAAATCCAATGTGTAACGTAGATATCTTGTGGCAACAGCTTGAATGAACAGACATATCATCAAACCATGCCTCAACACTGTGGTTCAAGACTTTATTTCTCTAACATCCTCACGGCTTCAGATAGTCAGGTATGCTTAAATTTCTCATATACAAGTTTGTCTCCAAATAATCATGTCATAGAAATTCCTTTCGCTTCGCATTGGGTTCCTCATCCTGGTTGAATTCGGGGATCTGCAAAGATCACAAACCATTCCTATGGTATGTAGTGTGATTCATATTATCTCGAGACCATCCGACGCTCACTTGTCGACATCCGTATCGAACTTGAACACCTCGTGGACTTGCTTCACCATGGTATATCCAAACATAGTAATCCGGCACAAACTATTTTCTATACAAATGAAACATCTTCATTTCAACATTCAAAAAACTTTATTCGACATTTAACTAAAGTGCAAGACACTTTATAGCCGTACACCATTCACACACTGGGGATGTCTCAGAGCGAACGTGAACAAAATTCATCAACTTTTATCCCCATCTAATAGAGAACATTCCATTCACTATTCGCCTCGTACATCCATTCACGATCGTCTTCATAAACTAGTCACAAAAAATCAATTTAGTAAACAAACACGATTGTCCTCAATGGTTTTTATGTTCATTAACCATCCATTGTGGTTCCGATAGTTATATTTACGCGTGTGATATGCAACCTACTACACATCCACCTCCACCTCCACCCCTTCCATGCACCATTCACATTCTTTCAATACTCGTCTCAATCCATTTATGCCATTGCAGAAGATCACGACAGATGTTCTATTATGTATGCATTTCGGCAATTCTCCCTACAGTGGTTCTCCAAGTACAAATAAAGATATATAAATAATAATGCATAATTCCGCTTGATTTAGCAAATTGCATTACTATTTATATATCCTAATATCGTGCAACGGAGAACAAACGAGAGCGCAGGCACCAAAATGACACATAATATATAATTTCAACCAAATCAGACCATTTAATTAACGCCCTTTCGAACCGTCCATCGGGACAATCCGTGTATACAAACTTCGTTGTAATACACTGACGGATGTATTCTACTTATTAACTATATATCATCCGAAACGACAACTATAATCGCTACGATGATGCATTTTCAAATCGTTGCTAAGAGAATGCAGCGATTGGCCGTATTTATAGGAAAATTTAGTTAGATATGTTAAACGATTTCTTCAATTTAATCCTATCACATGTTATTATATCCATACTATTCCATATAAATTCATACTTTATCATGTAATCAACTTATATATCTTATAAATTTTCATTCAAGTGATTAGTACTAATTTGTACTAATCTAAAATTCTTCAAAATATAAGGCCCAATACAATAAATACATAGGTCAGACGGCTAACCTCCAATGGCCGATAGAGTCATAGAACACCCAACCAAGTTCTTATGAAGGAGTTATGCATGTTCCAAATCATGAAAAATCAGTCATAATTGCAGTACTGCAGCAGGTGGGCCACTGATTTTCTTCATTTTAGGATAGGATAGACCTCAATTTTTATCGTTTATTTGTACTTGATTCTAGACTCAACTGCTTTCCATGTGAGTCATAGACACCCAAATCCAAGTTCTTATAAGGAGTTATGCATAAAAATAAATCATGAAAAATCAGCACACTGCAGCAATTGCAGCAGCAGGTAGGGCCACTGATTTTCTTCATTTTAGGATAGATATGACCTCAATTTTTATCGTATATATTTGGGTGGATTCTAGGACTCCTAAAGGGCTTTCCATAGAGTCATAGAACACCCAAACTAACAAGTTCTTATGAGGAGTTATGCATGTTTCAAATCATGAAAAATCAGCACTGGTACGTTGCAAGGGCAGGTAGGGCTTAACGATTTTCTTTCATTTTAGGATAGGATATGACCTCACTTTTATTTGCTATATTTGGGTGGATTCTAGACTCAAGGGCTTTTCCATAGAGTCATAGAACACCCAAATCCAAGTTCTTATGAAGGAGTTATGCATGTTTCAAATCATGAAGGAAAATCAGCACACTGTCAGAATTGCAGCAGCAGGGCCACTGATTTTCTCATTTTCGGATAGATATTACCTCAATTTTTTATCAAGCTATATATGGAAGGATTTACACTCAAGGATTTTCATAGAGTCTAAGAACACCAAATCCAAGTTCTAATGAAGGAGTTATGGATGTTTAAATCATGAAGAAAATCAGCACACTGCAGTACCTCTGCAGCAGCAAGGCCGCTGATTTTTTTTCATTTTAGGATAGGATATGACCTCACAAGGTGGAAAGAGAGGAGGGTGATTTTAGACTAAGGGCTTCCATAGAGTCTAGAACACCCAATTCTAAAGTTCTAATGAGCTATGCATGTTTCAAATCATGAAGAAATCAGCACACTGCAGTAATTGCAGCAGCAGGGCCACTGATTATATATGCATATTATATATGTATTTCTGATTAGTGCTCAAAAGTGCAATTATGAACCCTATATTAGATAGGTTTTGAGTACTTTTGTATTAATCATCATGTGTCATATAAAACCAATTGGAAGTGTTCATGTCATCTTAGTAACACTTATGCCATTTGGAGCATGTTTGGTTGTTTTGTAGGTGATATGTGTATCTCCAGGCTTCCAACCACAATGCAAATGATCAATCATGATAGGTTGGTAGTTTAGTCTAGCCATCGCTTCCAAAAATCAATGGAAAACAAAAGGAAAAAAGTGTGGAGGAATGAGGATGCGCTGAAGATGTGACGAGGCGGCAGAACAGAGAGACTTTCGCAACCCTGTCGCAACCACCCGCAATCCTAGCGAATTTCGCAAACTGTTCGCAAACAGTTCGCAATCTCAGCACAAATTGCGAAATTCGCTAGCCAACTTGTGACCGGTATTTATAATCTAGCTTCACTCGACAATTCTTCAGTTTAATAGACTTTCGCTGATATGTTAAATTTCAACCTTCCAAATTGCCAAACATTCTGCCAAATTGCCAGAATTCTTGCCAATTTCGCTAAGCCATTGCCAAATTGCTAACTCCTTGCCAAATTGGGCTAATTAGCGAAAATTTGCGTGCCTTGTCATCCTCTCAGAATTAATGCAACCGCCTTTCCAAACTTGGTTTATTACTTGTCCTATAATCCTAGCCTAGTTATTAGGTTTTGTAGTTTCATACTTATGAGGCTGGTAGTAATTTGTGGTTTTGTTGTAATAAAGGAAGTGGATAGAAGGGAATATGTTTTGGTGACGGAAGTTATTTTCATTTACCGTTTTGTAAGACAAAGTCTTATTTTAGGTTTTGCTTTTATTTATTTTTCTCTTCTCTCTCTTCTTTCTCTCCCTTTCCACTACAAACACACCTCTCGAGGACAGACAACCAGAGATAAGCCACAAGCTCCTTTGAAGAGGAAGCAGTTTTGAAGCAGGATGGGGCAAGATGCATGTTGTCCTCTTGTATTAAAAGCACGTGGTAGGTATTATAATTCGATTCTTTAAAATTCAGCTTGCATAACATGGATGTTATTGTCTTGGCCAATACTCCAAGCTTAGATCCGTTTAGTGACAAACACTGTGGCTCTTTAGATGGTCCTACTGCCTCTGAGGTAGCATTTACATGTTAGGTTCTTCAAATTAGGTTAAATAACATTGACTTTATTGTTTTGGCCAATACTTCCATACTTCTTTAGGTTCAGTTGTTTCTGGGTGAGAGATGTAATCGTGATTCTTTAGATGGTTCTACTAGCCTCTCGCCAATACTCCATACTTTAGTACTGTTCGGGTGAGAGATGCAACAGATTTTGATGGTCTTACTAGCCTTAGAAAATGATAAAGGAAATGTTAGGTTTTAAACAAAAAGGGGCCATAATCGCATCCCTGTGTTGACTCACATAGAGGATAAACCCGAGATAGTGTTTGCCTAATACTAAGTCAGACCTAAATCTTCAAAGTTAATTTCTTCACTTTAATTACAGTTTTTACCATTTCCGCTTGCAATTTCCAATTTTTAAACCATTTACGCCTTTTTTGACACAAACTAAAAGTCCAAATAGAAAGCCTTACCTTCATGCACTTATGCAAAACCATTTCTAGGATGAAACCCATCCCCGTGTTCGACCCTTAGACCACTATATTGCAAGAGCCTCGACTACGGCGAGTAGGAACTTAGTGCAGGTGGCTCTTGTTGATTTTAGTTCGGGCCATCGTGGGCATCTAACTGGTTCTCTACCCATAAATGTTTGAAAGGTCAAGGATAATTAATTTTACCAGATATTGTGGAGGGAAATAATTATGTTTTTGCAAGACTACAACTTCAAAGAATTTACATTAAAGTAAACTGAGATTTGTGTAAAGTACGAGACAGACCTGTGTGCTACTGTCTATCTTTGCTGATATGACAATGAAAACAGTCACCAACCCATCAAATACCAAATCCATGCATCATGATCATGTCTATATATATCCATGCAGGTATATAATACCATCTAACAAGGAAAAAGAATTATTGAATATTTGAGTCTGTTTCACACAAATTATAGATAAAACATCCAATATTGTTCATAACAAAGCTGCTTCCCTGAATACTGTGGTCACGCCAGAAGTCTCTGATTTCTCCACTATTACTTCTATTAATATGTGTCAGATCCAAGTTTAAATCCTTAAACGTAGGAATGACTAAACTCAATACCATTTAGAAGCATATGCCTCAATTCTCAACCAACAACAAATGTAACTAGAAATATCTGGCAACAACATTCTCAATATTATTGAACAAGGAAATCTATTCTATAACCTATTTGATTGGTACCCGCCACTCTACTAATTCCAATAAAAAAGGCAAAAAGAAAAGCGAAATCAACAGCAGAATAAACGATGAATGCATCAAACAACCGATTTGTGTTTTAATAAAGTTCAACAAAAATTCACATCTTGGAGAACATGGGATATTAGGTGCAAAGTGACAAGTCTAAAAGAATGACACACATCAAATCCTTCCACCGCTAATCAAGAAATAAAATGAAATTTACCTTAACATTCAAATTCAAATCAATTTGACTCAATCCATCACTACAAATTCCAAAATCATTTCTGAAAGAACAAAAGAAAAAATTCATGAATATTACACTTTTAAACTTAATGTTACCCTAAAGTAAAACATCTACTAACCGCAAGAATCATCGTTCATGTTAAATTACGATGTTGCTTTACTCCATTTTGTCCCCTAATTCCCACCATTTGTGAACAGGTGGCTAATTTTTTCCCAGAATACGAAGGTTATTCTTCTACTCAGAGTGGAGACTTCAATTATAATGCTAGTAAAAACCAAGGTCAAACACAAATATATTGAAAGTATACAAGTGACAAACAAAAAAAGCCAACTATAAGAGCTAAGCAACTCTATTTTTTTAAGAAGAAGAGACCAAACCAATCTATAAAGATAACGTAATAGGTTGGCTTTTCTGTCCATATCCTAGTACTAGAACTTTGAGAATTCACATATGGAGGTTATGAGGGAATCCTAAAGACTTTAGATAGCATATCGTCACCTTCAAAAGTTCTTGATTTTTCTCCTCCCAAACCTGCTCATAAATTTAGAGGAAACCCAAATCGCTTTCATTCGATGAGAAATTTTTCCTGCGAAGAAAGAAAAAGAATGCACCTACAACTTAATTGTATTCTTAAACATTTTGCATCTCCAAATTGGTGCTTATCGCCTACTTAGAGATTGTCATCTTCATGGTAAATATAAAATAAAACATAAATAAAATTAAATATAGAAGAAATTAATAGTCCATGAGTAAAGATGAAGAAATTTTTTGGAATTATCTGTAAAACCTGCACCCACTTAATTGAACCGCTAGTTTCGGTTATTATGAAACTATGCGATATGTGGGTTCTTTTAGGCTTTCTACTCCCGTTTCTTTATCATATCTCACATGAACTCCACTTCATCTTTTCTCTCTTCTGCCCCCTCTCCTCATCGAAATTTGCATCTTTTTTTTTATAACCGTGGGATGTCCAAACAGCTTACGTAATATAATTTTTACAATGACTAAAGGGTTTAACACAAGGAAGCATGTCTAGCATCTTCAACACAACCAAATCTACCAAGGGCTCATAAGGTTGGAAATATGCCCACAATTGGCAAAAGATCGGTCGATATTCAAAATGCCACGAGGTTAAGAAAACCATTAGACTTTCACACACTAGAACTCCATTTGAAACTACCATCAAGTCTATATTGTATTCAAAGAAAGTGGATGTTAGAAAGGAAATTTGCGCTAGTTTCCAAAGTCCAAACCTACGATGAGATCACCACCAAAAAATATGTTGCACTAAGTACTATCCGGGAAGGCGAGTCTCTAATCCCTGATTCATCATAGTAAAAATTATCAAGTCTACTCATCAAAATCGCAAGAATTAGCGAGCATCTTCCCGCCTTGGTATCTCCTCGAAATAAAGATGAAATTCTGTAATTTAAAAGTTAAGAGTCACACAGCGACAAAAAGCCCTTTGAAAATTCTAGCATTGGGAAATCTCAAACGGATCTTAAAACAAGTATAAAATGTAATAAATGAAAGATTAAAATCACAATCCCATCAGGTCATGAGGAGAAGGTTGTACAAAGATACAGAAAAATGACTCAAACCAATGTTTTATGTTCTGGAAAAATTGTTAAATAGCTATATAATTATAGTATTAAGTGATTTTTATATATATATATATACCGCATTAACGTCCTTCAAAAACAGCCATAATATCGTTTTCATGAATGTTAACAAACATGTTATTTGTTCTTATCCATGTGGTGATACACTAACATCCCTTTGTCGGACTCGCCATGAAAATCGCTCGTGAGCACTTGAACATATTCTGGTTTGCAAGCCTGTCAACAATCCTTGCCAAAATATCCCTTCCATTTTTGTTGCCATGTTCTTACCTAGAGTATCAAAACTGTTCTGTTTCTGCTCTTATTTGTTTTTTCTTTGCCACTATATATATATATATATATATATATAGAAAATTATATTAAAGGAAATGTTTTGAAAAATTTAAAGAAATCGAAATCGAATATAATTAAAAAGTATTTAGGAATGTACGCTATAAAAAACTGAACTTTTTGGAGATGTGAACTTGACCAGAGGACTTATTACTGGCGCTTATAAAATAAAATAAAACAATTATATAAAGTTAATGGCAAAGTAAACCTACAAAGTGACTCGAGAGGACTCGACTGGTATAGTTCGCTGAGTTAAACCCCAATGCAATGCTCAGGACTGTTCGAAGCTACCCCGTGGTTATTGAAATTTGCATCTAAGAAACTGATATTAACTAGCTTTGAGTTACACCTGATTTTTTTCTACATTCGATCTAATATTACATTTTCTGGGCTATAAATAATAACACGTATTGATATGGTGTGATGAAAATCAAATAGCTTGAAAATAATGTGACTTAAGTCCCTTCATGGGTTAATGCTGAACTGGGGCCTAAAATATTGGCAACAAATAACTAAAGCAACATGCACAACAAGAACATTTACCGAACAGTCACAATCACAAATATGTTAAATTTCATTCATCCAGAACTAAAGGCCGGCAATTTCAATCCTTCTTCTTTTGCTTTCTTCCAGAAGATATCTTAACCAAACAACCTTAACTAAACTCAAATGAAAAATGCACCAAATGAAACAGAAGAAATTAAATGAGAAATTGCCACGACTCTCTTATCCCTTTATAGTTTTGCCCGCGGGCTTAAATACTCCTGGCACATAGAGGTAAAGGAACAGGAAATACTTCCCTCCCGCTAATCCTTGCATTCATGGAAAGATGTAGTTTAGTCATAATGTTTTTTCTTTCTTTTGATAGGTAAAACACGTGGTTTAAATACAAATATGCTTTGAAAACAAAAGAAATACTAATAAAATGCTATCACCACGCTTTTTAAGAAATTGACATCGATATGCCAAAGTAATTTTAGTGATAATAATAAAATTAGGAGAAGGTGTTCTATGGATTACAAAGTCCAAGGGGCAAATTTAAGTAAATGACAGTTGCCAAATTATTTATAGCATGGCGTATTGATTCAATTTGATTCAAGCAAGTGTACATGACATTGGAGGATAAATAAAGAAATCGTGAGTAGCATTAAAAGAACTCAATTTTCAGAAATACACTTCAAACACCTGCAACATCTCCAAATTCTCTTATACTTCATTGATCCGGTTAATAAACAAACATCATAATCCTTGTGCTCCCATTTTCCTTGGAGTTTTTTTCTCGGAACCAACAAATGACCTGGCACGGCATTTCACCTGGCTCGAGACCGCCTCTGATATTATTCCCATGCGCCATGAAACCCAAAGAAGTGAGTGGCAAAGCTCCCAAAAGCGACTGCTCAGTTGAGCTTCAACAGAGTCACGCAGTGGACACTAACCCATTATGAAACCAGTGAAATATAAGTTAAAAAAGAAATGAAAGAAAAGAAATAAAAGAGAGGTTAAAGAGAAAGATAGTGCTGATTATGAGAGGAGGTGGGCTTGGTGGTGGTGGTCTCAAACGATCGCAGAAACTTAAAACAAGAAATGCTAAATAAAAGAGGTAACCAAATATGGTTCATTACTACATCCCTAACACATTAGCCCCGTTAAGCAATCAGGTTACCAACATTTAATCAAGGGAAAACCTTAAACAAAACCAGAAAACAAGATGGAAACTGTGAGCCAAGGTTTACAAATAACTAACTCAAACGAAAATCCAAAAACACAAAGATACCCAATAAAGAACCTGAAACAGTGGAACAAACTAAAGGGTAGAAGACTTACCAATATGAAGAAATAGGTTCACGAAAAACAAAGGTTAACTCAAGGAAGAAAATGCGTTAACTGCTTCAGCCAAGTGGATATTACCGAAACGGGATGGACAAGGACTAAAACTTGCGCGATTTAAGGAGAAACTACCAATTATTTATCACCACATATTCGGGTCAATTAAAAATTTTGATTTCATCACAATTTTAATGTTAGACTTATTTTTGGTCTTTAATTGGTTCCGAATTGGCCTATAATTTAGAGCATTTACCTAATTAAATAATTGGCCTGTATCACTGTGTGTTAAAATTTTTTTGTCGCCTGCTTACCTACCTATTTTTCTCATGTAAATTTATTTTGGTCGTTAATACGGTAATTGGCTTCCAGAATTTTTTGGTTACATTTCCTACTAATTTACAGATCAATTTATGACCAAAATTATTTGCTCAGAATTATGGTCATATTTGGTCGAAATTGGCTCGAAATTTATTTTTGACCAAACCCTTTGGTCTCTAAATGGCTTTATTTGTCAAGAATACCACCAATTTTTTAGTCAGGTAATTTGGTCGTAATCGTTATTTTTGTGGTAGGTGGTAATGTGTGAAAGGGTACTAGTGTTTTAATGTAAAACTAAACATACTCGATTTAGAATTAATTACTATTTAACGGGACTAGGTTATGTCTCCCTTCCACTTTCGATGGATTATTTTTAAAGATGATATTATTCAAGATATATTTATGATTTATTAATGACAAAGGTGATCTTGCCTCTACGATACCTCTCGAGGTGTATTCGCTTATCTCGCTTAGTAGAGTCGGGTGTATCTCACTCCCAACCTCAGATCTCGAAATGCTTAAATGTTCTTAACCTTAATTGCCACCTTCTGATTCCGGGAATATCTCTATTTATTAATCAACCAAAGCGGTCGTTTACTCATATCCCTAGGTATCTTTCATCTCTCGAATCTGATCTCTGCATGAACATACTAATGTTGCCAAACATTGGCCATGTAATTGATTCTACAAATGTGTGCAGATGATAATGAATCATAAATCAATGAATAAATATAAATGAATCAACTTAATCCATCTAAACGTGACAAGGTTCCTTAATAATACCTAGTATAGATCTAGAAACATAATACAAGAAAATACAGGTTATATATAAAAACATCGCCTAATATCCAAACAAAGAAGAATACAAATCACGCCTTCACCCGCATCGATGTCCTCCTCGTTTCGATTTCCGCCATTTATATTATTCTACTCCTTCATCCTCAAATGCAGACCCTTGCTTTAAATGATGAGGAGCACTTCAGACCACGTCAGCGGACGTTACCGCTGTTGACTTGCACGCATTAATCTAACGTCAGCGACGTCGGGATCGCCACGACGCGGGGACGCCGCCGCTGGGACGCTGCAACGCTCCGCATATCCTGCGTAATGCCTTCCGCTTCCAAAATTGCTTCAATGTACCGACTTTGTTCCAATGCACTGCATGTAAACCAATCAACAACTGCGGTATCCAGCCATGTACCATGTATTTTTAGATATAAAATAAAAGCTTAAACGTAGCATCACGCAAGATAACTTCCAAGTGGGGTTTTAGCACTCATCACACCCCAACTTAGTTTCTCGCTTGTCCTTCAAGCAAGAACCGACTTCTAAATTAATCATTAATTTGTAATAAAAGTCACTTTAAGGTAATGCCATTCATGCTGATAGATAAGGTATCACCAGGGCCGAGTCACACTCGCTCTATTTGAAGTTCACAGATTCGCATTGTGTGTCTTCGAATCCCGAGAACTCAGGCTGAACTGAAGTCGACTAGCTCTGCCTCCCACGACATTCAACGGCCTTCCTAACACCCATGTGTATGTGAGGCAAATTAAATGACCAGGTGCGTGTATACTCTCTCTAAGTTCCACGCCCCCCAAAATCTTGAGTTCAACTCTCTAATTGGGTAAATTCCAACTACAAAAGGACTAGAACGCAACCATTTGGTGATCTAATATATCTACTCACTAAGACAGAACAAAACTAGTGCCCATAAGTTTATGTTAAGTGTCCATGTGAAGGATTAGTCAGACCCCCACCAGCTGGTTAAGGGTACCCAGTATCTGGGTCAATGCCACCCTGTAATACCGAATTCCTAAACTACCTTAACGCCTAAGTTGTGGGTAATCTCCATCTTCCGTCCCAGAACGGCAAGAAGTCACCACTCCCTGACAAATGCCTGTGTGTATCAGGCTGCAAAGGCCCTCACATCAAAAGGCCTGCTGTTGCTCGATTAAATAGATCCACTATCATCTCTGCGTAAGGCCTCTCTTCCTTTTTTTTTTTTTTTAACAGCTTTTTTGTCAGGGGCCTGAAGGCAACTTTAGTCGACGGTCCCATCTCTTAGAAAGTTAGAGATTCCCACCACACTGTTTAATCTCAGTGGTCAAAGGCTCTTACCTAGGGCAAGGTGTGCCTAGAGACATCCGTGTGTAGTGATAAAGCTCTAAGAAATGTTTCTTAAATCTCCACCTAGGAGACACCTCAATGCGCTCTTCTCCTAGTTCAACCCAATTCCTACATTCAAACAACCAATGCAACCTTCTTTGTTGACATTGTGTGGATTCACACAGATCTTGATCCCCTATTCTAAATCATGGCATCACATACGCAGCCCTAGACACCCATTAATAATCCACACATGCATATTATCACCAAAACAAGACTGTGTTCACAAAACTCCTAACATCCTAAGATGAGCTAATTACAATGAACTCACAAATGCAACCAACAAACTTAAAAATGCAACCAATACGCATGAATAAAAACACTACAAAGACTAAAAAACGAAAACCAATCTACTGAAACTTAGTAGCACCCACACCCCTCCAACAAAATGTCCATGTCCTCATCAGCAATACTGTGCAAAGAGAGGCAGAACTCCTCAAGATCTCTAGTCACCATGGTGGCGAATGGTGAAGCAGGAAACAGCTCGAGAGACCGCCATTGCCAAGAATAGTGGCCTCAAGGGGCAACAAGACGCGACACCAGCGCAAAGCGCCTCCATATCCTCGGAGGAGACTATAGCCCGGGTCTGGCCCCGTGGCGCCAAAGCTGCCAAGCAGGTGAAAGGTGCCCGGTCCACAAGGTCGGGCGAGGACCGAGTGTTTCGGGCCGTGGTGGTGGTGGGCAGAGGTGGGTGGGACAGATCGCTTCACGTCTCCTCGCCACGCTGTGAGGCCAAAACGGCCCGAGAAGGTCGCAGAAGTCACCAATCAGTGGCCAGTAAGTCAACTGGCAGACCAAGTCGGTACACCGTTTGTCCTCTAAACAGAGCAGCGGTTTCGCGGTAAATCTCAAGCCCTCATTGCCGTCAGGCACCTTTGCCTAGCTGCCAAGCCAAAGATGAGGAAAAAGGGAAGCCCCAAATTCATCTTAGGGTCCCAGTTATGGAGGATGGCATCCTCTATAACCTGCCCAACATCAAAAGGGATATCTTGGATGATGGTATAGTTGAGCAAGGAAGACGTTTTGGTTGGCTGGTCTCACACACTCGGCTGCTGAATAAGATGCCACGGATGAAGTGATGCCGACTAGATATAGGCCAAGTGCTTACTTAGCTCGGACTGCATGGCTCCCTCACCACGAGAGTTTCCACTCACCCCAGCCATTAATCAAAACCCGAATGATCTCGGTAGCTCAGGCGCTCAGAAGCCGATCAAACTAGCTTCCGAGGGAGCCATGATCCAGACTATTATAACTATTGATCGACCGCGACCGTCGCACAATACTCCCCAATCAACCTCGACGACGGGAGACGCAGATTACGTGAGAATTCGCAACACGCGACCACACTCACGCGTCGGGATGATGGTTGCGCAGCGCCCGCCATCCGCCGCGATCGTCTTTACTTTAAATCGCCGCGGCGGTGAAAACCCTTCTCTCGATAAACGACGGTTTCTGGCAGATGGTGCCAACCGATCGGCGCACCATTCACGAATCCACGCGATATCATCATACTGGGTCGGGTCCTCGCCGGATCAGAATCCATTGCAGGGCCTCGCTTTTCCGCACATCGAGGCAAAGGACTCACATTGCAGTGGTACGTAAGATGGTACCAAGTTGGCACACCCAACCCACCTAGACAATACGATAAACAATTTGAGTGCACTAGAAACGAATCTAACTATAAAATTAAGGATCTAAATGGACCCAACCTCAAAGAAACCTAAATGAGACCTCAAATGTGAACTCAAATGGGGACTCCTAGACCACGGTGATGACAAGACCGTTATAGACCTATGGAATGTGGTGAATGCGAGGGTGACAAAGGGATCGGTGTGTGTGATGGTGATGGTGATGGTGGTGTGCAAAGAGAGTGTCGAAGGGCAATACATCGGCCTCCTAATCGTGTGGTAGGGACTCTACAAGGGACTACAAGTGAAGGTTTGTGGCAGAGGAGGTCAGTGGTTCAGTGTGGGTGATAGCCGGTGGTGAGAAGCAGTGAAATAATGTATTCGCCTTAAATGTGCGCAACGCCGGGCTGACGCTCGGGCAATGTCGCGATGTTACGTAGAGGATATGCCAGAACGCAGCGACGTTGATGTCGCCAACGCCGCGACGCCCGCAGGATGTGATCGCCAAAACAACGCCGACGCCGGATTCTCACGTCGCGACGTTCCAGAGATGTTCAAAATCAACTTCGCGATGTTGGGAACTCACGTCGCGATGTTCCAGAGAGTGTAAAAATCAACGTCGCGACATTGGGAACGCACGTCGCCGAGCTTCCGTAGGCGACTTCAAAATCAACGCCGCTGACGTCAACTTCACGTCAGGACGTTGAGACCCAACGTCGCTGACGCTACGCAGAAGGCTAAAATGCACATTGCTGTACCATGTCTAAGATAAGAGAAACTCCCTCTTGTAAATGTGACTGACATTTGTATGCTCGCATAAACGGATCCTTCCAAAGATTCGTCGCGAAGTCCCGGAAGAACAATAACCAAAAGAGATACCGACTACTGACAAAATCAAGAAACTAACATAATCGACAAAGCAGATAATAAAATTTAACTCAGAGAAGGTACTTCAAGAAAAACTTCAGTTGCCTCCCCAAGAGTTATGTTTTAATGTCGTTAAATGACTACTCGACCTACTGCAGCTCTGGGCCCTAAATATTATGGATCAAGCATCAGACTTTATCCTGATGCACTAAAGGAATGATCTCGCTTATCCAGATGGAACTCTCGCTTCGAATACGGCTTCAACCGCTGGGTGGTGATCGAATGTGCCTTCTCAGATGTGTAACTTCACTCGCCATGTGAAAGGTCCTTGGTTATCGGTGGAAAGGTCCCACTTATCTAGACTTCAATTTCCTGAAAAGAGTTTTTTAGACGGAATTAAATAAGAGGACTTGTTGTCCTCACAGGAATTCCTTCCCGGTAATGTGTCTATCAAGCAAAGCTTTTGTCTTCTTCAGAACAAGTGCATTTTCATGTTTCTGCTCGAATTCGCCTAGTTCATCAGCCAGAGCGCCGTCTCACCGGCCAATGTACTGGTCCATGTTTAATCAAGGCCGAAGGCTCCAGCAGGCTCGATGCTCCAATTCTACCGGAAGATGGCATGCTTCTTACCATACACAAGTCCTAAAGGCGTACATACCTAAAGGAGTCTTAAATGTTGTGCTGCATACCTGCAGTGCATCTTCAATCTTTTTGCACCAACTCTTCCTGTAGCCGCAACCCGTTTTCTCCAGACGGACTTAATTTCTCGATTTGATACTTACTCGCCTCCATTTGACCGTGGGTGGTATGCAAGGACGCACGATGGCGCATCCCATACTTCTTGCAAAACCTGTCAATCACCTTATCGCAGTAAATGAGTCCTATTGACCGTGATCGCGGCTCGAGGTGTTCCAAAGCGTGAGAATATGTGGCTGTGCAGAAATTAAGCCACGACCTTGGCATCGTTGGTGCGGGTCGGAATTGCTTCAACCCACTTCGAGACATAGTCTACTGACAGCAGGATGTACAGGTTGTTATAAGATGAGGGAAATGGTCCCATGAAATCTATCCCCCATAAGTCAAACAATTCTACTTCCAAAATGGGATGCATTGGCAGTTCGTCCTTTCTAGAAATGCCTCCCATTCGCTGACATTTGTCACATGTGGATACGAAATGATGAGCATCTTTAAATAAGGTAGCCAAGAGAAGCCCGATCAAGCACTCGTCATTGCTTCGCTACTAAATGTCCACCACATGGTACGCAGACAGCTGGTTCAGACACTGTTTACTTTATCTTCGCACACATCTCCTAGATCACTTGACTTAATAGTTCGTAGAGTATTGGCTCCTCCCAATAGTAGTAATTGCGCTTAAAACCTCTTTTTTTTTTGATAGTTAAACTCCGGAGGGACCACTTTAACTACCAAATAATTTAAAAAATCTACAAATCATGGAATTGCTTTCTTGTCATTGACAGCTAAAAGTTGTTCGTCAAGAAAATCGTCATTCACTTGAACTTCATCATCAAATTTCTCCAACGTTAAAGATGATCCGCCTACGAGGTTCTCGATGCCTTTCTCGCCTTTAATCTCAATGTCGAATTCGCAGCTAGTGCCAAACCCAATCAATTAATTTTAGGCTTGGCATCTTTCTTAGTCATCAAGTACTTAATGGCAAGAATGGTCATAGGAATCACGACCTTGTTACCAATCAAATATGGTCCGACCTCGTCGAAGCAAAGACGATAGCCACAGTTCTTTCTCCGTAGTGGCATAATTCACCGAAAGCATCATTCAGTGGTTCTAATTGAGATAAGATTACCCGAAAAATTTTCTCTCGTTTCTGCCCTAACACTGCCCCAATCGCAAAGTCACTGGCGTCACACATAAGCTCAAACGAAGGACCAATCTCTGGCTACGACAATAAGGGGCTGATACCGCCTTATCTTTCAACACCGAAAATGTATGCAAACACCGGCAAGATCAAACTCAAAAGGGGTCCCTTGGACTAAGAGATTAGACAATGGCTTTGCAATCTGAGAGAAATCTTTGATGAAGCGCCTATAGAATCCAGCGTGGCCTAAAAAGATTCTAATTCCTTTTACTGATGAGGGTGGAGGTAACTTTTCAATTGCTTCACCTTTTGCTCGTCTACCTCATCCTCTCGATGAAATCCATGTCCGAGTATAATACCCCTCTTGTACCATAAAATGGCACTTTTTCCCAATTGAGCACAAGATCGGGTCTCCTCGTATCTACTAACATAGAGCATTTGCCAGATACCGCCAAATGAATTTCCCAAGCATCAAAAAATCGTCCATGAAGATTTCCATTGCCTTCTCAACCATGTCAGAGAATATGGCCATTATACATCGTTGGAAAGTGCACGGCGCGTGCCGCATTGAAAGGGCATCCTTTGAATGCGAATGTCCCGCAGGACAAGTGAATGTCGTCTTTTCCTGATCTTCAGGGGCTATAGCAATTTGATTGTAGCGAGATAACCATCCAACAATAGTATTCATGGCCAGGCTGTCGATCCGGCGTACGATCTAGAAAGCGTGATAGGAAATGATCTTTTTAAATTGGCTTTGTTCGATTTAGATAATCAATACGAGATCCTCACCCGTGGCGTTACCGAGAAAGGCGGTAATATGTTATTCGGTTCTTACTGCGAGTTGTTCCTCCTTCTTAGGTACCATGAAGCTGGACTAACCCATGAGCTATGCGAAATAGGATAAATTTTGATTATCTAGTAATTTTAATACTTCCTTTGGACTACCTCTTTCATTGTTGGATTCAACACCGTGCCTTCCACTTTGAAGGTTTGTACCCCTCTTCCCGACGAGAATACGATTGCATGCACATGGAAGAAACGAATCCCTTTTTCGTCGACTGAAGACCATCAAGAGAGCATTTTTGTGATCTCCCCAGGACCCTCGATAATTTCTCTCTTCTAGTTCGATCAGATCTTTGAGATAATCTCTTTGGTAGAGTGGATGCTACCCCAAAGAGAGTATGCATACTTCAAATGGCTAGGTAGGGTTTTTGTTCCATATTGAATTGGTTTGACTTATGGTAGCCTTTGGTGTTTTAGCTCCTTCACCTAAGTTAGTATTATTTCCTCTATTGGGTCAGAAAGAGTCCATCAGGTACAACATATTTCTCTTCCTCTTCGCTCATATTCTGGAATCATTCTCTCTTAGGCTAGCCTCGAAGGTCGGTGAGACAGCGGCTGTTTCTCTTATAGCCTCTTACTATTTTTGCCATGAAGCACGTGTCGCTTTTATAACGGGATGTCTCTGACTCAAACACGTTGAACTTTGTATCGCCACCTGCGCTCTCAATTTTAGTTCTCCCCTGCGAACATCAATCATCGCCGCGGTGGCAAAGCGATTACCGAGATTATGGGTATTTCTTTATCTTCTTCCATATCTAATACAATGAAATCTGCTGGGAAGATAAACTTGTCAACTTTCATGAGGACATCTTCTATTACCCCTCTCGGATGCTTCAAAGATCTGTCGGCGAGCTAAAGTGTGACTGTAGTTGGACGGGCCTCACCTAATCCCAACCGTTTAAAAATGGATAAGGGCATGAGATTAATCGCTTGAATCGCATAGAGCTCTCTCAAAGATAGCATTTCCAATGGTGCATGGGATAGTGGCGCACAGGTCTTTAAGCTTTTCATGACGGCTTCCTCACGAAGTATGTACTTTACATTCCTCGATTAAGTTAAGCATTTGAAATCATGATCTTCTCTTACGGGACGAATGTCTTTCATAAATTTTACATATTTGACATACGCTCGAGCATCGATAAGCGGAATATGTTGTAACTTTGAACACTTCCATAGATTTTTTGTGGCCCCATCCGACATGCTTAACAGGCGTTGTGGTGGGTGGTAAGTGGCGCTAGCCCCGATGAGTGGTTTAGCGGTTGTTTCTCATTAGAATTTGTTCCTTATCTGCATTATCGATACACGTTGTATGACTTTCTCGATCCTCCCTCTTATAAGCGGGGATTGCTCTTGTGTCTCCGATTCCTTACCACTTCTCGCGTAGGCGCTAGCGTGTTGTTCCCATCTCTTCTCGGGTTCGCCGGGTTGCTTGATAGGAACGTTGCCTTTACGTCAATAGGTTGGCCATTTGACCCATTGTACCTCGAATTTCTTAGTTGTGCGGCAGTTGTTCGATTGGGTTTGCTTCTTCTTCATGTCATGTGGTCTCATTCATGAAAGCAGAGTGGGAGGTCGGCATTTGTGCAAGGGCTTGTTCTAAGTCCACCTTTTTCTCAGGAGGAGGTTCACTAACTCGGTTTGATGGCATATTGTTCTGATTATTCCTCCATCCATACCCTTGATTATTACATTTGTTCGATTCACGATTATTACGCCACCCTTGGCCTTGATTTTGATTTTGATAATTGTTTCCCCCATACTATCCTTGCTGCTGTGATTGACTTTGATTGAACCTTGACACGTCTTGGGCTGCTCCTCTTTGTTTGGTTTCTGGCCGACATTACGTGCTGTTATCTTTGTCCTCCACGAAATTCACACAACTCCATGGGTTGATGCGTATGGCATTCGCGGTTCCTTCTTTGCTACATTTAAGCTGATTTTGGTCGAATTTGTGCCATGAGTAACTAGATTGTTGAGAACCTCATATCCATGCCACCTACTGCTTTTACTGGTGTAGCCTTCTCTCTAGGCCACATATTTGTATTGGTTGCAGCATCTTCTAGGATTTCATAAGCTTGGTCTGTGGTTTTCTTCATTAGTGCTCCTCCGGTAGGGCATCAATCAACTGTTCTGGTCGCGTTCTCGGACCATTATAAAAAGTGTGGACCTGCATCCATCTGGTCAGTCGGTGGTGTGGGCATTTTCTCAATAGTTCGTGGAATCTATCCCACGCCTCTGCCAGGTTCTCCCCCTCTAGTTGTCCAAACGTATTGATCTCTTGCACAAGTTGTGCAATTTTTCGAAGTGGAAACTTGATCGGGAGTTTACGCTAAATCGTTCCACGAGTAATGGAATCGGTGGTGGTAGTTCTGCCCGATGCCAGCTCACATCACTGTGACGATTAGGAACAATGCCAACTGAGAGCTTCTTGATAACCCCATTGTACTTGATGCGTGTCGCAAACTTCAAGGAAGTTGGTCAAATGCATATTCGGGTTCTCATGGGGTAGTCCGTGAAGCAGATGTTACGAAGCATGCAGCAATGTTCGCGACGAGTTCGAAGTTGTTTGCTTGAATGGGTGGTGGTCGATGGTATGCGAGCGGTAGTGGCGAGTCTGAGACTCCTCCTAACAACATGTATGGATCATACGGGTTGTATAAAAGCGGCTGGGTGTTTGATTCCTTCCGTTATTCCCATTTCGGCCTGCGTGGCTCGTTACGCTCCAATGCAGATCTGCTCTTCATTGTTTCCATAGTTGCTAGATTTCTAATCTTATTCACATTCTCTGTTCTCGGCGTGTGCATGTAGCGTTCTTTCTTACTCGAGGATCAAGCGGATGTTGGTCAACTGATCTCGACGTTGCATGTACTCAGCGAAATCTAAGCTATGATCACACCTGAACAAATGAAACCAAATTACCAGCACTTGTAATATAAATACAAACAAAAATTCAGGTAATATCTAATTGCTTTATTCTCCTATATCCTCTAAGCTTTATCCTTGAAACCTTGGCGCCAAAAAAATGATAGGCGAAAACATGGTGTATTATGCAAATATGCGCCTTTGTGCGAAGTACGCATCGCCCCAGTAATATAGTGGCCTGTGGAATGCGGATATCGATCACGGGGAAGGTGTGGTGACTACGAGAGATTTGCGTTTCAAATATTATGCGGATATACGTAATAATATTGAAAGGGTACTAGTGTTTTAATGTAAACTAAACTCTTGGTTGAACAAATTACTATTTATTAGGACTAGGGTTATATCTCCCACACTTGGCTTTCGTGGATTATTTCTTAAAGATGATATTATTCAGTCTATTTATGATTTATTAATGACAAGGTGATCTTGCCTATGAGATACCCTCTCTCGAGGTGTATTCGCCTATCTCGCTAGTAGAGTTGGGTGTATCTCTACCCCAACTCGGTACTCCGAAATGCTTAAATGTTCTAACCTTAATTGCCACCTTCGGGATCGGGAATATCTCACATTCTTAGAATCAGCAAGAGCTGCTTTCTACTCATATCCTAGAGTATCCTCATCTCTCGAATCTCGGATCTCTATGAACATACAATATTTGGCCAAACATTACCATGTAATTGATCTACGGATGTAAGCGAATGATATGAATCATAAATCAATGAATAATATAAATTAATCAACTTTAATCCATTCAAACGTGACAGGGTTCAACAATACCCTAGGTATAGATCTAGAACATAATGAATAAGAAAATGTCAATAGGCGATATATAAAACATCAGTTCTAATATCCAAAACAAAGAAGAATACAAATCACGGGCTCTTCTCCCAGATCGATGTCCTCTGCTATGATTTCAGCATACTGGTTTATGCGATTCCGATCTTGATCCTCGAATTACGCACCCTTTTTGCTTTTTAAATGATGAGGAGCACTTTCGCGCGGCGTCGCGGCGTTAGCGTCGCGGCGTTGAGGCTGTCAGCGACATTGCGCTTGTTGACTTACGCGATGGTGGCTGGCGTCACCGGCCCGTTGGGACATCCGCGGCGATGGGGGCGTCGCGGCGTTCGAACATCTTCATACGATGCCTCATACGCTCCAAATTGCTTCAACAGTACCTTTTTGTTCAAATGCACACGCATGTAAACCAATCACCAAATCAGGTATCGACCACAAAAATTGTATTTAGATATAAAATAAATCACGGCAGTAAGGCAAGCCTTGGGTATAACTACTTTGGAGTGTTTTAGGCACTCATCAGCCCTAAAAATGAGGCGAGAATCACGCACTTCCAAAAGCCCAAAAATTGCTGCCCTAGCTGCTAATGTCTGGGTGATGTTGTGATGATGTCGTGACATCAGGGTTGTCGATGTCGTGGGTTGTAGCTGATGTTGCGACATCAAGAATTTGTTAGGCACTTCTCAGTTTCCAGTGATGAGTCCATGTTGTGATAATGTCGCAACATGGAGATACGTTGTTGTAGATTAATTTCAATATCGCCACACTGCCATTCTTGTGTTGCAACATTTAGTTGGTGTTGCAACATAGACCTGATGTCGTGACATTGTTGATCAAATGTTGCAACATTTTTCATTTAAGTTCATTGTGATCTCCTCAAGTTGATGTCGCGACACTGTTGTGATGTCGCAACATCATATCTTGTTGTTCTGCAGTCCTCTACTAATGTCATAATTGATGTCGGACATTTATTGATGTCCCGCGACATTGAATTTGTTTTTACTATCTAAGTTTAACTTTGATATGATGTCGCGCGATATTGACATATTGTCGCTCGTTGATGTTGTGACGTACCTGCGTAGTCGGATCTATTAAGTTGATGTCGCGACATTGAATCTTATTACTCTGAAGTACTCCGCCAATGTTTTTATGTGATGTTATGGCATTTATTACATTACCGGCTACATTAGACTTGTCTCATCACTTTCTCGGTACGCTTTCATTAAAGGTGGCGACATTACCTGTGCGATCATCAGCGACATTGAATGTGATGGTCTCCGGTGTTCAAGCTTTATTAGCATTCGAGGACATTGTTTTGATATTCACGACATTTAAGCGATTCAGTCCTTCCATTGACGGTACGATGTCGAGACCATATTGTTGTGATGTCGCGAAATTTATGTATCTATGCTTTCCATTCTTCAGCTGATGCCACCACATTGCCATAGTTTCAAGACTTCCTCCACATAATGTCGCAACATTGAAAATCTGCTGGGGCGATGTTGCGGCATTAGCCCTTTCTTTGTACCATGCTGATTTCTACTCCTTTTTCTACTGAATTCTGCTTATTTCCTTTAGTTTATGCAAAACAACAAATTTGGGTGACAACTTCATAATTCAGCATTAAACTGAACTTTTAAACCAGAAACATTCTTGAAAATGTACTTCAAAAATATAGATAGTTTTAGACTCATCAATACCCAAATTATGTTTAGGGTATAAATAGATGTTTTAGAGTTTGTTTTAAGGACTTTTATCACTTTTATCAATTTATCAATAAATTCAAAGCTTTGACATGTTAATCACTCGTTGATGTTGTGACATTGCCTCTGTAGGTCTGATCTATTAAGTTGATGTCGCGACATTGAATCTTGTTACTTTGAAGTAATCTGCCAATGTTTTTATGTGATGTTATGACATTTATTATGTGTCGCTACATTAGACTTGTCTCATCACTCAGGCTGCTTTCATTAAAGGTCGCGACATTACCTATCCGATGTCGCGACATTGAATGTGATGGTCTCCGGTGTTCAAGCTTTGGCTAACGTCGAGACATTGTTTTGATGTTACAACATTTAAATGATTCAGTCCTTCCCTTCAACAGCTGATGTCGCGACCATATTGTTGTGATGTCGCGAAATTTATGTATCTATGCTTTCCATTCTTCAGCTGATGCCACCACATTGCCATAGTTTCAAGACTTCCTCCACATAATGTCGCGACATTGAAAATCTGTTGGGGCGATGTTCTTGACACATTAGGCACTCTTTGTACCATCGCGTTTCACTCCTTTTCCTGCGAATTAACTTATTTCCTTTAGTTTATGCAAAACAACAAATTTGGGTGACAACTTCATAATTCAGCATTAAACTGAACTTTTAAACCAGAAACATTCTTGAAAAATGTACTTAAAAATAGATGAGTTTTAGACTCATCAATACCCAAGTATGTTTGGTGTAATAGATGTTTTAGGTTGTTTAAGGACTTTTATCACTTTGATCAATTTATCAATAAATTCAAAGCTTTTTCTTTACTTTATTCTTTGGATTGAGACGTTTTATCCTTGTTGATCAATAGCGCTACATGTTGCGTCAATTAGAATAAGGGCTCAAAGAAGTCCTATTTCAATTAGGATTAGGAGAATAAGGATCGAGGCATTGTCTATATAAACTGGTCAAATGTACTTTCTCGTGTTTAGTTTTACCATGATATCATCCATAACAATTTGCTCGTATGCTACATATTATCTCATATGGGATTGCAAGGTTTAAATAAAAGTGTATAACTATAAGAAAATTGAGTGTTGTCAAACCCCTAGATTTACCTTGGCAATAGATGTTAATTATTGCAAAATTTTCATATACTTATTATGTTGCAAATTAAATTGTCTATTGCTTACAGTAACACTTTGTGATGATAATTTGTTGTAAAATTATCTGTGATAGATTTAAATCATTGTAAATAGTCCAGCAATATACTTTGTCACAAAAACAATTTACTTTTCAAAGGAAATAAGTGATTTTTATAAAAAAAATTTAAACAAAATTTACTAACTAAAATGGTTTTATAATAATAGATTATAATATCGTAAATTATTTGTTATAATTTATTATTTTCTTATAAATATAAAATAATTTTCATCATCATTTAATACGATAAACATGATCAATTAAAAACAAGGTTTTTGTTACAAAATTTATTACTATATTATAAATATAAAATATTCTCATCATAGTTATATGATAAATATTATTTTAACTATTGATAGATTGTGACACCCCAACTCGGGGGTCTCGTTGACAACCCGTCAACCCGCGGAAACCTGTGGATATCGGGTGCCCCGATATCACACTCACATGTCTCATATATCGAGACCTATTCCTGCATATTTCATTCACAATATACAAAAATATATGATAGACTATAATCACAGTCCCTTTACAGTCCCTTTGATACAAAAATGGTGCCATGTTTTGGTTATGACCGAATATATCCTGAAGACAAAAAAGCGTATCAGACTCTCATCACATATCTTTGTCCCATATGCGGGTCGGTATGCTGCCTTAGACACAATGCCTAAAGGGAGGTGGTCCCAGTGGTGTGAGTAAAGCCCCATAGTGAAAATCTCCTACAAAGGTTATTCCTACCTAAGTGCACATGAAATGGTCGCACAACAAACACACATCAATGCAAGACACACATGTCTGAATGTCTAGTCGCATGAATGAGACTCGACTCACCATGCCCCATGTACCTAGCCCTCACTGGCTCCATTACCCAATGCAAGTGCCAATGGGCAACCAATCCCGACTCCTATCACACAACCCAAAGTCTATGTGATAAATGTAAAAATCTAGTGTCTCTTTTGGGCAACAGAACTTTTCAGATTATACTGCAGGTCTCTTACACCTTTCAACATTTTTACATGCTTTAATCGATGGATACTCTATCTAACTAATGTTCTAGGCTTTTCACCTGAGAGGGTAACAGTCCGTTCTTGCTCTGCCCAACACACATTATTTATATTTTTTTTTATGCTTGAAATCGTGAGACATCCATTGGACGTTGTCCAAAGTATGAGCTCACTACCCATTCATCAACAATGATGATTGATGACCATACCCATGCACACATACCCAAGATAATGCGCTGTCACCCATGCAGCATATGATGTGATAATATTACCTCATATTATGTATGATCTTCTCACTAGGACATTCCTCAATGTTACTTCAGTACAATTTCCATAACCTCTACAAATCTCAATAGCTAATATCAAATCTTACATTTCACATCTTATATCTTAACATATCATACACATATTCAGCATAATATCCAGCCTCGGCAATAACACACAAAAACATTTCACATAAATTTACCATTTCCGGCCATAAGTCCGCTAAACTCGGCCTCGGAAAAATCTAGACTTAGTCTAGAAATTCCAAATTTTTGTAAATATCACACAAAATTTGCATGATTTCTTTGTAGGCGTATACTGGGCATTTAAGATACAACTTAGGTTAAAAACATAAGTTCCCACTTACAACAAAATTAATGTTTGCCAGCTTCATTTAATGACCTTTCAAAACAATGTCATCAATTATGTATTAATGTTTGATGACATTGAATTTTAAATATCCATTGTCTTGTGTAATTTTACATTACTATGATGTATTAAAAATCTCGAGACAAATATTTTCCACTTTTAGAATATCATTGAAATGATACAAAACCCATAGCGTTTTTTAAAGTATCATCATCTATAATCCTATAGATAGGATTGTTTATAACTTAATATCTTTGGAGCCTTTTCTCTAGTCCCATTTTCGAGGACCAGATACCCTCACCATTTGGGTTATCTCCTACATACAGTATCCATTCCCGGTTCTACGTGAACCCTCCATTGCATATGAAGTGGCGAGCTTTGAGCCCGAGTCGGTGCAAGGTGTTGAGCCTTTCCAAACATAGCTAGCCGGGTTGGGGGTTAGTTCTATGGCTTCCAAGTTGGTCGGTTGCTGAGTAGAGCTAGGACGACAACTGAGTTTGGACGTGCTACAACTACTACGTACATGAACCACCTGGACTAAGAGACCGGTATCGCTTTAGAATGGGTCCTTCGTATTAATGCAGATGATAGATAGGTCCTCCGTATTAGTGCGAATGATAGAGTGAGGGTTGTTAGAGAACACAATAATCAGATTGTTGGGTTGTTGAGAGCCAGGCCTGAAGCTATGCGAGATGGACAGGGGTTCTAGGATAGCAGTGTATATTTTAGAGGTTGCACTCCTGAGAAATTCACGAGTTTATCGACAAAATTGCAGCGGATTAAATTCCGTTGGTAATTACAGACGGAATATCGACGGAACAAAGCATATTATTTTTCCACATTTTACTACCATTTTACTGGCGAAATACCTATAAAAGTGCAGACGGAAGTTTTCCGTGGAAGTAATTTTGTATGTGGGCGCCAACTTTTAGGTACCATTCTGAAACGGAATACCTACGAATATTCTTGTGATGTTTCCTAGGTAATTTTAACCAAACTTTAGGTGCCATTTACTGACGAAGCCTACGGAACATTTACGTAGTGTTCCATTAGGTAGAACCCACATTCGTACCTACAGATTACCAACGGAATTTATCGACGGATATTCTTCTGTTGGTAAATTACACTATAAAAAATTCCGCATTTACCTTGGAGGTGTTACGTAGGTAAATTTTACCTCTCTGAAAATTACCCTCTGATTAGACGGATAGTCTTAAAGTAGGTATATTACACTATAAAAAATTCACAGTTTACCGACGGAAGTGTTCCATAGGTAAATTTTACATATAAAGTACCTACGGATTACCGACGGAATTTACCGACGAAATTTATCATCTAAAATAAAAATTTGTGTATTTAAATAGTATTAGTAAGAAAAATAAGAGAATCGATCGAGTTCAATAAATTATAAATATTTTATTTCAAAATATATAGGACGTATATAATATTTATTTTCAAAATATTTATGGATCCATGCATTGATCTTATCAATAATTTTATTTGATGAAGAAAATATTGTTGATATTGAATAATTTTTTCTATTTATTATAAAAATATAAAAGGTATATAAAATTTCATTATTATGTAAACGATTATATAAGATTATCTTGGCACTGAATGCTAAACAATTTCTATTTGGTAAAAAATATAGAAATATCTAATAACATTTGATCATGTGATTGACTATACTTTTAAACCATACTTTGTTTTTTTTTAATCAAATTATATTTTTATTGGTTATATGTAGAATAAAATAAATGCTTTATTTTCAATAAATCAATTAAACTTTAATTATGATTTTGAATATTGTACTTATTGTTACTAAAGGTCAGAAGACTCAAGGGTTTTATCCATAGGATTGTCTGACCCACTATAAACTATTAGTGAAAAAATGGGCTGGAGCCGGGCCCATACCATATCACCGGAATCTTTGAAGCTAAACCCAGTTTCTACATAGTTTAGGGTTTAGTTCACGGCGAAGGAAAAGCATATCGTTGTCTACGAACTTAAGCATTCCATCGTTTGTTCTTCAAACCTTGCGTTTCCATTGATCTTTGAGTTTTGTATCAGAATTAAGTTCTGAGTTGGAATTGTTTGGATGCTGAGAAAATACTTTGAATTTGGGGAGTTACGCGCGGTGATCACTTCAGGATTGAGAGGGAACTAGATGGGGTGGAGCAAGCAAATGGCACGCTGAAGAGGTTGTGCTACCGCCTACCCGAGCAGGTATATTAGATATGACTGACTATCGTCTTTTGATTTTGTGGTAGGGTAGAACTTCCTTTTGACTTGTCAGCTACTTCGATCAAGCGGGGGCCTTAATGGAGTTATTCATTTATTTGCGGGATGTATATGATGAGTTGAATGTGAAATGAAGAAGTATTTGAGAGGTGAAGGTGCTAATTTAGAGGTATGACATTAGTAGTGCATTGCTAGTGGATAGTTTTTTTTGTTTTTTGTTGGAGACATCATTGCAATTCTTCATGGATAGGTTTTAAAAGATAAAAAAATGAAGATTAGCTTGTTATTAGAGAAGAATTATATGGAAAATGCAAGCATTTTCCAAAGTGAGGAAGGTGCTCTAACATCTTTATCTCTTTTTTTCTTTTTTTTTATGCTATATATGTGTGTGAGCCCATAGAGAGAGAGTAGTCTTGAGAATGGTGCTTTCTCATTAGAAAATGGTGTAAACAGCCCATTAGTATTCTATTTAACCAAATCTTGTGTGTTTTCTGTTTCTTTATAATGCACACAGTAACACTAATATACTTTGGATTATATTCAAATATGCAATTATTTACCGACGGATGGAGATAAAATGCCTGGTAATAAATGATACTTTTTTCACCTATAAAAAAAAAATATGATACTTTTTTAAAGATTTTTCCTAGGTAATCCATTATGTTACTAAATATATCAACCCGGCTATGTGTTAATTTTATAGACTAGTCTCGAGAAGGTGCCAAGAGTATAGTAGGGATTTGAGGTCCTCGGCGAGTCTTTGGATTATCTGAAATATGCATATAGATGTGACATAGAAAAATACATTTATTTTATTTTCTTGGAAAAGAAAAGCTGACACTATGGATAAATACAATTATTGATTATTGAAAGAAGAGTGCTACATAGGGGAAACTTACAATTATCTTGATTTTGGAAGATGCTTGTATTGGGTTTTAATGCTATTTTTCGTCTTGACTAGCTTTTTGCATTTCACGATCAATTTGTCCATTCAGTCCTCTTACATATGATATTGACAAGGATGGTGTAAAGAAATGTGCTTTTCTTGAATTAGTCTTTGTTATTTTTGTATAGAATAAACCCACGAGTTTGTTGTGTTATGTTTATTATTATTCAAATTACCTTTCTTAGGACAAGTTATCTATTCTGTTCGGGGCATTTGGTTACATGATGTAGATAAGCTCAGAGGTGCCTTGAAGGAGAGTTCGGAAAGATTGCATGTGGGTTTGTCGGATCTAATTGGACGTTCTCATCCAGATGTGTGATGACCAAACTTGTTGGGAAAATTTGTGAGATAAAGTTGTTCTAGTAGTTAATATTAAATCGCCAGAGTTAAAAGTCACAATATTAATACCTTACGCCCAATGTTTGTGGGTTACTGCTTGCCGTACCCATTTAACATCTACTTGTCAACTAAGCAAGTTTGATATGAACCTAGCTTTTTTGTATCTTCAGTGGTGTTTGAAGATACTTGGTTACTATTATTTTTTGTTTTCTTGTTCATGGTTTGGGCATGAAGTTATGACATGAACATGGGGTGCTCATGCTTTGCTTTGGTCCATTACCTTGAATATGTTAGAATGAATTTCTAAACCCGGTTGAGTAGCGATTATATTATTCCTTGTTTATGATCAACAACTTCCTCATCCCTCTTTTACGTGGCTGTAATTTATAAGAACTTTCCAACACATCCTTTGGTCTCACGGTCTCTTACGTCAGACAATACTTGTTAGATTTAAAGATTCACCACATGACCACGGAGAATTCACATTCATCCGCAGGCCGGTTGGATCACAGTGCACATGCCTTAAAATATGGCATATAATTTTTATTTGCAAATTTACTGCAGTCTTTTGCTCATTCAATTGATTCTATATCAGTCTAGACTCCAAACTAGAATTGCTTCAGAATAGTTTCTTGTATACTTTATTGATCAAATCAGTAAATGTGGGATGTCAATTTAGAAATGAATGGAAGCAAATCTGGGTCAAACTCTACTATTTTTACATCGCGAGAAAGTCTCCTTGGTGCGATGGGCCTGCCTCCCATCCAAACGATGGATAACAAATGGAAATGAAACGAGAGGCCAAACATTAAGCGACAAGTAGGCATAATTCTTACGAGGATATTGGGTGCAGCCGGCACAGTAATCTTGAGAATAACGATGGTACACCTAATATATTAGTTTTTTTTTTCTCTTGGAGATTTCAAAAACCTTTTAACATCTGAAACTTCTTTGTGAACTTAAGGGAACACTAATGTTCGATAGGGATTCAATCTCATTATTGTTGACAATTGAGTTTCCATCTTTAAAGCTACCACCTATCCAAATAGATCTTGCCCATCTAATGTATTTTAAAAGCAACATTCTTTCTTTTCATATTCAAAGAATAGGACTCATTGTTTTGCTTTGTATGATAGAATAGATGGTCTCTTGCTGGAAGATAGAAAAGGGTTGCCAATAATAGAATTATAGTCACCTTCTTATATGTCATTGTATTATTGCGACCCTTTATACTCCCCACCCTCTTTTTATAAATAAAAAAATAATAATAGAATGACAGGATATCCCTTCGATTGATGGTTTTGCGCAATGGACTTGCTTATTACCAATTGTTTTAATGAAAAGACTTCTTGTATGTCTCCAAACATTTCCTATCTCCCTTTTGTCCTCTTGGATATTGTTTGGCTGTTTCATGTATTTTGATTTTTCATCTTATTTTATCATTTTCATGAATAGCTCGAAATGCAAACTTATTGATTTGGTCCCCTGCCTTCAGTCTTTGGTAATAAGTCTTCATCTACATTGCTTTTGGTTTTAAGGAGAATGTTTTAAATAAATAATTTGTTAAATGCTTTCTGGTTTTTTGTTGGTCTAGTTATTTAAAAATATCATAATAATGTCATTAATATGTCTTTCTTTATATATTTTGTTTGTTCACACACATACAAAAAATGGCGATTGCAAGACTTTCATTAATAAAAAGTCCAAAGATGTTAATGTAAATTATTCTATCACTTGATATATTATGTCTTATCTTTCATTTAGTTGATAGCTACAATTGAATATATTTATGTATTTGCAAGATGCTATTGAAGGGCTAAGCGAGCAATTGACACAAAGCGATGAAACAATAGATGAAAATAATATGTTTCTAGATGTTATCTGGGTGGAGCTGACAAAGGTCGGGTTTATGGGCTTGGCTCACAAACTACACAATATTATGATTTTGGTTCTACCTCTTCTTCCACATCAACATTTGATGTTTCTCAACAAAATGAGGAGGTAATTCAGCAACTACAACACAGGATTAATGATTAAGATTTGTGATTAGAGACACATGACGACACAACTATTGTTAAGGTGTTTGGATGGGGAAATGCAAAGGTGGAAGAGTACTAGTACCATACAATCGACCTTACGCTATTCATGGTAATGAAATCAGGACATGCAGTGATGATCACACCTAAGTGAAGTGTAATTTATCTCCACAGTAGTGAACTGTTTAAGATACTTTTTATGTAACTTTAATACTTTTTAACTATTTAGGTACTTTGTTTAATACTTTCGAAATATTTAGGTACTTTTTTTTAATACATTTGACCTATTCAGAATATTGTTCTTTTTTTTTGTTATTAGGATATGACAGTGTTATATTATTAGGCATTTTTTGTTATATATAAATTTGCTTTTATGAGAATCATAAAATGTGTTTTAATTAGGTTTAAGGCAATTATAGTAGTAAAAATATAAATATGTTTTATATTTACCTACAATTTACCAGTGGAATACCTACAAAGTGTGAATAATAACTATCATTCACAAACGGATTACCTACAAAATCACCCAGGCTAAATGCGGCAGAAGGACTTAGTAGCTAAAATTCTGGAGCAATTTATCGACGGAATGCCTCTGAAGTGGTCATCAATTACCCAGGCAGGAGTACCTACAAAATCACCAACAAAGTACCTACAAAATATATTTAGCAAATTAGATAGAATGCAAACGAGAATGCTATAAAAGTGGTTGCCAATTACCGACGGATTACCTACAAGCACTCACAAAATACCAACGGACTTTCCATAGGTAAATTACCGACATATTACCTATGGATTTTTTTCAGTATTTCGTCGCCACTTTGTAGATTTCCCTCAACTTTACCTACCACTTTTCCTGATTTACGATGGAATTTTAGGTAGGTGAATTTACCTATAGATTGATTTTCCGTCGGTGAATTTGTTGCACCTCATCACAGCTGACCAGGAAATATAGTGTAGGTATTGGTAGGTAAATTTAATTCTGACCGGATTTTATATTACCTACAGAATTTTCCATAGGTAAATTGTCAATTTGATGTAGTGTTGATAAAGCAAGTTGAAGAAGAAAGCTCAAAACTTTTCTTAGGGTGTGTTCGATCGTGAGCAATAGAGGTGGATTTTAGAGGATCTCTACTGATAAAGCCCATGTTTCTTGATTTCATCTATTCCCAGCATTTTATCCTTGGTCTCTGACACTTTGTGACCATAATCTGTTAACGAAATCAGGTATTACTTTTCCGATTGATATTTTCTTTGATTTCGGTATACCTCTGTTGTTTTCATTCATGATTCTACATTGTGCTTAGTACTGGGTTTCTTGATTATTTTCTTTATTTTTCCCTTGATTTTTGTATGAAATGTGATGTATTAAGTGAATGATCCACGGTTGCTTTTCTAGTATGCCACCTTTACTCAAGTAAGGTCCTTTGAGGAAGCGGCTTATTTAAGGAGTTGGTGGAAGGTTAAGAATTAGGTCTAATAACCTAATTAGTTATTGATTCAAGCTCTAATGGTTCTAGATGTATTCAAGCTAGGAAAAGATCTTGAGAAATAAAGGGGTTAGTGGCCTGATTATGGTGATGGCTTGGTAAGACATAATCTAATAGAGGGGAATAGGGGATTGTCCTCGATTATGTTTTTTCATGTAGTATAATGTAAGAAATAGGTTGAAGACATTCTGGTAACATGCCATAGATGAGAGCATGTGTTGTGTAGAGAAGGTGTTTGTCAAAAAGACTAAATAAGAATTGCCTTCAATAAATTCTTCTCTTGCATGTATTGTTTGATCTTTCTACCATTCAGCATCAGCTTGATTGAATAGGAATTCAGCTTCTTTTCTTCAATTCTGCATAGTGATTGAAATAGGCAAGGAATATTTCGAGAGATTCAAGACAAGATTAATTATTCTAGTTTTTAACATGAGAATTATGCATAGTGATTAATTTCCTAATCAACATTTGTAGCTTAAGCGGAAGAAGCATGCGCCCCATGTTAGACAAAACCTAAACGAGGCCGTATTGAATGGAAGTTTTGGCTTTCTTGTTTTCTCAACCGTGTATAGACCCGATCTAATGAAGAATAGAAGATCAAATTGATGAGTGATAGATGCAGAAAAAGAAAATACCAAATGCATTTGTACAAGTAGATGCTACTTGGATAGACCGGTCAAAGGTAATAGAGGTTATTTAGGTGAACAATTCTGCAGCCATAACAATTCTGTTTTCTCTAAGTGTGTAAGCACATAACATATTTACAACAAAGGGAGAAAGCCCATCCCATCCCTGGTCTCCAAATGCCAAGGTAAACACCGAGATGATGATGATGATGGAACCGAGAGCCCAGCAAAAACTACAAAGCCCGAAGCATGGAAAGAAATTGAGCAGATCAGTAAAAAATGACTGGCTTGTTTAGAATTCTTGAATTGAATTATTAACACAGCTTCTCAGGCTTGGTTCGGTTATACAAAGGAATTATTGTGTCATTAATAATTCAACGAGTTAGCAATTTATTTTGTTTGAGGGCTCAGCCCGATCCCTCGCCAGTGTTGCCCATGAACCGCATTGGGGAACCTTTGCCTTTGGACTGCCAGACGCCTTGGACCTCGCCGGGGGCTACTACCCCTGGACCCCCCCGCCCTGCGCCCCTTGGACCACGAGCATTTTGCCTAGGACCCAATTTCGCCCATAAATGATTAATTTGATTAATTATAATCATGATAAAGTGATGTTAGATGTATGTTTTGCATGGTGCATGGTTATGGCCCTTTTACCCCATATGAATGGATATCAAATTAACCTAGACATCCCCTAAAGTAAAGATATCAAATTTAAAAAGAAAACTTTTAAAATTTTATATACAAAGGGATTTTGTAGGGTAAACAATTCTTTTCATAAATAGGGAGGCTTACATCATGAGGATGATTTATGCTTGTCATTTCTTTTCTTTATGCCCATTTTCTTAGAAACCAAACATGAATTAAGCTTCATTCTTATTCTAGATTTGAAATATCATATGAAGTTATACTATCTCTCCCAAGGAATATTGTTTGTCTTAACCATGTTTTCTTAGTTTTGCTTACAAGTGATGTTATATTAACGGATGTTACGAGTGTGGTTGGAAAGGAGAAAAAGGAGGCTTTTAAAGAAGACAAACCGTTCAATTTTTTGCCTGCTTTATGGGGTAAGTTAAATGAATATTTTCGAGTAAAATTTTGGCCTTATGATCATGTTAGTTAATATTAGTCTCGCCCATGCTTCTGCATAGAGACTAAATATTTTAATTGATGCAATCATCAACTAACCCAACCCAACTCCTGTTCAAAATGCATACCACATGGACTAAATTCAATGTAGTACCTTAAAATAGAAAGTAGCCGACTTAGTAGCTTTTGTTTAGAAAGTGATTCGAAGGGTTTTAGAAAAATAATGACAAGTGTTCAAGATATTTGGTATTTAAAGTTTGTTTGAAACTTAGAATATCATATTATTAAATTTTATTTCTATATTTTTTAAATTACTTGTATCATAATGCTTTATTTTTCGCATCATTTCTAAACAATTATACTCATCTCTTCTCTAAGAATTCAATTTTAAGTAAAGGACAAAAATATTAGGGTTTTGTTGATTCTAGTTTTAAAACGAGTTTTTGCCTTAATGAATTGATTTGTCTTTTGCCTTAAGAGTTGAGTATGATTTGTATGTTAGAAACTTTATTCCATCAGTACAAAACACCTATTTGTATTAAAATAAAAATATTATTTCTAGAATAATAATGGAATTTAAGAGTTGAATAAGGTTCAACCGTACATGGAAAACTATAGGCTCTGAAAAGTAAGAATAGAATATTAATTAAAAATAAATAATCGATTTTAGGAATCTAGGTTTTGTGCACTAAATTCATAAGGATCCACTTCATGTAGGTTACTAGAATCGACATTTTGAAAATTTTTATAAAAGATAATTGATCAAAGTTGAAAATTGATCTTTACTTAATTTTTTTCTGGATCAGCACTGAATAAAAGTTATGGAATTAGGGAAATCTTACTATTTGTGGGTTCTTTCTATAGAATCAAATCTACCTAAAATAGGGTTACAAGTTATTTGACTTGTGCCCATAAGTTTATGTTAAATGGAAGCCCAAAATATCAGTTACTTGATAATTAACATCTTTTACGTACTTTTTTTCAACCCATTAACATATACTTTGTTATGCATGTGTTTAATATAGAAATTTATTTCTCATGTCTTAGAGATATGGATCGTTGTTGGATTTCAAAGGACCGAAGGTCTAAGGAATATGAGGATGGGGTTGAATACTTTATCTCATTTGCAATACAAAATTCAACAAGCAATATATCAATTAGATGCCCTTGCATACAATGTGGGGATTTGATATTCCACTCCTGATATTAGAGAACATTTGTTTTCTGGATTTGATCAAAGTTATATACCATGGTATTGGCATGGGGAAGCATGTCCAAGTAGTGGACCAACAACTACCAAAGGCGAACGTTGTCTTAAAAATCAGTTCTTTGATGATGTAAGATTTGCTAATTGAGATGGTAAAAATTTTGCTCATGATGATTTTCATCTTGATGAAGAAATATTCAATAAAATTCTTGCGAGATCTTTGAAACTGCTATATCCGGGTTGTGGAAGAATTTACGAGCTATCTGGGTGGATTAAATTATACAAGCCCGAAAGCACCATATGGATGGTCGATAAAGGTTTTAAGAGCCCCATTAGAGTTGCTTTCGATGAAATGTTGCCTCTTACTTATTGAGTTACCACACTATCCATGTATGAAGCAAGAAGACTTTGAATGCATTTGGAATGGAGTATGAAAAGATATGCATGTCCAAATGATTGCATATTATATGAATGAACTAAAAAAATGCATCTTGTTGTCCAACTGTGGAGCTTGAGTGGAAGGTTAATTCATCGAGGAGCTAAAAGAAAGGAGTTCAGTTAAAGTCATCCCATGTTTTCCACCCATCCCACGATTCGAAGGAATGTTTCATTCCTCAAAAACTGCAAAAGATCTCACTTGGCATGCACAAGAAGAGAGTTTAGTGGGAAGATGTGTCATCCATCGAGATTCCACAAATCATGGCGGTTAATTGATCCTGAATGGGCGATTTTGGTGGAGGCCTAGAAATCTTAGACTTGCCATTTCGGTGATGGTATAAATCATGGTTCATGAGTAGTAGGCATAGTTGTTGGCCTGTTATAATGATCATTTATAACCTTCCTCCATGGTTATGCATGAAGAGAAAATTTATGTTGTTGTCCTTGTTGATATTAGGTCCACGACAACTTGGCAATGACATAGATGTTTATTGGCACCTTGATGAAGATCTCAAACTTTTTGTGGGAGGTGGAGTTAGGCTTTTGATGCGTATATGAGAATTCTTTACATTGAAAGTTTGTTTTTATTATGAATGATCGGTGATTTCCCGACATATGGCAACTTATCGGGTTACGATTTAAAGGGTACTTTGCTTGCCACCATATGTGGTGAAAGCAGATTCCAGAGATTGAAACATGGGAAAAAGAACTCATACACTGGCCATAGGAAATTTCTTCCATGCAACCATCATATAGGAGACAAAAAAGGCATTTAATGGTGGCTGGGCTTTCGATCACGCGACAATTAAGTGGAGAGGCTATATTACCTGAAAATGGATAATATTTGTAATTCATGGGTAAAAAAGAAGGTTAGTCAAGATAAGTCTAAAGGCAATGTTGCATGTTGTTGGAAGAAGTCAATATTCTTTGATCTTCAGTATTGGAGATATCTACATGTTCGTCGCCTTGGATATGATGCGTGAGAAAATGTATGTGAAAGCATCATTGGTACATTACTTAATATCCAAGGAAGACAAGGATGGACTAACTACTCGTTTAGATCCTAATGGAGATGGGCTTGAGGTCTGAATTAGAACGAGGTTTGAACAAAAATGAACTTATCTTTGAAACGCTACACACTCTACAGAATGAAGAAGATTTTTCAAACATTAGCAAACTTGAGTTCGAGGAGGGATATTGTTCAAGCGTTCGAAACCTTGTATATGTGGAGGAATTCAAGAAGCTTGTTGGCTACAAAAATCACATGATTATCATGCACTAATCACGTGATTGTTACCAATTGCATTGCGATCAGTCTGCGAAAGCATATTCAACTTGCTATTTGTAGGTTGTGATTTCTTTTCAATACTCTTTGTAGAAGTTTTTGATGTGTCTACACTGGATGAATTGCAAAAATCAGTTGAACATGACATTCAACTTGCTTGAAAAGTACTTTCCTTCTTTCTTCGACATCATGATCCATTTGACAGTGCATCTTGTAAGAGAGGTAAGACTTTGTGGACCAGTTTATCTTAGATGGATGTACCCATTTGAAAGGTTCATGAAAGTACTAAAGAGTTATGTGCGTAACCTTAATCGCCCGAAAGGATGCATTGTTGAATGTTACATTGCAGAGGAAGCTATTGAGTTTTGCACGGAATACTTGTCAAATGTGGATACAATTGGGATTCCTATTGATCCAAGAATTCACCACAAATTAGGACACCTCTGCGAAGTTTTGTCGTGAAGTTGATCCCATTGTTTTTTGTTGCAAGCACATCATTATGTTGGAGGAATACAACTATTGTGCAACCTTATTTTGATGAGACCACCCATTTGTGTTTTTATTCTATTATTTTATAAATTTACAATATTAAATAAAATTTATTATTTGATTTGTAAGGCACATAACATGGTTGAAAATGAAAAATCCTCGTCAAGCTAAAGAGGAAAAGTATTACAAGATGAGCATAAGTATACTTTTACTTATTGGTTGAGGAAGTATTAGAATATTTGTCATATTAATCGTATTTTTTAACATTACAAATTTAAATAATTAATAACAATCGGGAATTTGTGTAGGTTGATGTTGCCATTGTTAACCCGAGAACACATGTGACATGGATAGCACATGGCTAGCCCTTTATGTGTCTAAGTATAATGGATATACCATTAATGGGTGTCGTTACATTACAAAGGAACGAGATGATTCGCACAACCACAAAATAGTGGAGTTAGTGTTGTAAGCATCAGCAATGCAAATAGCAAGTGCGAAAGGATAAGAATCGATATTTGGTGAAATTTATGTTTTTATGGGATTATTATTGCGAGATTTGGGATCTTGATTACACTAAGTTTAAGTTCCAGTTTTCAAGTGTGATTAGGTTGACAATATGCGACATCAAAGTTGATGAACTTGGTTTTACATTGGTTGATTTGGCTGAAGGTGGCATATAAATCCAATTCCATTCATTTAGCATCTCAAAGCAAAGCAAAGTTTCTATGTGCAAGACCCAGCTTAGTGAGATGGTCAATCGTCCTATCATAGAAAGACTAACATAGGAGGTGTTGATGACATATAGAGTTCCGAGCTGAATATCATCCTTCTATTAGTGCAATTCCAAAAATATATTCATTTGATGATATGGATGACTCTCAAGCCATATGCATGCGGGAAGATAGTGAAGGGTTTAGATTGAAAACAATTCTTCCATGATTCAATTGCAAAAAGTTTTGCTAATGATGTAATAGAATATATTTATGAATGATAATGCATCCAAACTCCTTTTTGTCAATTTATTATTACTTTATGTATGTTTGTATGGATGGAAGTAATATTATATATACATTGTCGACTTCTCAATATATATATATATATATATATATATATATATATATATATATATATATATATATATATATATATATATATATATATTACATATAGATGGGGAGATTTTATGTTTTATATTTACTTTGGATTGTTTTTATAGTAGAAGTCTCCTTCATCCTAGTTGACTATAATTGCTCTCTAAATGTTTGGGAAACGCGTTCTTTATTGAGGATATCGCGATGTTCAGGACAAAGAAAGATTATTTCAACCCTTTTTCTCCTTTTGGTTCCTCTATTCTTCTTCACGTTAATTTTAACGTATCTTAATCTTCATTGCTTATAGGCATAGATGCATATGATGGGCAAAAACCTAGAAAGAGGAAGTCTCAAGGAATGACCCGAAAAGTAATGGTCATTAAGAATAGGAGCAAAGGAATAAAGCCTCTTATCAGAAATGACAGATGGGATTTTTGTTGGTGATACTTGTAAATCTCACAAGTTACTTGGGTGTATTGGCAAGGACAATGGTGCCTAATATTAGATATAAGGCGGCGAGATGTTCCTATTCAATTAAAGAAAATTATGGGATTGATTGAGGTAACTTTATTTATACTCACAAAAATACAATTGCTAACATATTATTATTCCTTAAAAAAGATAAAGATACTAATAATTTTGTAATAATTTAGAGACTTCTTACATTGGATAAAGAAGCGGGGAGAAGTGCATGCGAACAATAGGAAGAAGTTTTTCGAACATTTAGAACCATATTGTGAGATCACATCATCCTTTCAAAGATCAGGAAATGTTGGAAGAAACCCGGTTGAATATAGTTTCATTGAGGATGAAGATTGGAATATCCTTGTCAAAGATGGGCTATCTGTGCATTTCAAGTAAAACCATAAAACCATGCTACTTCTATTAACATGTAATGAATTAAATTCATTAATCGCCTTAGTGAAATGTACTTATTAAATCTTATTTATAAATTGCAATAATTTAGGGAAGTTTAGAAATAGAGAAGGAAGAAACATGCATACAATCACCGTTGAAGTAGAAAAGGATATGCAAGACTCGAGGAAGATTTGGTAAGTTAATAGATATTAACTTTACGTTTTCTAAGAATTCATACAAGTGAAAATAATGCTTTTTTATATTTATATATGTTTTTCATTATACTAAACATTTTATCAAAAAACCAACTATATATGATGTCAATTGTATAATTCTAATAGATGGTGACATCTAGGTATACTGAAAGTATTGATAGAAGCATTGTGTGGAAAAAAGCAAGGGAAAGGAAAGATGGAAACTATGATGAGGTTGTCATACCTGTTGTGGAGAAGATTGTAGGTTCTTATTTATAACCTAAACTTAGTATGTTTAGACCAAAACTATTTGTTTACCTATTTGGAACATAACTTTATAACTTTGTATTTTGTTGTAGGATGAGCTCTTGAAGGATTCTCAAGAGGCCCCAGTCGAGTTACTATAAGGTGATGATATACTTATGACATTAGGTACTCGAATATAGCGGTCGAGTCACGAATTAAGGGAAACATTACACTCATCGGCCAGTATTTTCATCTGTGATTGTCGTCTGATAAGATTTTTGTGAAAGCATCAAAACTGACGAAGCTCGGTTTGAAATTTGTCATTTTAGCAAAGCTTTGAAGTGTACCAACCACCTCAATGTCGATATGGGTGGTTGTAACTGAAAACAAACCGCAACGTAATGCACAGATTTGTTGAGTGCCCACATCGGCATGTTGAAGATCAACTAACAACACCCAAAAGAACCTCAAAAAAAGTATTTATTTTTTCATTAGCTAGTTTTTAGTTAATTAAAAATGCTTGTAAACCCTAAAACTCTTAGAGGTGAGGTCAAAGTTTGAAAAATGCAACTCTTTATACTACACATCTGCAAACTTTCTTCAACATGACTACTAATTTATTTTGGTTGTTTTTAATTTTATAGGTGAAAATGTCGATTAGTTTGTATCGGAAGGAAAATATAGTGGCGGGTGGGACAATTGTACGTGAATGTGGTCCCAACTACCTTGTAGTAGTGGATGCTCCTTATGAACCAAATACATCACTTCCAATTCCCATTCCTGATGACATTACTACTATTGGAGAAGCTGTTGGTTATGAAGTTTTGTGGCCCGCTCATTTGATCATTCTCAGTTCTCATCACAACCGGGTGCAATATTTTTATATGTTTACATATAGTGTGAGGCATAATTTGTGACAATTCTACATAAAGAGACACTCAGCGCCGTAACATAGGAAGTCAAGAAATTAAAAATAGAAAGAAGTTCAAAAATAGAATTAAAAGGCAAATGTGAAAATCCTCAAGATATCTAGAACTTTGACACCATGGTCGACTAAATGTTCAATGATCAAAAAGTAAAACTAGTAGACATTCCAAGTGATGTTTTTGGAGAGGGTTTAGAAACTTTCTCATGAAAGAAGATATGGATATGATAATCTCATCAAAGGAAGTGTCGAGCCAGTTGTATCATATTCTACATATGGTGAGAGAACTTGACCTTTTTTTATCTACTTAGTTACATTATAGTTTTCCATTTTACTAATATGTTGGTGCATTTCAAATATTCATAATTTTTTAATGATTTTTGAATTTCAATTAGGCATTTGTATAAGAAGATGGTTGATGTAAAAAGATGAAAGAGCGATTTGCTTTTGTTAACCCTACATTGGTTTCTAAAGTGGAATGGGAGAAGCGAGCGAAATAGGTCGAGGTTATTGCAAGCGATTAATGAATGCAAGTCGTGCGTATAATTTTTTATTCCATACAACCCAGGTAAGTTTATCATATTTATAAGTTTAATCTATATTTTTTACTAGATTCTCACTTTAATATAAAATATTTCAGTTTTCATTGGGTGTTGGTAGCACTAGAGACAAGGACAATGACAACATACTACCTTGACTCGATGCTACATCAACCATGTGATGACTTGAAGGATATTGTTAACATGTAAATTTATAGATTGCAATACTTGAATGATTGATGATATATACTTTATATTATTGTCTTTGTATAGGGCATTAAGTCCATCCACCAGCCAAGCGAAAACATCTAAGAGAGAGCCTACATGGGTAAGGTCGTGGATTTAGTATAAATTATTTCACTTTGATTATGATTATAATTCCGATTCATAGTATTAAAGTACTAAAAAATCATACACTTTAATTTAAGGATCATAATATAATGGGTTACATTTTCATTTGCTAGTATCCCAGCGGCCCGAGGTAATTGTAGAATGTGGATATTTTGTAATGAGATACATGAAGGACATTATAATTGATTCAAGGCATCTCACTGACAAAGGTTAATCTATACTTATTAATAAATTTTCCAGAATATTCCTATTGTTTACTATATCAACAACTAATCAATGGTGTATATTTACTCGTTATTAGTTTAATGGGAAAAGTCTTAAAGCGAAATGGAGATAAATGAAGTCTGATCGGAATGGGTCCTCTTTAGTATTTGAATTGATAATAATTTTTCTTGAAGGTACAATGTAATGAATTGTCTTATATTTGTATCAATTTTTTACTTTATTGGTAAATAACTCATCAAAAGTTAATGTGAAGTTGACAAAGAATATTTTGATGATACTCACCTTGATGATTTGAATCTATACGATTTTTATGATGTAGTTATTTGGAAGCATAATATGATATTATGATTTTCCTAGTAAGTTATATCTAGAACAAGTAGTCACCTCCGAATTTATGAACATTTTCTACGTAGCTTTTAATTACATTTTGAAAGAGAGTTTCTTATTTTCATTCCACAGAAAAATGCATGTTATGAACTTATCATTTTACTTATGGATTGATGGAGTTTAACTTCATATAAAACAATACTCTTTCGGGATGTGGGGTACATGATTCTAATTTTTCTTTATTAGTTTTTGTTTGGCACATTGCACTAGGATTTGTGGAGGCTGTTAGCTCTTGTTTGTGTTGGGTTATTTGCTGGTTGCTCCCGTTTCTTTGGTTGTTTGAGTGGCCTGTGCCGGGATGTGGGCTTGTGCTTCTAGTTGTGTTGTTTTATCAGGTGTTTTTGTATCGGGCTGATGCCCCTTTCCTATGTTTTTAGGGGAGGTGTTGTCCGTTTTTCGTTTTTTCTGGGGGCCTTGGGCTTCTTGTATTGTTCTTGGTTGTTTTTTGGGCTTTGCCCTTTTGGTAATAAATTCTTACTTATCCAAAAAAAAAAACGATATAACTTATTGTTAAATTTTTTTGTATTTGTGGAGATTAAGAGATTTTATAAATTTGATTTATATATCAATTTGACATTACAATTGTTTTATTACTTTACTACTCCTTTTTATGCAGATTTTGAATCTCCTTTTCCCTCATGACAAAAATAGAGATATTTAAATAGTGATTGGAGTTAACTTATTTATGGTACTATCTTGCCTCTTTTAGATCTATTCCTTGCCTCTTTTTTAGTTTATTATCTTATAATAGCGCTTTCGAAATGCGGGAATTTATTTTGGGAAGGCGAAAAATCGTTATGGTAGATCCGTGTCGGCCGCTTTTGGATTGATCAGTATATGCAAGTACTCTCATTTCATTGGAGCATTGCGACTTTATGTCTTGCGATTTGGTTCTTAGTTTATAAAGATTTGTTGTTTTACATTCCATGTGTTTTTTATGATATTATTTATAAGTATAGCTTAGGATTTCCTTTGTGCTAGTAATATTAATCCATTTTTGTATATTTTTATTTGAAATTTCAATTCTATTGAAACCTTCTAGAATAATTGATTTGGCTTTGTTTAGGCTTTAATACTAAACTTATTTCTACTTTAGAGAAAGTTATATATACCCAAGTATATGATTTATATATCCTATAATTCTTGTTATTGTGAAGCACTTTGTTATTTCAGATATTAAGAATGTACATAATGTTGTAATCCCAACCTTTTTGTTTTATGTCATTCTTTTTTTCTGAGTCAGTTCCATCGAATTACGATTTGTATCTTACAAGTTATCATTGGTGGGATTCTTTTTATTGGTATTATTCTAATTTGGGTTCAATGTTCATTTAATACCTTGAAAATTACCACACTACCGCTCATCAAAATAACCGTCGATGTCTTAGTCTAGTTAGCAGATACTCTACAAGTTTTTTGTTTGGTTTCTATATCTAAAACTTAATTTTTACATTGAACAGGAATAAATGGACTCATATGAGTGATTTTGGTGGGCTTAGCACTCTCTCATAGAAAGGTCCTCCACTACGACAAATTCAAAGAGCATTTGTACTCCCTACCCATTGAATCTATGAAACTTGTTGGGAATATTTGTTGTAGAGAATTTTGGATCAATGTATATATCGATAGCTTTGTAGCTTTATCAATATGACTTTGATATTTTTTTTCTCCTCTATATTACTTTCATATTATGTGTACATTTTAAATAATTATATTGTTATACTCGGCATTTATAACAAATGAAATTAAATGAAAATAAGATTTTTAATGTGATAAAAATGATGACACTTGTAATGAGTGTCATGATTCCTAAAACAAAACATATAAAAATCATGACACTCAAATAAGTGTCATGAACCAAGTTATTAGATTCAAATATTATGAGTAGAATGACGCTTTAAATGAATGTCATAGTTTGATTCTAAAGATGACCGCCCATTATAGAGCGTCATTGTATCATAAACTTATACAATGACGGTCGAGACCATGACACTTTGGGAAGTGTCATTGTAACTCTTTAAAGATGCATTAAACGTGTCATTGATTGGCACTCATACAGCATTGGGCAGGCTGGACCCTTTCTGGCTTGTCCATGACCCGGTACTTGCTCGACTGTGGTTGTTTGAGCACTGACTATTAAATTCTAGACTTCACGGGCTTTGGGTGAGGCCCAAGAACACGCGAATTGGGTTCGGATGGGAAAGTTATAATGATGCGAAGTTGGTCGCTGCCGGGTTGCATGGGTGGTGCGGGATTTAGGTGCGTGCTCCGGGTTTTCCGTGCGCCAAGATTTACTCGGGTTTGGGATGCAGGTGCTCGGCCTCGGTGGTCAGGACTCATATACATAGTATGACCATCCCCGATCACAAACAGCCACACAACCTCTGAAGGTCGCCGAATCTGAAGACACCTACCTCTCGTAGTGCGGTTTAGTTCAGGGAGCACAATCCCAGGATCGACCCATTGCACGGCTATTTGGGTCGATTTCCTTCCTTTTCTCTTATTCTTCTTCCTCTTTCTTTTCTTTCTTCTTTCATTTCCTTTCTTCCTATCTTTCTTATCTCTCTTTCTTTCCTCTCTTTTTCTTTTAATTCTTCTCCCCAGTCTTGATCCAGTGACCTCTCGAGTTCTGCTTCTCCTTTTGCCCTGACCTCATCCATATTTGGCTTCCCAGCCACTCTTTCTTTTTGTAATATCATTTGTAGCTTTGATCGGTGGGGTGAATCACCCCGCTCCGCGCCCCCCCTCTCAACATGTCCTCCTCCCTCAACATATATCACATGCAGCTTATGAGTGTGACTGTTATCGGTGTCACCCTCATGTGCCATTGGCACCTACACTCATCAGATCTCAGGTTTTCTCGAAAAATGTGAAATTAAACCAGTCTCGGGTCGTGAAGTCAATTGGGGTGCTAGATTTCGCGGGACGTTCAAGCGTGCGTCTGTTTGTCATCAGGATCTAAGAAAAATCCACTTTTTTTGGACTATTACCCAGTGAAATATTAGTGTTGCCATTTTTCGCAAAATTTAAATTTTTTAAATTTTCACGGGTTTACATAGATTAAGTGTTGTATTTATACAAAAGCATTCTCATTTTTTTATCCATTTTATGAAATAAATGAAAATTAATTAACACTCATAAAAATATTGATAAAAATTATGGACAAATTATATAAAAAAATAATAAAAATTTAAAAAGTTATTTTTTGACTAAAGTGATATAAGTATGATACAATTATAAATATCTATCATAATATTTGGTATTTAAGACTAAATATCATAGAAATTTATCTAATTTGAATCTATTTAATAAAATATAAATGATTATGATAGATGTATAAATATTTTTATTTTAGATTATTTATATTTTTCACTTATAAAAATATTTATATTTAATAATTAAATAAGATAAAGAATAATTAAAATTAAAGTTTGAAGTATCATATATATATATATATATATATATATATATATATAGAAACAAGTGACAAACAAACCATGAAACCAAACAAAGTATATGCCAAAATATTATTCTATGCTTTAAAATATAAGCGCAAAATTAACAACTTAAAATCATGAGGAAAAAATACTCACCTCAAGGTCATTAAGATTATTTTCGTTCTCAAAAAAAACAGTACTAAGGCAAGAATATCATGATATAGTTCTATCCATTAGGTCGTACGTACCAGGAAAATCTTGATCATTTAGCTTTGGATCACATCCACTGTAACTACCACCATAGTAACGAAGAGACAATTTAGAAAGCATGCAGTCCATAATCTGAACAGACCATGTGTTCTTTTCTTTCTTTGCTTGCAACTTCTCTATCTCTATTAATCCTAACAACCACATAATAAAATACGTATTACAATTGATAGATCAATAACATGTTGAGATAGTAAATACTACGTAGGATGGTGATATATATTGATATATATACTTTGATAATCTAAGGGTGATCGAGTTCTTCCTTCAGCTAATTTTGTGTTCAATTTTAAGGTATGTCTTTTCAGCTAATTTTGATATGAAATGGAGGAAAAGAGAAGTGTAAGTGAAACATAATTCTTAAAAAATGTAAAATAAATGTATACATTTTGAACTTTTTTTTTTTAATTACTTTTTTCTTCTCATTTTTCCTCACGAAAATTTCAACGACAGATAGTGTGTGGTAAAGAAAATCATACTATTGTAATTCAGGCACTAAAAATTTTATGACCTAAATACGATTTCTATTTTCTGTATACATCAATTTGAAAGTTTAAAAATAAATTTCTTTTACCCGCTGAGTCTCTTGATCATGTTAACGGCATTTTATTGAGTTGAAAAGATTGATACATGTCTGTAGTTCTGCGGACATTTCTTAATATCGGTATCATATCTGGTGGAAATCGTCTGGTGGTACGCAATCTTCCTCGAGTTTTCGATAGGTAAACCTTGCAAAATAGATATCTAGAATGATTAAGAAAATCTCAAAAGTAGATGAGTAAGAAAACAAGATTTAGTGCAATGCGATTTTTCAAGATTAATTGAATTATAGATGGTCGAATGGTTCTTACGAGGATAAATGAAAGATTCTATTGATGAATCCCTGCAGGCGATAGGCTTACGAACAGCTGGCAGGTTTTTGGTGGCTAGGAGATGGAGAGGAGTGTACCCTTTCTCGTCCACAGCATTGATAAGTTCATCATACTCACAAATTATTTGATATGCCAATTCTATGAAGGTCAAGAAGTAACTATACAATACATAGGAACCAAAATTCATAGTGTGTGGACTATCATATCAATGTGTTATGATTATCATGATTCATACCCTCCTTCAGGTGCGGCTCCATACCCATGAAGAGTCAAACAAACCAAATAGAGTCCACCATGGACTTTCAAATATATAAATGAGGATCAAATATTCAAATTGCAAAGAGATATATCAAATCCACTTGATCTCTAGCAAAAGCGGGAACTTCGATACCATGTTAAGCCCATCGAGAAACATTTGGAGTGTCTTGGCTCAAGTCAAACATTGGTTAAAAATAAAGGAGGATTTTGAGTTAATAAGAATGGACAATCTCTAATTGGGATGAGGTCTTTTAAGAGGAAACCTAAACAAAACATGAAGGCCTCGGCTCAAAGTGAACAATATCATTCATTTTTACTTATTTGGCCAGCCAGTATGATATTCTTGCTTTTGGGCCTGTGGCTTTAAAAGCAGCGTCTATGAGGTTGAGAGGAACCCATACTTATATATTACTGAGACACCTCTAACCAATGTGAGATGTCATAAACACCTCGTCCTCATTGTATCCTATAGGATTGCGGGGTCAAAATAACAAACAGCTCCTACAAGGCGAAACAAAACAAACCCATTATGTCGAGGATCGGTATGATAGCGACATTTGTCACGCCTGAAAACCCGATCAGTGGGTGTGACTATGGAATTTCACATCTCGAGCTATAGGCTCATAGGGCGAAATGGCACAAATCTTCTTTTGTAACTCGATTGTGTCGATTACAAATTTAATGTTCAAATCAAATGCAATTTTCTAAAATTAGCCAATATTGAATTTGCAGAATTCCTCGTTACAAAGTTCTGACAATAAAAGTGTTATCGTCCACACAATCCCAAAATCAAATGATTCGGTTTTCCCAACATAACTCTCCTCAAAGCTCAAACTTATAAAATATGGATTTAATATGAATATCATGCTTCACATAATAAAAAATAAATACTAACCAATGATGGCAACATAAAGAATGGTTTGGCTGTCCTTCCCTCTGCGACAGTACTCCTTGTGTGAAGTGCAGTATGCTAGGCCAGACCCAGCGCACCAGTGGGCTAGAGTCCACACGGACCCACCTCTGGCTGCACCGTAGACGGCCCAGTCGGCTCACCATATTGAAACCACGCGGGAACTAACCAGATGGTAGAGTCCTAGAACTCGTTTGGGATCCCGAGTCCCCCAGCTAGCCATCCTACAGCATATGGAAAGTGTGTTATGGATAACTATATTAGGGAGGAAATCATGCACAGGATATTTATCCACGGATCTCCCAGTATCCAAATCTCATATGCCTCAAAAACATTAATCCTTAATAAAGAAGAACTAGTCCTTAATAAGGAAAGAGAGATGTTATCACCAAAATCACGAGATTATCTTTCCTAAAATCAAGGAGGAATTCGAGTATAAGCGAAACTCCCTCCTGAGCTCTTCCTTTTTCTTACTCACCCTTTTTGATGACTTAATATTCGAGGAAATTGCTTGACACACAACTGTCAGTCCCCCCTTGTTTTGCAGGTTTACATCGCATCGCTGATGCCCCAAAGGTTAAACGATCTAGGTAATGACAATTGGCGCCGTCTGTGGGAATCAAACAAAAAGTCTCATTGATGACGTGCAAGGCAGCTCGATGGCGTGCAGCCGCCGTCACGGTAAGCCGGCGGTTCCCCTCCCCACATCTTATTCGTCTGACACAGTTGCAATGACCAACAACTCGATGATCCAGTCGCCCTAAGATCAATTTCTTCATTGGCATCAAGACATGGAGAAGAAATAAGAGGAGCATGCAAGATAGATGAGGGAATTGCAGGATCGCGCTGAAAATCTACAGCATGAAAATGATTGTTTGCGGGCCTAGGTAGAAAAAAGGCACGATAATGGCGAAAAAGACGTGCAAGATAGTAGCCAAGCAAGGCACCCTACCACCCGTAATAAAGGAAATGAGCCCATCGTCCCTGACAATGTAGATACTCCAGCGGACGATGAGTTGTCCTCAAGCAGCTCGCTATACCTCTCCCTGATAAAAAGTAGCAGGGCCCGTATCGCTCTAGAGCGCTCCGCATCCTTTGCATTCGGCAACAGATAGTGGCACATTCCTGCGTGCGAAGAGAAACAAACCATAAGCGGAACTAGCGAACCAGGTGCACGTCGTATCTGCGTATCCACAGGAGTAATGCCACTAGTATACCCCACCTTTGGTACAGGACCTATGCTCTACATACCGCCTGTAGCAGCGATTCAAAGTCCCGACGACATGCTCTATTCTCTCCTAGGGCAACACATCCTTAATTATGAGCCACCCTAAGGGTTCGTCATGCCAACCTTTGCTATGTTCAATGGTTCTAACGACCCTTGGCAGTGCATGCTCCGTTACAACCGGTGATGACTCACGAACACCGGCTAATGATATACATTACTCTGAAGTCTTCTCGGCAATGATAAAGATTTGCCTAGCTTGGTTCCATAAGCTCCCGCGCAATTCAATAAATTCATTCAATGATCAAGCTTTAGACCGTATTCATCTCTCAGTATCTCTATTTTGTACGACAAAAGAGGAATATTAGCTCTTTGCAAACTATTATAAAGCAGGAGGAGGAAACCATACGGGACTTCATCAGGAGGTTTGGGCAAGTCGTCCAGCAGGTAGAGGTTCACAACATGGACGTAATCCTTTAGAACTTAGGGGCTTTGCCATCAACCCTTTCTTTCACTCCACTTGCCTTTATGGGGCCGCAGAAATTTCTGATGGAGGAATTATGCGGAGGGCAAATAGATATTCAATGTTGGAAGATAACATCAGATGCGACAACTGGCTTGCCATGATCCATAATAGTCGAGTGGAGTAGTAAGCGAAAGGGGAAGCGGAATGCAGGCGAGAGGTCGGAGAAAAAGAGCAGCGATCCACGAGATCGATCCGCGAAAAGAGGGCCACTTGCAATTCATTCCCTTGAATATCACATATGAGAGGCTACTACCCTCATTATAGCTTGCAGATTTGAATGGCTGTGATCAAAAACTCGAGAAACCCATATGCGATCACGATTATCACAAAAATCACGAGCATGAGACCAATTGATGCCGAAGCCTAAAATTCATAGTGGAAAGACTAATTAAAGCGGGGCACCTCAGAAGATATGTCAGGGAAGTTGACCATGGGGCGAATTTGTACTTCTGACAGACAAAATTCGGCCGGTCTTGTATATTTAATAGAATCGGTAGACCATAAACTATATACTGGGAGGACCATTTGACAACCATTACCAATCGAAGCACTAAGAGAAGAAGCTTTTGAGAGTGGCCACGGTCAAGGCCGGGTAACCACAATTCCTCTCAGGGATCACATTCCCGCGTAGCAACCACAGTTCGCAGCTTAGGTTTGGGAGGAAGAAAATGATCCGTTAGCTGTGGATCCTCTGGAGACAATATCATTGGACAAGCAGAAGAAATTCACATATGTTAACACTCTGTTATCTAGCAAAGAGAAAGAGCAGCTATAACACGTATTGTTGGGAGCGCGGGCGTGTTCTCTAGGAAATCCTCGGACATAAGCCGGAATCGGCCGTCTTTAACTCTCCACCAGCCCAAACATTATCGCCTCGTAGCTTATTAGACAGAAGATAAGGCATTTTCACCTGGATTGTCATTAGGTTATTCAGACAGAGGTAGGCAATCTTCTAAGAGCAGGTTTTATCGGAGAGGTAAAGTATCCTGAATGGCTTGCCAATGTGGTGGTCGTCCCAAAGAAGGGTGCTAATTTGAGAGAATGCATGGACTATACGGACCTCAATGAAGCGTGTTCAAAAGATAGCTTCCCCCTGCCGGGAATAGATCAGATCATTGATGCCTCAGTCGGGCATGGGATGCTATCGCTACGGGCGTATACGCACTGATGAGGAAGCGACCTTCATTACATCTCGTGCTATCTTCTTCTGATCGCGATGCCTCGTACTGCCCGTAACCCGGTGGCCAGGCTCCTCACACGTACCGTGCGAGTGTGAAAACCAATCGTATTGTTTCTTGATGACTTAATCCATTGGACAACCCTCCAATATTCATTTTAATTTATCCAATCCCATGTGTTTATTTGGGTCGCGAATTTTCAGGGTCTCACCACAGGCTTCTCACGCCTTGACACTTCGCAGACTTTCATTCTTTGGATATATATCGACCAGAATAAGAATTTGGGTCTTTCACCACAGTGGGGATTTACCCCATCTTGCTTCGCAGAACACACAAAATTTATTATTATTATTTTATCTGTTAGTGAGTCTCGATTTTGGATATTGTCCATGTTGGGCATGATTTTAAAAGCATGTAATTTAATGCTTGCTTCATGAAAACAATTTTCTATATTTGATTCTTATACATGTGTTGTATAATTTAGTAAATATCATAAAATCCCAAGTTTATTAATGTAGCTTATAATCTTAGTATATAACAATTATATATGAGATGATCGAGATTATAGATAATAAGATAAGCGTTCGTGAAGTAAATCAAAGTAGGGATCTTTGATCTATATGATACTACTAGTTCGGTCCACTTGAACATTAAGAATCTGATAATCTTGATCACGGATTCTCGATGTAGTGACAGTAAAATGGAGGTCCTTTATGTAATCTGATTACATAGGACAGGACCAGACATGGATTAAACTCTTAAATAATATACCTTTACAATTAAGAGTTTAAACCATGTCACTAGATGATCATATGCAGATTGATCTTAATCTTGAGTAGCCATGGACTTCTATCTATTTCAATAGGGCCTTTTGATTCATAGATTACGGTCTGTCCTAAGACAGGCCCAATACTTATGTCTTGGAGGCCCATTGAGATGAGTAATTTGAGAAACGTGTCTACGGATATGGAATCAAACCGCCTTGAGGAGGCCGGATAATTGGTTTCCTTAAGTGTTAATTCTAGAACTAAACAATTTGAGCACTCTAATTTATAACAGGTTTATAAATTAACTGTTCACTAGTGAATTAATGGAACTTAAGGATAAAGATATCACTAGAGGGGTAAAACGGTAATTTCACCTAGCTCTAATGATTGACCAATTTTGGAGGATTGAATTGCATGTAATGATCATATCAATGTACGAGACATATGATAGTTGGATTCATTCTAACAACAAAGCCCGTTGTTACATGCTTGCTAGCATGAATGATGTTCTTAGGAAGAAGCATGAGGACATGGAAGCGCGCGTATGAGATATGGGAATCTCTGCAGACGTGTTTGGGGCGACAATCGACCCGGTGCCATCATGAAGCTACTCGTAGCTACATGAACGCTAAGATGAAGAAAGGAGTTTTAGTCAGGGAACATGTTTTGAACATGATCAACCTGATGCACGAGGCAGATACATGGGGCCACCATTGATGAGCGTACTCAAGTTAGTATTATCCTTGAGTCCCTCACACCGGCTTTCTCGTAGTTCACCACTAACTATGTTATGAACAAGCTGCAATACAACATGACTCAGCTCCTGAATGAATTATAGACTTTTGAGGCCATAAGTAAGACTAGGCCCAAAGAGGGTGAAGAAAATGTTGTTGAGCATAAGCCATCTTCCTCTTCTGGTAGCAAGAATAAAAGAGGAAAAACACCTGAGGTGGGTCGATTGCACAACCCGAAAGGAACGAGGCAAGGAAGAAGAACAACCCCAGGACAAGAAGCCTAAAGGAAAGTGTTTCCATTGTGGGGTTGAAGATCACTGGAAGAGAAAGCGTAACAAGTATCTCTCGAATTGAAGGAAAAAATAAAGTAAATATGATTTATTGGTTTGGGAAGCACCTTTTAGTGGAAAATGATTTGTATCCTGCACAGATGGTTGATTCGAAAGGGCCACTAACCATGTTTGTTCTTCTTTGTAGATGCTTAGTTCTTCAAGGGAACTTGCTGATAGGGACGTTTATATGAGAGTTGGTAGTAGGGAGGTTGTCTTAGTAAAGGCAGTGGGAGTCGCTCGTTTAAATTTTAGGAATAAATTTCTTGTTTTGAACAATGTATTTTTTATTCTTGGTTTTAGGAGAAATTTGATTTTTGTTTCTATGTTACATGAACAATTATTTAGTATTTCTTTTATTAATAATGAGATTGTTATTTCAAGAAATGGTTTAGATATTTGTCATGCAAAACCTAAAAATGGGTTGTACATCTTAGGCCAAGCGACGATCATTAAAATAATTCGAGAATTATTAGTAGAACATCCTAAATCTAACAAACATAAAAAAGTTTCCCATAGTGATAACACGTATCTTTGGCATCTCAAGTTAGGCCACATTAACCTTGACAGAATAAACCGGTTAGTAAAGGATGGTCCTTTAAGAAAGCTAAATGTTGGCACTCTTTCTGTTTGTGAATCCTGTTTAGAAGGTAAAATGACTAAGAGACCTTTCTCAGCAAAGGGCGAGATATCTAAAGAACCTCTTCAACTTGTGCATAGCAACGTCTGCGGTCCACTAAGTGTACAAGCTAGAGGTGGTTATGAATATTTCGTCACCTTCATTGACGATTATTTAGATACGGTTATGTTTACCTAATGCATAAGAAATGCGAGACTTTGGAAAGTTTAAAGAATTCATAGCGGAAAATTTGACGATTGCCATCCTTTAAAAACTCTTTGATCGAATCGGGAGGTAGATACCTTGATATAAGTTCAAGGATCATTCTTCGGGCATGGAATCCTATCCCAAATCCACGGCACTGGAACACCGCGACGGGTAATGTTGAAGGAGAAAGCGAGCGTTACTAGATATGGTTAGATCAATGATGAGCTACTCCTCGCTACCAATCTCATTTTAGGGATATTCACTACAAACTGCGGTCTACATTTTAAATGTAGTTCCATCTAAGTCAATCCAAAAGACACCCTTAGAGTTGTGGAATGGACATATACCTAGTTTACATCACTTTCGCATATGGGGGTGTCCAGAACACGTGATGAAAGGAAAGACCAGGAAGTTGGAACCCGCACAGAAGTGTGTATGTTTGATAGGTTATCCAAAAAGGCACAAGGGCAAGTTTGTTCTATAGTCCTTCGGATAAGAAAGTATTTGTATCAACAAATGCAACAAGTATTTGTATTTTTATATGACAAAATTCCAACCTCACAGTAAGGTTGTACTGGAGGAACTACGTTCTAATCAGATCAGAAAATCACCATCAACCACTGACGAACAACAAAGTCAAGAGACCACTATTCCTATTTAGAATATCCTGGTACCTTGACGTAATGGGAGGGTAGTGAGACTACCATCCGTTCTGAGACATGAAGGAAATACAATTTCTAGTGTCGGAGTCACTAACGGGATGATCCATTGACATACCGTGATGCCATGGATGATTAAATGAGACAAATGGTAAGATGCTATGAACCCGAGAATGGAGTCCATGTACTCTAATTAAATGCAGGAACGTAGATCCACCTAAGGATGTCGGGGCCCTTAGGATGTATATGGATCTTCAAAAGAAAAGAGGCATAGATGGGAAAGTGGAGACTTTCAAAGCTAGGCTAATTATGCCAGGAGTTATACACAAAGAAGTGAATTTATGAAGAAACTTTCGCGATAGGTATGCTTAAATTATTCGCATTCTTTTATCCATATTCGCTTGTCTCGATTATGAGATATGGAAAATGAATGTCAAGATGGCTTTTCTGAATGGCTATCTTGAGGAAAGCATCTACATGATGCAACCAGAAGGTTTTGTGGCTAAAGGCGATAGCCTCGAAGATGCGCAAAGTTGCTTAAGGTCCATTTATGGTTGAAGCAAGCCAGTCTTGGAATCTGCTTTTTGATGAAACTATCAAAACGTATGGTTTTGAGCAAAATGTTGATGAACCTTGTGTATACAAATACATCAAAGAAAATAAGGTGGTCTTCTTGGTTCTTTACATAGATGATATTCTACTCATTGGGAATGATGTAGAAACATTGCTCGAATGTAAAAATGGCTAAGCAGAAGCGATTTCAAATGAAGATTTGGGAGAAAGCTATATTCTTGGGATCAAATTATAAGAGATCATAAGAACAAGCTTTTGGCATTGTCTCAAGCATCTTATATTGATAAAGGTGCTAGCTCGATTTCTGATGCAAGATTCAAGAAAGGTCATTATTGACTGGCGTGGAATTATCCTTTCGAGGCGTGTCACAAGACACCTCGAGAGGAAGAGGATATGAGATGGATTCCCTATGCCTCCAAGCGTAGCGGCCTCATGTATGCCATGTTGTATGCAGTCGATATACATTTACATAGTAGGGATAGTCGATCGTTACCAATCAATCTGGAATGGAGTCCAACTGAATAGCAGTGAAGCATATTCTCAAGTATCTTAGGAGAACGAGAGATTATATGCTTGTGTACTCAGGTGGAGACTTGAACCCTATTGGATATACTGATTATGATTTTCAATCAGACAAAGATAGTCTAAAGTCAACACCTGGGTCAATATTCACTCTTGGTGGTGGAGCCGTAGTCTGGAGAAGTATCAAACAATCTAGTATTGCGGATTCAACCATGGAACTCGAATACATAGCGGCTTATGAAGCAGCTAGAAGATCGGTTTGGCTCAAAAAGTTCTACACTGATTTGGAAGTAGTTCCAAACATGGAAAAACCACTTTTTTTATATTGTGACAACAATGGAGCGGTGGCAAACTCCAAAGAACCAAGGAGTCATAAGAGAGGGAAGCATATAGAAAGGAAGTATCATCTATCCCGAGATACGTACATAAGAGGCCGTGCCGTTATGAAGATAGCGTCGGAACATAACCTTGCGGATCCGTTTGCAAGACTTTACGAAAAGGGTGTTCCACCCAGTTAGAGGGACTATTTTAGAGACATGTCTCACTTGCTTTAGGGCAAGTGGGAGATTGTTAGGCATGGTGCCCTAAAAGCATGTAATTTATGCTTGCTTCATGAAACGATTTTCTATATTTGATTCTTTATACATGTGTTGTATAATTTAGTAAATATCGAGAACATCCCAATTTATTAATGCAACTATAATCTTAGTATATATGATTATATATGAGATGATCAAGATTATAGATAATAAGCTAAAGTATGCGTAGTAAATCAAAGTAGGGATCTTTGATCTATAATACTACTAGTGCGGTCCCTTTGAACATTAAGAATGCGGTAATCTTGATGCGGATTCTTGATGTAGAGGCTATTAAAATGGAGGTGCTTTGTGTAATACGATTACATAGGATAGGACCAGACATGATTAAACTCTTAAATATTATGCAGATTTACAATTCAGAGTTTAAACCGTGTCACTAGATGATCATATGCAGATTGATCTTAATCCTGAGTAGCCATGGACTCCTGTCTATTTCAATAGGGCATTTTGATTCATAGGTTACGATCTGTCCTAAGATAGGCCCAATACTTATGTCTTGGAGGCCCATTGAGATAGGTGGCTAGGAACATGTCCTATAGATATGGAATCCAAACCCTTCTTGAGGGAAGTCGGATAATTGGTTTCCTTAAGTGTTAATTCTAGAACTGAACAGTTTGAGAGTTCTCGTTTATAACAGGTTTATAAATTAACTGTTCACTAGTGAATTAATGGAACTTAAGGATAAAGATATCACTAGAGGTAAAAGCGATAATTTCACCTAGCTCCCAATGATGGACCAATTTTGGAGGATTGAATTCCATGCCAATGATCATATCAATGGGCTGCGAGTATCACTACGTAAATTGATACCGCCAATTACAAGAGTTCGATTTGATTTTTAGTGGAATATCTTTTGGAACTAATAAATTGAATTAATTGATTAAAGAGTTTAATTAATTATCAAATTTATTGGAACTTGGAATTACATCAGTGGAGTCCCGGACGCCTCTGTAAAAGAGCATTATGCGAGTTAAATTAACAAAGAAATCCCTTGGAGGGCATAGTTGTAAAATAAATTGTTTCATAGCAACTATATAGTAATTATTGGATAATTAAATGTTAATTAATTAATTAATAGAAATTACTATATGGATGAGACGGTTAATTTGAGAAATTAATAACATTAATTAATTATTGAATTAATTAATTAATAGTAATTACTATATGGATGAAACGGTTAATTTGAGAAATTCATCCTATTTATTTTTGGTCACTTAATTTGAATTTATTTTAATTCAATATTTAAATATGCCACTTGATCCAATGGTTGAGATCAATTCAAGGCATATTATAAATTGAGGCAAAACCCTAGGCGTCAATGGGTGATAAAAAATTAGATAAAAGAAAGGGAGAAAGAGTTTATTTTTGCTTCCATCAACATAACGTCTGTGTGTTGAGAATATCGAGTTAAAGCTAAAACAGCACAGTGTCTGTTTTACGCCTCTCCCCAATCTGTTTCTCTCTTTTCTCACCTTTATTTGACTTTTCTTCCTTCATTTTTCTTTTCTTTTCTTTTTTTTTCTTTTGATTTTTTCCCTTTATTTTCTCTTTTTCATTAATTTTTTTTTCTTTTTTTTTGGATTTTCCTTCTCATACCCAAATGGTCTCAAAAGTGGGAAACTTCCTCCTCACTTCCTCCTTTGCCACTTGTCATTCTCATATTTTTCTTAATTTTTTTTCATTTCCCTTTATTTTCCTCATGTGACACATGGCTCTATGTGAGCCATTTATCCCAATTTGCTCCAACACATGGCTATCATGCCATGTGTCCAGAACCTAGGATGCCATGTGGCATCCACATGATCATGCCATGTGTCACTGACACCTTGTGCCTCGAAAAACGTGAAATTCCGAATGTCTCGGAATCCGACAAAATTCGATGGAGTAACTAGATTTTATGAGACGAATTCAACGGTGAAGTTTTTCGTCACCCGAGATCTAGAAAATTTTGATTTTTAACAGAAATTACCGTTCTACCATTTTCAGAAAAATTTAATTTTTCCTGGGTTTTACATATTCATTCAAATAAATGTTATAATAAACTTATATTTTATGTGGGACAATATTTAGTAACAAATATTCACAGTAGTCATCATTAAATAATACAATCACTGATGAAATAATATTGTCTTGAAATATAGATAAAAAATTATAATTTTTAGTGAGGAAGTAAATTTTGTTGGGGAAAATTATATTTCCCGATGCATGTTTTTGTTGAAAAACGGTTTATTTTCGCCACAAAAGTTTTGGCACCAAGAAAATGGCGCTAAGCTTTCCCGCCATAACTTTTGCTGACGAAAATATCAATTTCATTGGAAAAAAGTTTTCAATAAACTATTTTAAATAAAAAATTTTGGAATTTTGTCAGGAAAAATGATATTTGGTGATGAATTTGTAATTTGTCTATAAATTTTCGTTGGGAAAGACATATTTTATTGCAGTGATGAGCCATCAAAGCCTAGTTCACATCTTACCTCCTCCACCCTATTAGAATGACAAAGAGTTTCAAACAAAAAAATAAAATCCACCCTGTGAGTTCTAACCAACTCACAAAGCACTTGAACCGCCAGGATATTTCCAAGTCCTCGGCAGTTCCATCTTAAGATTGTCATGGCTACCGGAAAACCTGGGAACTAGGTCATGTCGATAAAAAAAATGATGAGTAGACACATCCTTTATCAATTCAGCTTCTGCTATAGAATCCCCGACCACATCCTTTCCTAGATGTAAAAAACTCTCCACTGCAACGTGTTAGAGAAATGCTCTAAAGGCCATCACCTTTAACACTTATTGTACGTCTTATATTTATTTATTATAAACACATCTTCATTTCTTTGATGTTCATTTAATATTTATGAATTGATAACGATCTTAAATCAAATTACTGAAGTCCTTGATACATTGCATAGCATAAAGGAAATCACGATTGTGATCATGATATTGAGATTCCTATTAAGTGTAATTATGTATTATCTAAATTATCCCTAGTCATAGGATCAACAAGATTAAACATTGTTGATCCGGACATACTAGCACATGTTGTACTCCTTGATATGATCAAGTAGATGATCTCATAAACTGTGATTATTGTGATGATTAGAGTAGACATGTGGATGCTTGCTAAGAGTAGCTAAGTTCATCGGAGACCCATTATGAGACAATCATATAGATAATCTATTCAAACATCAATGATCGTCTCATCATAGCAATGGTGCGAGTATCCTTAGACTTGAGGTGCTCAATGGTATCTTGGATACTAATTCTATACTTTGACTTTGATCCTTGTTGCCTTAAGAGAGGTTACTGGTAGGGTGATGATTGGTTATAGAATGAGGTATTCAAAGGTAATTGAATAGTTGATAAAGGATTCACCACTCCTAATAGAAGGAGGGACCCTAGGCCATCTTGTAGAGATCATTACTCGGAATCTTTGACCAAAGTAATCATGTCTTGAAGAAGAGTCTTCAGTGGCATGCTTTTTGAGTAATGGATCTCGGAGACAAGATAAATACACTTAGGCTAGTTCATCTAGTGGGATCTGTAAAACCTGGAAAAATTTAAATTTTTTTGAAAAATGGTAAGAATAGTAAAATTGCTGGAATGACTCAGGAAAGCCTAGAAAATTCTCTATATCTCGGAGGACCAAATGGATTGCGCCGTTGGATTCCTCTCGTGAAATCTAGTGACCTAGAAAAGTTTCATCGAATTCTAAGGCAGTCGAAATTTTTACGAGTTTCTGGGTGGTGAGTCGCCAGTGACTCTAGGGACGAGTTTTTATGAAAATCTCGGAAGTCAGGAAATGGCTTGAGCTAAGTTCATTTAAAATAAATTGAATTGAAAAGAAATGAATCGTTTCTTGACATAAACGAACCCAGGACCGGAGTGGACACGTGGCGCGACGTGGGCCACTTAACAAACATAAATTAATTGGAATAAAAGGAGGGAAAAATGGGAAAAGCCCATTTTTTTGGTCTTTCACGCACAAAGGGAGGGAGAAGAGAGGGTGTAGAGAGAGAAGCTCTGATTTCTCTCTAAGATCTACGAAGCTCGGGTGGTCATCTCGTGTCGAGCCAAGACTTAAAGTCGAAGTACTCGTCGAGGGCAACACGTGGACACCAAAATTAAATCATGAGTTTTCGTCAGAGATTCGAGTTGAAAGTTCGGGAGGTCGTGGGTTTCGAGCTTCTAGGTCTTCGAAAAGCTTCGTCTTCGCTCCAAGAGGTAGGGAACCTTCCTACTCGGGTTTATTTTCCATCTAGGAGTTCTTTTTGTCTTGGTTGAGCCCTAGGGGCTGTTTGGATGGTGCTCTGGAGCACCAAAAGGAAGAAAAAAAAAATTCTACTGTATAGGTAACTGTTCATGTGGAGCCTTAAACTTTGGATGACCATAACTTTTTCATCCGAACTCTGATTCGCACGTTCTTAGACTCTATGGAAACCTCTTTAAGTCTAGAATCCATCCAGATATAGCTTAATGAATTTGATCTCATATTAGGTCCGAAAATGATGAAATACAGTAGCCTCTACTGTTACAGGTGTTGCAATGTTGCTGATTTTCTTGTTAGGACTCCAAATTTGGTGTTCTTGGACTCTATGGAAAGCTCCTTGAGTCTAGAATCTTGAAATAGGCCTATGAATGGCATTTGGTGCTCACATATGTTTAAAAATTTTGATTTTAGCACCAAGTGTGCAAATTGATTGGTTGTGATGATATGTGCGGTCTAATGCATTGAAATTGGTGTATGTTGTTTGGTAATTATTCACGAGGCTTAGGGAAATGCATTATTTTGTGTAAGATTGAGGCCATTGTATGGCTTGGTTGTAGGCTATTTGTGGACATGGTGTCACAATTAGACCTAGAGGATAAAGTAAGTCATTAACTGATTAGTGATGACTTCTAGATGTCAATGTATGTGTGTTAGGTATGTTGGCATGAATTGTATGATTTAAATTGGAATTTATGTGTTCAATGATATAAATTTCCAATTGATTCATGGGTTAATATGCATGAGTAGGCATATGTGCATATAACACTCATTATATATGTAGCATGGTATGAATAGGCAATGACACATTTGCATTGCATTTCATATGCATGGGGACATCGTGTAAAACGGGTGGGAGTGCATGGTTGTTGTCTTTCACCATTCTTGGTGAGCGAGTGGTGGACCCCGATACATTGCCGCGACGTCCCAATAGAGCTCCGGTCTTCATGGTTGTAAATCAACCTTTGTGTATGAAAATTGTTGATGGTGCGGGCTTCGATCTAAAAAGGACAATGTCTAAATAGTCGCTTGATTTCGGAGATTGTCAGTGCTTTTTATTTTAAAGCGGTTTATTTATCGATGCTTTTGAATAAAGCGGTTTATTGGAGACTGTCTAATGCTTTTGTTTTAAAAGTGGTTTTTAGAGATTGTCCAATGCTTTTGTTTTAAAGTGGTTTCGGAGATTGTCCAATGTTTTTTATTTATAAAACAAAAAGCTTTTGTTTTGGATAAAAGACCATTGATTGAAATATCAATGGTAAGTTTCTCACTCTGGGCATAAGCATGTGTGAGAGAGTAGGGTTGGGATTCGGGTTCAAGAGGGAGTCAGTAAGGGCTCGGTACATGGGACATGTTGAATCGCATCTCATTCATGACCTGTAGATTTCCATTCTATGATGGCATCTTCTGGAGGGGAGTGTTTATTATTGCGTGATGAATGCATGTGCACTTAGGTGGGGAGTAGCCCTTGTAGGATTTCACTCTGTTAGGCATTGCTCACCTTGTCGTGGGACCCCCTTTCAGGTACAGGGAATTTGCAGGGAGACGACGCTCACTAGAGGCCGATATTGAGAAGAAAGTCGGCTTGTGGTTTTGATTTATATTTTGTGAAACATGTATTAGAATGCTTAATTTTGATATATGTTTTATATAAGAGTTATGTAATTTACACTATTATGGACTATGGTTTTATAGTCATGTGCTCATATGTTTGAGTATGGATAGATGGGCCCTATGTGGCCATTTTTACTCGTATGTGGACCCGGTGAGGTTGTTGTATAATATTGGGCCATGTTGCCATGTAATTGCACAAGTTGTATTTTGGGTAGAGCTCCCAGTACAATGGAAACTCTGCCCTATTTTCGTTAAATCTTGGGTCCCAGAAAAAGGGGACTCAATGGTGTGGTGTCGGGTTACCCGACATCCACGAATCTTCTGCGGGTTGATGGGCTATCAACTGAGCCTTCGGATTTGGGGCGTCATAGGAGCAGATGCATAGTCCATGCTTTGAACCAAGTTGGGTATAGTATGGAGTGAAAGGATAGCATTGCACAATATATTGCATATGGAAAGGTTCGCAGTCAAACCCTTGACTCTTTCGGTCAATTGGGGGTCATGATGTGTTGTTGGATACCGATCTTGACTTGCTTGAATCAAAGGGTTGATCCAAGTGGATAACATAACCAGAAGCACAATGAGTCACACGCTTGGTGGCCTAGTACATGGGACATGTTGAGTCGCATAACCAGGGCTTGCTTGAATCGGGTTGTAACCATCGTGACCTTGGTGCCTCGTTAGTGTTAGTGGGATTAACTAGTGGGAATGATTGGGATTCACAACCTATACACTAAGGTGGGAATGACTCACCTTCCCCAAAAGAAAAGTTGAAAAAATAAAGTAAAATCAAACCAAAAATATAACACGATAAAATAAAATAAAATAAAGTCAAATCAAATCAAATATATAAAAATAATTAAAAATCAAGAGAATACCAAATTTGGAGTCTACAATTTTTTTTTTTTTTTAATTCCCAAACAAATAAAAAGCCATTTCCTCTATCTGAAGAAGCCAAAAATTATTTTTGTTAATTTTAAAATTTTAAAAAAATCATTTTCTTTGGCTTCTAAAAAAATCAAAATAATTTTTATCTAACTTCAAAAAGTTTAAAATCATTTTCTTTAATTTTTATAAAACCAAAAAAAAATAGTTTTTCTTTAATTTATAAAATAATAAAAAAATATGTTTTCTTTAACTTCAAATAAATAAAATAAAATAAAATATCCTAATTTCTGAAAAATAAAAAAAATTTCTTTAATTTCAAAATTTAGAAATCACTTTCTTTAATTTAAATATAGAATTTTAGTTTCTTTATATTTTAGAAAATTTCTTTAAAATTCAAAAATTTAAACTTCAGTTTCTTTAAATTTTCATTAAGAAAAAAAAAAACCTAATTTCAAACATTTCAAATGCACAATCAATTCTATGATTCAACTAAAATAGAACTTTGTGGAGTTAACCTGCGTGCTAAATAAATGAGCCTTGGTGAGGGGTTGACATCTCAAGTATTCTCTATTAAATAATTTGACACTTTATTTATAATATGGTTTTCTAATTTAATCATGAATGTTTCTATATATGTTGTTGTGTTAACCCTGTTTTCTATTGATAGCACTTGTGATTCGCCGTCAAGATACGTATTATTTCTCTATGTTGGTAGAATCCTTATCAAAAATAAAATCCACGAGGTGCTTCAACCGTTGACGTAGTAGATGTTGCAGCAAACCGTGTAACATATTCTTGTTTTTGTCTCACCTGTTGACAGAGCACAAGGAAAGTTGAACCTTACCTTAGTTAGGCCCTAACGGCATTTGAAAGATTCTCTGCCAACCAAGCATGATATTTAGAAAATACGGTTGTGTCCTCTACCTATTGAGCCAGGAAGTATAAAAGGAATATTGAGCAGATTACGGTCGACAAAGATACCATTAGTAGGAGATCTCATTTGGCCAGAAGTCTATGATGCTGACTCGGCACAAGGTGTGCGAAGTGTCATTTTTTTTTTCTTTGTTTACTATATAAACATAAACTTTAAGCTTGTTCATTCATATAATGTTAAACATTTAACTGTAATATATTTTAGGATTACAAAATATATACAAGTTCCACATGCTATAAGTGTTCAAGCATTTACAATATTTACATTGCTTCCAAAAGAAACAAAATACATATACATTAGGCCAAAATGGTCTTTCGGTAGGTACCTAGTGATGTGTTGACTTTGATTGCTGGTCGCGGGATTGTCACGTCACTCCGGTTTTTCCTCTTACGTACCTACGGATGAAGCATACAGCTAAACATAGCTTAATGGGAATAATACTCGTGGATGACCCCTAATATGGATCATCTCACTAAAGATACATGCATATACGTATGACAAATATAACATTTACATATACTTATCCATTTCTCATATCTACTTTTTCATAACATTTTTCAATTCTTATCATATTTCTTATACTTTTCAAATCATCTTAAACTTTATTTATTGTTCTTGTAACCATATACTATCATCACATAACAGTGCTATGCATCTCATATCATGTCATATATCACATACATCTCATTTGCGTATACTTGTCATTTGTTTTTATGTTTCATGTCTACAAAAACATTAGAAGTGGATACGGGAAAGAATTTGTATGTACCGAATACTATCAGCATGCGGGCGGTGATCTCACATTTGTAAGACCCCGAAGCGGGGCTCTTGTAATGATCCCGAATGGGATCCATGTCATCGACCCAAACGGGGCCTCGATATCTGTAAACTGTATGCTGCAGCAACTGCATCCCTATAGGCATGCCTATCTATCCAACTACCTGGTAATAAGCAGTCAATCAGTTTATTATGTTTTCTTAACAATCTTGCAGGTATAAAAAAAAAAAGATATCTCATATACATGAATAACTATTGATATCATGTATACTTATGAGATATTCATTATCAAATAATATGTTATAAGCATTTAACAGTATTTTTTTATATAATAAAATTATACGTGTATTCTCTTTAACTTTCATAACACATGTTATCATGATCATATTATTATGATGCATTATTTCATATAACAATACAATTATATAGCCTTTATACAATTTCAATTTCCATAACCAATTCTGCCTGAATAGTTCGAGGCAACTCCCAAGTCCATTTCCGACTACAATTTTTGACCCTATACCCGGGATTGTTAGAGAAAGTGATATTCTAACTCACTATACCCCTATGTCTTAAGTTTCTTATGGTTCAGACATCATGTCATTTGGACTTTTAATTTGGGAGATATGGTCTAAACATTCCGAACTGCTCCTAGACAATTTCCAAGAACATCATCTGGAATTGTGTCTTATATTTGACAATTTTCTGGGAATATTAAAGACATAATTTGATCATACTTCTTTCATGAAAGTTATTTTGCTAGATGTCTAGTTTTTACAGAAATTTGAATCATTTCATTTGGACCAGTATAACTCAAGTTATGATTTAAACAACCGGAATTACTCCAGTTTAAGGGACTGTTTGAGGCAATTTCGGGGACCGAGTGTTACTTAAGTCGGCAATTTTAAGGTCGATAGAGATTGAATTTGGATATACTTATTTCAGGAATAGTTGTTCTACTAGAAGTATAGTTTACCAAGAAATTTGAATCACTCAATTTGGATGAGTGAAACTCAACTTATGGGCTAAATACTAAAACTGCTCCGAAATCCAAACCTGTATCAGAATTGAACCAGAATTGACATGAAATAGAGCTTCACTTTGACGAATTTTCTGGGTACCCTGGGATCCAAATTTTCATACACCTATTTCAGGGAAATTTGTTCTTCTAGAAGTCTAGTTTACCTATTAATTTGAATCACTCAATTTAGATTAGTGATGGACAAGTTATGGCCAAAAAATAAACATGGGTTTAAAAAAAAAGAACAACATCTCCCTTAAAACCCAACATTTTCTCTATACAAAATTTTCCTCCATTGAGGACCATAACCAAACTTAACAACCATTCCAAACAAGGATTCTACACAAAAGTAGGTATTCCAAACCCCTAAACAAGTATCCATACAAAAATTCCTACAAAAGTTCCATTCCTTGATTTCTTGTCTCCTTCCTTCTTCCTTCTTCTCTTCTCTTCTTTTCCTTCTCTTCTCTTCTCCCTTATCCGTTTTTTGCCCTATCCCCAAAGACCAAAAGATATTTTTGGCTTAAGATAAAAACCATGTTGGTAATATCACATATTTGAATTATTTTCCCATTTTTTGCATTTAGGTCCTTCATCTCTATTATTCTCGATTTAAACATCAAATCACACTTTGTATCTGAATCTTTTATTCTTATGTCATTTGAGTCCTTAATTGAAAATTCACCAATTTACCCTTGATTTTTGTATTAATTCCGGGTTTTGCTTATTTTATTTTTAGCATTATTATATTCCGAAAAAATATACATTTACTTTTATTATACCCTAAACATGTCATAAAATTGTTAGGGTATAATTTGGGTTGTTACAAGTCCATTTGGAAAATAAATATTCCGCTTTATGAATAAGGAAGGATATCAACCCGTGATGGCAACCATATTAAACGGTTTTGGAAAATTTTGGATTTGGTCAGAATAAAGATTATCTACTACATACTGAAAAAGAAGTAGTATGGACCTTTGGAGATCATTGATTAAGCATCTGAGAGGACTTCTAGAAGGAAGCTGTCTTTGCGGGAAGGCAGAATTTGTCGTCTTACCGAAACCTTGATGGTGAGCAGTATGCTTACTTTACTAGGGATGAAGTGATTGTGCAGTTATGAACCAAAATGTGTATGGGAAATAAGTGCAGCTTATTGTTAGAGAAGTTCTCTAGAGGCAATCACCTTTAGCACCTTTTGTATGTCTTTTATTACTTTTAAAGGCATCTTCATTAATTGGATATTCGGACATCAAATTGATTTAGATCTTCAATCGAATTAATGAATTCCATGATACATAACATAACATGAAGGAAATCATGATGAGATCATGGTAATAAGATTCCTATCATGTGCAATTATGTTAGTATCTAAATTATCCCTAGTCATAGGATTAACGAGATTGGACATTGTTAATTTGTATAGACTAGCACATGTCATACTCCTTGAATGGATTAAGCAATGGATCTTATAAATTGTGATCATGAGTTGATTAGAGTTAACATGTGGATGCTTGTTAAGAGTAGCTAAGTACATTGGAGACCTATTATGAGACAATCATATGGATTCTCTATTTATATGTAGATGATTTTCTCATGATAGCAATGGTACATGTATCTGTATACTTGAGGTGCTCAAGGATATCTTAGATGCTGATTCTGCATTTTGATCTTGATCCATGTTGCCTCTTGGAGGTCGCTCTTTGGGTGATGGTTGGGTATAGTTTGAGGTGTTTGAAGGAAATTGAGTAGCCAAAAACTGATTCGTTACTCCCAATAGAGGGAGAGTATGCCTATGGCCTCTTATTAGGATCATTACTCAAGAATCTCTAGCTAGAGTGGAAATGCCATGATGAGCGTCTTCAGGTGCATGAATGAAGAGCAATGAGTCCGGGAACAAGATCTAATATCACTTGGGCTATTTGTGGCGTAGATAGTCTAGTGGGAGCTACACATTATCCATGCTTTGAACTGAGTGGGGTATTGATTGATGAAAGGACGAATTGTGAATTTTCCTATGGAAGGGTTTATAGTCAGACCATTGAGGGAGCATGAGGGACTTAACTTTTGGGATTAGACCGCTCCAAGATTAGTGGAATCTCAGGACTAAGAGGACTTATTTAGAGAATGGGATAGGCAAAATCTTGCTCATGGGCTTAAGGCCCATGAGGGAGCATGCTACTATGCATAGAGATGCATATAGAATATTCCATCTTAAGTAAGGGCTTTTTAGTCTTTTCATAGGGTAGGTTTCTCGTATAAATATGTGGTTATGGGAGAAACCTTAACCTTAAGGGGTATGATACATGAAACCCTAATCTCTAAATCTTGAGAGTTGTGAGTTCTCTTTTGTTCTTGAGGGAAAACTGACGAGAAAGAAGGAGTGATTTGAGAGCATCGAATCCATTCTAATATTCCTCTGTATTGAATATTGCTATTCTTTGAAGTTTTTCTTTTCAAACTCAGTTCTTGGAAAGATTCTGGATCTTGTCTTTGATGTGGACACAGCCAGAGATGAACAAGGGCGTGATTCATTCTGATAATCTGTTGCTCTGAAGAGATGATCTAAAGGTATGTTCTTTGGACTCTTGATCTCTTGACTTGATACTGTTTTGATCATTAGGTGATCAAAGGTGAGTTCTTTTGTTGTCAGCATTGTAAATGATCTTAAACCTATGGGTCACTTCTTAAATCAGTATCAAACTATAGTTTCATAAATAGGTCTATTGAGAGTTTTAGATTTAGGCTCCCATGGTTTCCAAAAACTTTGAAAATGAGTTTCAAATCTTGAAAAGTTACATCCTATGTTATTCCTTCATGTAATCTAGTCATGTGATGATCATTGATGGTTATTATGAATGAAAAATGGTTTGGATGATATTCAAAAACCTAAAGTTGGGATTTTTCATTTTTGTCGCCAACATGAACTGTAGGAAACGTCGCAATGTTGGTGGTGTAACTGCAGGCAATGTCGCGATGTGCGTTCTTCATGTTGCAACATTGGTGGCCTAGAAGCAGGAAACGTCACGACGTTGGTTCTTCATGTCACAACGTAGTGACCATGTCGTGACGTGCAGGTCGACGTCGTGAGCCTATATAGTGTGTTGTTTTAGGTTTACTCAACAAACCTAATATGGTGTGAAATAGAGTTCTTCTGGAATTGGGTTTGTTGGGTAAACCTAAGCCTTTCTATATAAGAACATGTTCTATCCATGGAAATAACTTTTCCTTGTTAGTGGAATGGCCTTAACTATACTCGTTAGCTTGTTGAGCAAACCCAAGGTTAATGTTGGAAAGAGAAGCAATTGGGTCAGTGTACATAAGATGTACACGTATTTTGAGTTGACAGCCCAATGATAGTGCACAAATCAATAGTTGGTAGCATTAGATTCGATAGTTGCATGGAATTGCAGTTGGTATGGATCATATACCTACCTTTTGACCCAAGGTGGCTCATACATATGGATTGATATGCAGGGCCTAAGGAGCAATAGGAAGCTCGTAAGGGAGAGTCCGACCTACGAGTAGGGAATGGTTCAAGAGTTGCAGCTATTGCTATATGGACTTATGTTTTGAACCTCCCTAGTGATCTTTGTTTAAATTTGGATGATTGTTGTTATGTCCTAGCATTGACGAAGAACATTTTTTAACTTCTTATTTGAACAAGAAATGTTTTTATTTATATTTTGTAACAATGAGGTGTACATTTATGATCTTATTTTTGGTGTTTATCTCAGCAAGTGGGATTTACATATTAGATATGTTTCAAGTAATTTTAAATGTTAATGACAATAAAAGTCAAAGAAATTAATTTGAAATCACTCGCACTTTCATGGCATTAATAAGCCTTGTGGCCATAAGAGTGAGACATGATTACCTAAGTTTAGTAGATTGGGGTCATTTGATCGCGAATCATTTGACACATGTGAATCTTACTTGTTAGGCAAAGATGACCTAGTTTCCCTTTATGGGAAAGGGTGAACATTCTTATGGATAATTGACTGTATTTTGATGTTTGGTCGTAAAGTAATGATAGAAAGTGGTTTCAGCTACTTCTGTTGCTGTCGATGATGTTAACGTTTGGTGCGTAATAGATGATCTGACCCTTGAGAAGGATTGGGAGAATTCAGATGTGTGAAGCAACTTGGGTGAGTATAAAATCACTTAGATGAGATCCAGTGACCAGATAAGCCAACCGGTTTCCACAAGTTATGGGATAATGGTTTTATCAAGTGAACTCCACCTTACGCATCTGATGATGGCGTTGAGACAGAGCTTGAACATTGGACTTATTAAGGTTTATAGACCAAGGCAATCTGCTGAGTACTTTAGAGGTGTGCCTTGCCTCTGAGACTACTGTTTAAATGTTAAACAAAGTCCCAACTAAGTCAATTGAGGTTACTTTATATGAGATATAGACCAACAAGACATATCTTTCTCACGAAAGTATGGGGTTATCCGACTTAAGAGGCAAAATTTTGCAAGAAATGCTGAAGGCTAATCTGGAAGGTACATGTTTGTAGGATATCCCTAAGGGGTTTTGGATCATCGGTTCTGACACTTTGGAACAAAGTTGTTTGTTTCAAAATGCTCCCCAGTCTTCTTAGAAGAAAAGAGTTTTCTTCTAGAAGGCAGTTAGAACAAAGGTGAACAGTGAACAAAGTGCTTTCAAATGAACACAATCATTGTTAATCTAAAGGTTGTTGTTCATGTTATTTGATGAAGTAATGCTTGATCGCTTTCAAACATAGCACCTCGTAGGACAAGTAGGATATGTATTGTTCCAAAGAAATATGAATTTCTCATCAGTGAACAATGGGACGTATTCCTCATAGAGGTCGATGAGCCTACTACCTATGATGAATCTCTGAATATTTCAGAATCTGAGAAATGGCTTGAAGCCATGAAGTTAGAGATGGATTCCATGTAAATCAACCAAGTATGGACTTTGGTTGAACCACTTGAAGGGATAAAACCCATAGGGTGCAAGTGGATCTTAAAAAGAAGACACACATGGAAGGTAATGTGATTACCTATAAGGCGAATTATATAGGGTTATTGTCAAAAGCCAAGGTTGACTATGTGAATATTAAATCACATTAACTAATAACTAAATCAAAGAATATCAACTATTAAAATACATTATGATTATGAGATATGGAAAGTGGATGTAGAAAGAGCTTGTGAAGAAACCTTCTTTTAAGTAAGGATGTGTGTATGTGACCAGACGTGAGGTCTTCACACCTATAAACTGATGGTAGTATGTCTGAAACTTTAGAGATCCATTGTGGATTGAGCAAGCATTTAGGAATTTGAATATCCGATTTAATGTGACGATCAAAGTTTGGTTTTCTACAAAATTAGATAATGGGTCTTGTGTGTACAAGAAGGATAGTGGGGTCTTGGTGTGATTCTGTGTTTTATGTGGATGACATATTACTTAATAGGCCGGCGATCTGATGTTAAAGTTAGTGACTGTTGATTATCCGAGAACATTCTCCATGAAAGACCTTGACAACCTAATCAATTAGGATCTGCGATCTACTATGAGGATGAAGTGAGAAGATTCATGGTCTTTTCCAGTTCTTTTCAGAGGTTTAGCATGGAACAGTTCAAGAGAGGATACGTTCCCATGTCTAGTGGGATCACACTCTCGAAGTCAATGTGTCCAAAAGACACAGGATGAGATGACACACATGAGTATGATCCCATATGCTTGTTTCATGGAACAGAAATCATGCCACATTTAAATGGCCACTAGACCGATCTTAATATGACAGAACCAGGTTGAGTTGCGGCAGAGAGGTCATTAGGTGGGCGTCAGAATATCTTAAAGATGCGGAAGGATTATGGTTATTGTATTGTGATTATGGGGATGGAATCTTATGGTAACATGACAGCTACTGATCGATGAGTGACTCCAAAAATCTCGTCAAAGCTAAATGTTCACATTGAATAGTATGATCAGTTGGAAGGTCAAGGTGTCTAGAGCAAAAATCGATTAATACAAGTTTTACTGTTATGTTTTTAAATAATGGTTTGAACTTTCAAAATAAAATTTGAGAATTTTGTGATAATTTGTATAAATCATAGAAAATGAATTTTAATGTTTTTCCGTCTAGTTGATATTTTCTGCATTTCCTATACTTTCAAAATAATTTTGATACATAAATTGAATGTATCTTTAAATTTTGAATAATTTGTAATATCGATATATCATGATCCAGTACCCATATATTCGTTGAAATATACGATATTTTCATCATTAGTCATAATTTTCAGCTCATTTTTTTTATTTTCTTTTACTTTTCTCATTTTATTTCCACCATTTTTCCCTTAGGCTCTTGTTTGGAACCCAGAAAATAACATTAATACGAAAATAGAGAAGTAGAAACTTGTTGTCTCCCGAGTACTTTTATCCAAACATTATAGGTTTGAAGTGTGGCTTAGTTCTTATTTTCCTTTATTTTTCTTTTTCTTGTACTTTTCTCTTACTTTTCTTTCTTTCATTTGTTTACTAATAACTGTTTAGAACCAGGAAGAAAGTACCAACGAAAGAAAATAGAGGAAAATAAAATAAGTTAAATTTAAATAATTTTATATATTTATTCGGACTCAGTTTATTCTTTCTTTGTTATATGGATTCAAATTTAAAAAATATCTGTAATTTTTTTTATTACATTTTATTTTCTTTTATATTTTCACTATATAACATGAGAATTATTTTTCCTTACTACTTTACGGTTTCCAAGCGCGGAATCTAATATTTCCAAGAACCAAACTTAGCATAGTAGGCTTTTGGGATAAGATTTAAGTGGGAGATTGAAATTGATACATCCAACTCATCATTTTTCTTAATGACTCTTATACCAAGCTTGTTTGGTACGTTAGAATGAGAAAACGGAAAGATAAATTAACACCAACAATCGCATTATTATAGAAAATGAAGAAGAACCCATCACTCTTTTATCCAAACATTACATAATCTCTTATTCTTTTGTAGGTGCTCACACTAAACAAAATAGAAGCGCTCCTAGTTGCTTCCATCCTGTTCAACTTTCAAAAACAGCTATATGGTGCCGGTGGGTATCCACCGGGAGGAGGATACGCGGCCGGAGGAGGATATCCGGCAGGAGGAGGGTATCCGGCGGATATGTATGGATAAGGAGGAGGATGTTGGGGTTGTGTGAATGGACACGGAGGAGGGGGAGGAGGGGGAGGAGGAGGATATCCGGCCGATGAGTATGGACAGGGAGGAAGATATTGGGGTGGTGGGAATGAAGGAGGAGGAGGAGGATATCCGACCGATGAGTATGGACAGGGAGGAGGATATTGGGGTGGTGGGAATGAACACGGAGGAGGAGGATGAGAAGGGTATCCTCGTGGGGGAAGATTATAAGATGGAGGAGACTCTTTCTCTTTCTCTTTCTCTTTCTCTTTCACTTTCTCTTTCTCTTTCTCTTTCTCTTTCTCTTTCACTTTCTCTTTCTCTTTCTCTTTCTGATCAGTAAATTCTTTCTCCTCTACCCCCGGTGTGGTTGACTGGTTGAAGCTTTCCATTTTTCTCTTTTCTTGAAATTGAAATCAAGTCTGCATGAATTAGAACTGATTATTATAAATTCATTCAGTTTCAACTTTTGCCAAATCATATAATGAAAATGGTATCTTCTGTGAGTTTTGGAAAAAATTTTCTTCCTCAAGCTGAAAAAAATGAAAGTTGATGATACTCAGGAAAACGCAGAAATTTTATTTTCTTGATTCCTAATGAAAAATATTTTAAGTGGACTTTAAGAACAAAGATTAAACACAACTAATAATACAAATTAAACACCTAAGTTTCAATCATGTAGTTTTCTGTTTGGTTCCTGAGAAATATGAGAAAAACAAAATGCAGGAGAAACAAATTTATTTTGAGTTTGGTTGCTAACATAAGAGTTCAGAAAAATAAAGTTGTAAGCATAATTATAATGTGTTAAGGTTTCTCTACAACCAAACAGATCATAAAAAGCTAATCTTCTAAAAACCTTCATGCGTGTCATAATTCATGCAAAGAGATCTTGTATACAAATCCATCAATCAATTCATGAGGGAAAAAAAAGAAGAAACAAATGCAGAAAAAGAATTAGAGCAGGCTGAGCATAAAATGAATTAAACCATCTATCAACAAAGCAGAAGGATTTAGAGATTGGAACAGAGACATCTATTCAAGTTGCTCATGGAGTTTGGATAGATTTTTTTTTGTAATTCGGATAACATCACCATCAAAAGTAAATATTTAGAAGTTACACTAAATAACCCAAAAAAATTAAAAATTTTAAAAAGAAAAAAAGATCCAGAAAAAGAAGAGAGAGGGGCTTACCAACCAGAATTAGGAAAAGGGTGAAATGGGTTTGTGCTAGTTTTTGTGTTGGGTATAAGAACAATAAATAGGCACTGAACTGAACTCTTCTGAATAGACGATTCATGCAATGCGTTGGTTGGACGCGTTGCCTTTACACCTTTTGGATTTGGATAGGCAGGCAACCCGAATCTCTTTCCAAATTGGATGAAAAAGTAATGGGAATGTTCTTATCATGATTTGATAACCACTTCTAAACGTGTCTCTCCCGTGTATTTTAGAATAGAAGTTATTCTAGGAATTTAAATTATAGTTCACAATTTTTTTATATTTTTTAATATGTATTATATTTTTAATTATTCTTCATATTAATATAATTATTTTCCAAAAATAATTTTTTTTACATACTTTAGTGATAGTAAACTGTTTTCTATGCCTTATGCTTATTTGAAACGGTTGAGCTAGACATGATAGACCAATAAGTTAAAATGATTAAAATATATTATTAAGAAAACATGATTTTCCTTCAAAAAAAAAAAAAAGAAAACATGTTCTTTGGACCATTCTTGAATATATGTATTGTAAACAATAAATAATTAAAACATGTTTTTATTGATTGTTTTGAAAAAATAAGAATATGTAGGCCAATTTGGTTACTTTTTTGAAAAATAATACACACACACACACACACACACACACACACCTACACACTTAGATATTAAAAGATGTAGACAAGTCTTTGTGAGGCCCCATTTCCCAGGGGTCCGTTGACAACCCGTCAACTCGCGGAATATTCGTAGATGTCTGGTAACCCGACACCACTCCATTGAGTCTCCTTTTTCAAGACTTAGGACTTAACGAAAATCGGGCAGAGTCTCCTTTGTACGGAGAGCTCTACCCGAAATACAACTTGTCCACATTACAACGACTCACATCGGTCCACATATGAGCAAAATGAGTAAAATGGCCACTGGGGCTCCATATACATCAATACTACCAAAAATCTAACCAACTATATTACAATAGTTCAAGAGTTATTACATTACTCTTAACCAAAACATATATCAAAATTTAGAGTTCTAATACATATTTTACAAAATAAAATATCAAAGCCACAATCCGGCTTTCTTCTGAAAATCGGCCTCTAGTGAGCGTCGTCTTCCCGGACACTCCCTTCACCTGAAATAGTTGTTCCCCGCCGCGCGAGCAATGCCTAAAGAGTGATAATCTCCCACGGGTTACTCCCCACTTGCCAGCACATGTAATGGCAACTGAACAAACTCAAGCAAATACACGATCCGTCAATGCTCATTACGATATGCATGAGAATGCGACTCATCTCTTTCCACTTCTCGAAACACGACTTCACGCACTTTCTGCTCCACGCTTAAAACATCGTTTTCAAACAAAAGATTTTAATAATAATAATAATAATAATAATAATACACATAATAATAATAAAATAAAATGAAATGAAATAAAAATAAAATTCTCGTTGTGTATGATTTAAAGTATGGAAAATTTCTGTGATGTGAATAGTGTCTCTGGCTATGTTTACACCTTGTAGATGCCGATTAAGACTTAATCACATTTGACATGTGTGGATGGCTAGTCGGAGAGGACGAAGTTTCGTCCACGAGGTGCTAGCCACACCACTAGTATTTGGACCAAGAGGCCTTTGTCGAGGTCGTAGGGATTGCGGCAAATGCTTACTGTACGTGCTAGCGCAAAGAGGCAGCCAGAGGTCCAGTAACCTCCGAGGGTTCAAGGCAGCATCATCTCCATATTCAGGTGAGAGATCCTCGATGGTAGACCATTGGTTTATGCAAGTTGAGAAGGTATTGGAGGTTGCGAGATTACCTCCGATATGATCTCAGATCGACAGATGATTCCACTGGTGGGAGGGAGCGGCCTAAGCATGGTGGAACCCGGGCGAAGACCTCTGTGGACCCCGAGCGGCACTCCTATGAGTCAAGCTCCATGGGAAAATATTTTCCAGCCACTACTAGGCATGCGATGAAGAGTTCTAGAGCCAAGCAGTGGGCCATGATCGTGATTGAGTATGTGGGCCGTGTTCACGGAGTTAGCCTCGCTTGTCGACAATTATGTGAAGCTATTTAATTTGGCTAAGGTCGAGGTTTGAGAATGGACCGAGAGATTGTCCATCGGGGCGTGATTATAGGACTTCGCCTACAAGATATGGACTCTAAGTGGTTGGGACCGCCATGACCATAAAGAGAGAGATTGAGGGATGCAATGCATAATTCCTGATGCGGCGCAGTAGCAAGAGAAAGCGAGAGCCTGGCTCTTCTTCTAGTTCGAGAAAAGAAGCAAGAGGGCTTCTGTCTCACAATCTAGCGAAGCGCGCCCATCTGTGCCGTGGACATATCAAGGTTGCCGTCGGGCAGATGGTGTGCTACCATTGCCGCAAGACGACATATGAGGAGGATTGCCTCGAGGCGTGATCCCAGAAGCCTGGGATAGCCCGGGCTCCCACGGGCCGCTGGACAGAGAGGATACAGTATATTCCTTCACACCCTAGTATGGGTCAGAGGAGCAAGTTTCAGTCCTAAGGTGCTGCACGAGCACCTTCTGTTACATAAGCAGGCCAGAGGGGCCAGACTATGGGCCGAGGCAGAGGATGAGGCGCTTGCTTTGTATGGCACGATGCCAATAAAAAAAAATCACCACGATGACACTGGCGACCATACGCACTCAACGGACTACACACGCTTCCTACTCGAGGCTCAAAACTGACTAAGGTTAAATGGGGCCCTCATAGTGCCAAATGAGAACGATAGGTGAGTGTGACACACATAGGATAAAATATAAGTGTTGAGGGACAAAATTGAGGGTCTACAGTCACAACATTGGACCGTTTTCACTATCTAGGCTTCTTTGATCTAATGTCTCGACATTGACATGTTGATCATTCATTGATGTTGCGACATTGCCTCTGTAGGTTTGATCTATTTAGTTGATGTCACGACATTTCTGATCTGATGTCACGAAATTGAATCTTGTTACTCTGAAGTACTCTGCCAATGTTTTTATGTGATGTTACGGCATTTATTCTGTGTCGTGACATTAGACTTGTCTCATCACTCAGGTTTCTTTCATTGAAGGTTGTGACATTACCTATCCGATGTCGCGACATTAACTATCCGATGTTGCGACATTGAATATGATGGTCTCCAGTGTTAAAGCTTTGGCTAATGTCGTGACATTGTTTTGATGTTACGACATTTAAATGATTCAGTCCTTCCCTTATGCAGTTGATGTCGCAACCATATTATTGTGATGTTGCGACATTTCTGTATTTGTGTTTTTCCTTCTCCAACTGATGTTGCGACATTGCCATAGTTTCAAGACTTCCTCCACATAATGTCACGACACTGAAAATCTGATGGGGTAATGTTGCGACATTAGCCCTTTCTTTGCACCATGCTGATTTCTACTCATTTTCCTGCCTAATTTTGCTTATTTCCTTTAGTTTATGCAAAACAACAAATTTGGGTGAAAGCTCCACAATTATGCATTAAACTGAACTTTTAAACCCAAAATATTCTTGAAAAATGGACTTAAAAAAAGATGAGTTTTAGACTCATCAAGCTTCCCCAAACTGGAAGTTTTGCTTGTCCTCAAGCTAAGAAAAGGATATTTGTTTGTCCTCAAACAATAAAAATCAATTTTTGAGGACATTTTTCTGTTAACTCATCTTTTAAATCAGATCACTACTCTAGTCCTAAACGAATCTGAATCTAGAAACGACTGAAGGAAAAATAAAATTAAATAAAACGAAAAAGAAAAATATATACAATGAGACTTCAGCTTTCCCAAAAAGGACAAAGACTTGATGAAAGCCACTGGAAGCTAGGCACTACTCCCCAAAAGCTTCTATTTATAGGCTCAGATCTTGGGCCCTAAAAACGAGGTGAGAATCAATCACTTCGAAAAGCCCAAAAATTGCTGCCCAAGTTGATGCTGTCTGGGGGTGATGTTGCGACATTGGGGTTGTCGATGTCATGGGTTGTATCTAATATCGTGAAATCAAAAATTTGTTAGGCACTTCTTAGTTTCCAGTGATGAGTCCATGTCGTGATGATGTCGTGACATGGAGATACATTGTTAAAGATTAATTTTGATATCGCGACGCGACACTGCCATTCTTGTGTTGTAACATTTAGTTGGTGTTGCAACATAGCCCTGATGTCGCGACATTGCTGATCAAATGTTGCAACATTTGTCATTTAAGTTCATTGTGATCTCCTTAGGTTGATGTTGAGACACTGTTGTGATATCGCGACATCATATCTTGTTGCTCTGTAGTCCTCTACCAATGTCATAACAGATGTCGCGACATTTATTCGATGTCACAACATTGGACCGTTTTCTCTATCCAAGCTGCTTTGATATGATGTCGCGGCATTGACATAAGCTGAGCCCACTGGGCCGACAAGCTGTGGACATCGCTTCATGCAGGTCCGATTCATTGCCAGCCGTCTGAACATGGAATCTTGTTACTCTGAAGTACTTTGCCAATGCTTTTATGTGATGTCGCAACCTTTATTCTGTGTTGCTACATTAGATCTGATGCACCCCGCTACCACTCAGCCGCTATTAAAGGTCGTGGACACATTACCTATCCAAACTGGACATCAATGTGATGCGTCCCGTTGTTCAAGCTTTGGCTAATGTCAAGACATTGTTTTGATGTTGCGACATTTAAACGATTTAGTCCTTCCCTTTTGCAGCTAATGTCACGACTAGAGAAGAAGGTGATGTCGCGACATTCGTGATTCATGCTTTCCATTCCACCGATGTCGCGACAAAGCATGCCATAGTTTCACATTTTCCACATAATGTCGCGACATTGAAAATCTGCAAGGGCGATGTTGCGACATTGGCCCTTTCTTTACACCATGCTGATTTCTACTCATTTTTCCACTTAGTTCTGCTTATTTCCTTTAGTTTATGCAAAACAACAAATTTGGGAGAAAGCTTCATAATTCTGCATTAAACTAAACTTTTAAACCAGAAATATTCTTGAAAAGTGGACTTATAAATAGATGAGTTTTAGATTCAACAATACCCAAATTATGTTTAGGGTATAAATAGATGTTTTAGAGTTTGTTTTAAGGACTTTTATCACTTTATCAATAAATTCAAAGCTTTTGCTTTACTTTGTTCTTGGGATTGAGACGTTTTATCCTTGTTGATCAATCATATGTTGATCAATAGCTCTACATGCTGTATCAATTATAATAAGGGCTCAAAGAAGTCCTATTTCAATTAGGATTAGGAGAATAAGGATTGAGGCATTGTCTATATAAACTGGTCAAATGTACTTTTTTATGCATTGAAATTTGATAGAACTTTCATATTTCCCTCTCCAAAAATTATTTTCTTTATCTCTTCAGTGGATTTTCCTTGAGTAGTGAGTTTGTAGCTTTTCCAGTCATTCTACAACCCTCAACCAATTCCATCACCTTAACCATAACCGATTTTTTAACCTCAACTCAAATCATCCCAACTACTTTACTTCATCCTAAAAACTCTAAATGCCATCGTCTCTAACCTAAATAAACCCTAAAGTTATCCTAAACCCTTATATGCCTTAAAAAAAACCACAAACTAGCTCGAAACAAGGTTATTTTGCTCAAAATAAGTTTAAATATTTGGCTTTTTCTAACTGGAAATGGTAACATATTGATTTTTCATTACTTTTTAATGCATAATAGAAATAAAATGTTACAAAAATAAACAATCAAACACTTATAAATATTAAGTGCTATTTAATTTTGTAAGTTCTACTTAGAGTTAAGCTAAAAAAACTATCTTATTGGCCCTATTTTCAGCAAGTTTAGTCTTCTGGTACAACATCTTAAACTCTCAATAACAATAATCCAGTAAAAAAGAAAATATGCCTAGCAGCTAATTAAACTAAGAAACATTCCCCCGATCAAACATGGTTTAAATTTAAAGTACTCTTTAAATATAAAATTAGTAATCTCCTAAATAAATGAAAATATAATTAAACAAGCAACGCGAGCATACGGGAATCCGAACCTTTTTTAATCCATCATTTTTTTTTATTTCATCATTTAATCCCTTTTAATATTTTCCTTATTAGTGTTTGGAAAGTGAGGGATAGAGCTCTACATACCTTCAACCTTTAGCTCGAAACTATATGGGAAACCCTGCATTAGCCATGGACGACGTCCACTAGTAGAGCTGCTAGCATCGTTATGGTTTGAAGATTTATGAAGCATAGGATCCATGATCTCAACAGATATGTTCTTTTCTTTATTGCTTGTATCTTCTCTATCTCTTTAGATCCTAACACCCACATAATAAAATACATATTAACATGTATGTCATTCAAATCCTTGGAATAGTTAAAATAGAGTATCAATTAAATAATTCATTAAAAATAAAAAAGTAAAGAATTGATGTTAATCATTGAACTGAAGGAGAAAAAAAAGACGCGGAGTCCATTTGATAGTGATTCTAAATCTTTTTAACACTATAAATTTTTTAATTTTTAAGTATTATAAAATGTTAGAAACACTTTCTAAAATAATTATTAAATTTACTTTTATTCAGGATCTTTCTCCATAGTTTAGTTGTACAAGATCATAAACTCTAGGTAAAAATAACTCAATGAGCTCAAGTGAGAGCAAGTACGTACCGAAATATGGATATAAACAATCCATCAAACAAAACATAGCCTCTATGTTGGAAGTCTTTAAATAGAAAATCAATAGTCTTGTAAAAAAGTGAATAAAATGTAGTAAAACCAGCAACTATAACATGTGTGACTACCTAAAATGTCAAGTATAAACAATCCATTTGATGGGGTCCAAAACAATATGTGCATTGCAAGCCCGTGAGCGCAGCCCGTAACGAAGCCCAAACGCAAAGGCGGCTCAATTCCTTTATGAAGAGATTTGAGGAACAAACCCAATAACGAAGCTCAGTTAATAGTGAGATCCTACCCATGCCAAAATACACGGGCCTGGTGCCTTAATTGAAAACCACCACGCTTGGCACCTAAGCGATAAGTAGGCGCCCGTAAAACTCGTGTGGGTGCGAAAAGGCTAGTTCCATGATCCATGCCCAACGGATTGTAAAGAAGGATCTTACATGATCAATGCCTCTCCATTATCCCTTAATGTCCATGATAAGTGAAAAAGAAAACTCCACACCCAATGGGAGAGATACCGTATCACCATCTAACAAGGAAAGTAACCACTATTTCCCCTTATAAATACCGATCCATTCTACCACAAAAAGGTATGCAATTAATAAACTCATGCCCAAGGCAATTGATCTTTTTCTTTCCCTTGAAGAAAATATCGACTTAGGCGTCGGAGAGGCGTCCGACACACCCCTGCCGGATCACCTTATTTATGTTGTTTTCTTGTAGATAACGCATCACACAGGATATGCGAATTGGCCCAACGACTCCAACCCGCTCCAGTCCAGTGTCGATAGAAAAAGCACCATCAGTTTGGCGCTATCTGTGGGAACGACTATTCCTTTACTAATAAACCTGAATTCTTAGTGATTGATGGTATCGACTTGAAACATGAGCATGAGCCATGCCAATCCCCTTAGGACGCAAGATCAGCAGGGCAACCTAGATAGCCAACCACCAAGGGACGCTCTTGAAACTCTATAGGTCAATACTGACGAGACGAAGGCACTCCGTCTCACCAACCAGTGTTTGCTGAGAGACTTGGAGGAACTCACCAGACAAAGGCAACGCCCGCAGGAAGAACAACAACACCACGATGTTCCTCGAGACATTGATGGAGAAGGAGAAACTAGCCAAGCCAAGGAGTATGATCCCAACAAACCCTCCGGAGAGGATCGCAACGAGGGAATGCCTAGTAGGAACAATAGAGGTAATGGACCCCTCTTTTATCAGCAGGAGATAGGGGAGCGATCATGGGAGCAGCGGCTCAGCAGATATCCCAACAAGAGCTCAAACTTCATGAAGGAAACGCGGAAAGAGGAGCTCCAGTCTCATGGATGCTTTGGTGCAACAAATAGAATCCCTGTTCACGGCCGGGGTACTATACTTCCCTCTCCCATCAAAGTTCAGAATGCCACAGATCGAAACGTTCGACCGAACGAAAGATCCTATGGACCACCTGAATACTTGCAAGAATTAGATGGAGTCACACCCTGATACAGACTTATGAGATGCGTGAGCCTTCTCGCTATCATGCTAAAGGCCCGGGCGACACTGGCCTGAACAGCTCCCGCTATCAATCTCATCCTTCAAAAGAAGCCAACCAATGCTGTCATTCCCACTTCATCGTGAGTACTGACGCATGTGAAGCTTGAGCTATCACTTTCTCGACCAGATAAAGGTATCTACAGGGAGAACCTAAGGTCTTATGTCCAAAGGTTTAACGTAGTCATTGGGTGCCGTAGACATCCCATATGAGAAGTCGCCATCACCGTCTATCACCGGCTAGGTGTGGGCCAAAAGACTGATGTTTTCCATCTCAAAGAACCCTCAGGCAAGCATGGTTGAGATGCTGGCCAAAGTAGAGAAATACACTGCCCACGAGGAAGTCTTTCGGCCCAAGCTGAAAAACCCTCTCATGTTGTAAAGGAGAAAAGCAAAGAAGCAGCAAGCCATAACGGGCTTTTGAGACGCAGGTGCAGTGATAACCCCACGAAGTGGATGTGGAGAGAACAAAGAACAATATCCAAAGAGACGAGGCAACGTTTGGGACCACTTGGGCCCCACCTCACCCGAGTCAAGAGCGATATCCACACCGGATAATTTACTCCCTTGATGCCCTCGATGTCATGTGTCCCAGATACGTGAAGACGAAAAAAAGTTTTTAAGGTGACCATCTCATGAAGACACCCAACAAAAAGAGAGACTCAACCAAGTATTGTAACCTATTGTGATCATGCAGACACCAATCGTGATGATTTGGTATTGCAACTGAGTAAAGTAAAATTCTGAACACCCGATCCCACTGGGACATTCGCCGGGTCTAGAAGGCTCGCCAGGCACCTCACCCATCACCCTCGCCAGCCTTAACCTGTTCTCAACACCAACAAACCTCGGGAGAAATCCAAAGCATCTCCCAGGATCATAAGAGGCATGCCCCGCTCGCCCAAATGCTCATCATGCTAATGTGCGATAGGATCAGACACTTCAGCCATGCGCATCCAACCCCTACCGACACTACCACAACCTTTCGACTCATGGAAGGTCAACCATCCCTGGCGACGATTCACCTGGTATTAATAAGGCCTGTCGATCAACATGAAACAAGATTACTGTGGTCTCGGTCGGTTAACTAAGCTCAAACGACATCATCTTTTGAGTCACATAAAATGGCATTAAAGGAGAAACTAGAACCGATCAACGCCCACCTATGGGGATTCTTCTGAGAAAGAGTACTACCCCCGGGGTCAATGGGCTAACTAGGCTCACTTTGGGAGATCCTCTGCCAGCCACAACGGTGGTAAGGTTCCCTCATAGTACGCCCCTGGAGCAAGCTATAAAATACCAAGGCGACACCCTCACGCCATATGGGCCAACCCTTCCGCCCTCATCATATATTATCAAATTTCACCGCAATGGGGTAGAATGGTCGTGAAGAGAGCAGATCAAGATTTAGCTAGAGCAAAGCATCAAGATCACCAGAAACAAAAAGTGGTTGGCAACATCTACATGGATGAGTTCGACGAGATGAGGGTAGGTGTCCGACGCCGTAAAAACTAGAACTGACGCACTTTGACGAACACCAGAAAGTACTCGCTTTACATAGATCCAAATTGCCAGCCAAGACGTAAGGGACCTCCTTATCCACTTCTTAAAACAGAATATAGAAGTGTTCGCCTGGAAGCAGGAGGATATGGGGGGAATTAACCCCATAGTAATCACACACAAGCCGAACATCAGCCCCTCCTTCAAACCCGTCAAACAAAAAAGAAGAAGTTTCGTCCTAGAAAGATAGAAGGCGATCAATGAAGAAGTTAACAAACTCCTCCATGCCAAAGCTATCCGAGAAGTAGAATACTCTGACTGGTTGGATAATGTAGTCCTCGTCAAAAAGGCAAATGGAAAATGGCGACTCTGCATCGACTTCACCAATGTCAACCGAGCCTGTTCAAAAGATAGCTTTCCCCTGCAATTCCCGTATCGGCCTTATAGTTGACGCCCACGACCGGCCACGAGCTCTTAGCTCCATGGACGCTCTGATATAACCATATCTAATGGACCTGCAGTGACCAAGAGAAGACCCTTATTCACATCGGGCAAGGTACTCTATTGCTACTAAGGTGATGCCTTTCGGGCTGAAGAACGTCGTCACCTATTAGAGGCTGGGAACAAAAAAATGTTTCAAAAGTAGATTGAGCATCCATGGAGGTATATATAGTATTACGTCGTGAAGTCGCTAAGGTCGAGCTCCACGTAGCCCAAATCTAGTCTTCAGAGCCTGCTCCAGGTCATGAAAATTATAACATGAAGTTAAACCAAACTGGCGTGCCTCGTGGTCTTAGCTAAAATTGGTTTCATAGTCAACAACCGAGGAATAGAGGCAAATCTAAATAAGATAAAAGCCATGCTAGACATGCAGCCGCCTTCAAACACCAAAGAAATTCAACGTTTGACTGAGAGAATAGCTACCTCGAGCCGCTTATCTAGGATCCAGCTGAAAAGTGCGACCATTCTTCAGTTCCTAAAAGGCTTCCAATCGGGATGCCCAATGCGAAGAGGCGTTCTCGGCGCTAAAAACTTACCTGAGCTCTTCTCCCGTCCTAGTAAGCCCTTCCGAGGGAGAACTCCTTACCCTTTATTTGGACGTTTTAGATTTCTCAACTAGCTCTGCCCTGGTCAAAGAGCGAGATAGAGTACAACAGCCGGTCTATTACTACAGCCAAGCTCTAAGAGGAGCGGAGGAAAGGTATCCAAAGATGGAGAAATTAATCCTACCATTGGTAACCATTGCCAAAAGGCTTTGACCATATTTCCAGGCTCACACTATTGAAATCCCAACAGAACCCCGAATGAAACATATCGCATAAAGCCGTAGACCCCTGAAGACCGACAAACGGGCCATACTAAATGAGTTTGACATTAGATACGTCATGGATGTTGGTTAAAGTGGTAGTTTTAGCAGATTTCATCATGAATCTCACCCCCTCAAATACCTTGGCACAAACACCGAAACTACTCAATCAGCGTCCCGACTTACCCCATCCGGAGATTTATCCGTGACGAGGCCACCTCAATTTCAAGGAAGCAAGTACAGTTTGATTTAACCCCCTACCCCCCCACCCCACCCCCTCTCTCCTCCCTCTCCCGAATGTGATTGATTTGAATACACACTCAACTCTGATTTCAAGCCTCCAATAACGAGGCCGAGTACAAAGTTGTAATAGCCGGGCTTAATCTTGCCCACTCTATGGAAGCTGATCAACTGGAGGTATGCAATGATTCCCAGCTGGTGGTGAAACAGATAGAGGACTCCTATGAAGCCAAAGGTAAAAAAATGATCCTTTACCTAAAAAAGGTGCAAGAATTGTTTAAAAAGATCATACAGGTTTAGGTCAGGCATGTCCCAAGGGAAGAGAATTCTGCGCGTGATGCCCCGCAAAGCTAGCAACAAAGATCACTGAAGATCTGAGAAGACTGGCACCTTGGCCGAAAGACCTCCCAAAATCATCTGAACGCCGATGATGAAGAAGTGTCCCCGTAATGTCCGGGAAGCTGAAATGGATGGACTTCGCCCATCCGATTACTTGCGGATGGAATATCGCTGCTGACCAAAGGAGGCCTCCAAGCTCAGGACAAGGTCAGCTAGATTCACCATTCATCGGGGGACCCTTTATAAACGAGGCTTTTCTACACCCATCCTTAAGTACGTAGGAAAATAAAACGCTAATTACGTGCTAAGAGAGGTACATGAAGGTATCGACGACAACCATATCGGGAGTCGTGGACTCAGCTAAAAGACCCGAGACAGGATATTATCGGGCTCACAATACTTAAAGAAGCCACGCAGCTAGTTAAAATGCATGGTCCTGCTAAGAGCATGCCCGCATCTCCTCACCTCCCTGATCCGAAAGCCGCTTAACCTCAATCACAAGCCTCGTCTTTTCAACAAATGGGCTAGACATATTAGTGGCTCCCACCATTGGGAAGAACCAATGCAAGTTTATTGTTATTGGAGTGGATTACTACACCAAGTGGGCTGAGGCCGAGCCACTAGCCACAATCACCGAGCAAAGGTGTCAGCTTTGCCTCAAGGTTCCGATAATATGCATTCGAACCCTGCAGCCCTGTATCTCCAATGGAAATAGTTCGACAATCTTAAGTTCAAAGATTTCTACGCCTAGCTCGGAATCAAGAATTACTATTCATCTCTAGCTCATCCGCAGTCCAACGGACATATAGAAGTCACTATAAGGACTCTCAAGGCAACGTTAAAGACTAAGTTGGAAAATCTAAAAGGAAAATGGATAGAATACCTCCCCGAGGTGTTATGGGCATACATAACTACGCGCAAATCGGCTACTCAAGAAACCTCATTTGCTCTAGCATTCGTACCAAGCCGCATCTCCCTGCCGAGGGTTAGCTTGTAATTACTAAGAGTTGAGTTCGTAGCAAACGAACACAACGAGGAGATTCTCTACATGAACCTTGACCTCTTAGAAGAAAAACGTGAACATGTTCTAAAGAATGCAAGGACTATCACAGGAAGACAGCAGAAAAATACATGATCGTATAGTCGCTCGAGTTTTAAATGCCCGCTGACCTAGTTCTTAAAAAAACTCCCCGCCAAAGAAGTGAAAATCCCACACATGGGAAGCTAGGACCAAATTGGGAAGGACCCTACGTGGTATCGTGAATAGTTCGACCTGGCAACTACGAACTTCAAGCAAAAGAGGGAAAAACCTTGCCACATTCTTGAACGTCGAGCACCCTGCGCGATTCTACCAATGCACTTCTGGATAGTGCAGGTTTTTAATAAGAAATTGAGTTCTTCAATACGCCGTGTTCATTCCCCACCCGATTGTACCCCGCAGATCGTAAAAAAAAAAAAAAAAAAAAATCAGACAAGTACACACGTTTCCGAAAGATTGTACTTTTATTTCGGGGCTATTCTCAGAAAATTACACCGCAAAGTCGCTCTCATAATCTCGTAAGATCACGACCTGGGCCATCAAGGCAAAACCACAAGAAAGAGAAAGAGAAAAGGAAGGAGAAGGAGAAGTAGGAGGAGAGGAATAACAGGAAGCGGATTTAAAAAATACTCCTCCGAAATACTGCTGCCCTCTCTGAGATATGTTCCTAGCAGTCTAGTTCCATCAATGGGCAGGACTAGGGAACAACACAACTCCCACAAGGGAGGGATTAGAGAAAAACACAACTCCTACAAATGGCAGAACGTCGAAGCCAAACGTCGGCCTACGAGCACCAAATAGACTCCGCACACCGGGTAATCAAACCTCGTAGCTTCATCGGTGTACGGTCTCCGGGCTAATCGGTCAAGAGAGAAGAAGGTCGGGGGAGCAGTATACACACTACCGAAGAGAGGCGATTATTTATAAAGAAACCTGGACGCTTGGGAAGCCACGCAGTATGTTCCGATTCTCCATATATCTGCATTAAAACCGTGCGCGCGTTCCTTAAGGAAGGATGACGAAAGAGCCCCGTAGCATAGATCAGGAGCCAAGGAGCTCGGGTATTAAAGAGCCACGTAGCTCAGTTTCAAAAGAGCCCCTAGGCCCGCTTCTCGCTGCTCACCGCAGCTTGGGCCCAAAAGAGCCTTGGCGTACCATTTTAAAAGCTGGTCCCCGGTAACCTCGCTTTAAAAGGCCTCAGTGCATCGGCCAAAAGATCCCAGCTCCTGCTTCGAAGGAGCCACACAAACAAGAGCCAAGGAGCCACGTAGCTCAGCCAAAAGAGCCCTTGTAGCTCAAATTCCTCTCAAAGGAGCCACACGCAGCCCGCCTCTGGGGGCACATAGGGTCCCTGCCTAAGAACCCCACAGCCCAAAAGGCCAAGTAGCCAAGAGCCATGCCTGCTCAGCCAGCGGCTATGTAGCCTGCTCTAAGAACTCGACACCCCCAAGGCTAAGTAGCCACACAGCCAGGGAGCCAGCCTGGGTTTCTAAAAGAGCCAGATCACACAAAGGAGTCATGTAGCTCTGGCCAAAAAGGCCTCGTGTGATCCCGCCCATGGGAGTCATAGATTCGGGCCTGATGAGAGTAAGCTACAATACCTAACCAATCAAGGGCCGTAAAGCTCAGTAAGAGCCCAGCCATTTAAAGATTGGATGACCTGGAAACCTCTCAACACAAGTCATAAAAGAAGACGAGAAAACCAAGAAGGTAGAAGGATGGATATCCATAGAATAACAAAACCAATGCTAGCTGCTATGTATGTCCTGCTTAGAGCCTCGGTTAGCCAAAATTGAGCAAAGCCATACAAAGGGGCCTAAATGTTCGAGGTTTCTACGAAAGCAGCCTCGTAGTGTGAGCCTCCAAATTGCACAAGTCAAGTGGCGAAGCCCCACGGCGAGAGGGGAGAGCCAACCTTAGGAACCTCTACTTTCACCTCTGTGGAAGAGGAACAGAAATGGGGTATCGAGAACACCCCGAGGTCCCGCTCACCTCGGCCGGATTCTTCCTCGCCTCTTCATTAGGATCAGAACCCGAAAATTTAAGTCCAAACTTCTAAAAAGCCTTCTCGCAGCTCTCACATCTGCAAAAAGCCATCCAAAGACACCCATAAGGTGCAGGCCTCGTCCCTTAGCTCTGCTATCCTTAACCACCCGCAACTCATCCTTGACGACCCTTAGGCCCTCTTTGGCCTTCATTACTCTATCTTTAGCTCTCGCCTTTACGGTCGAGGTGTGCTTTAGGTTGGATTTATACCCTATAACATCCTCGGTCAAGCTTTGTATCCGAGCTTGCAACTCAGCCATCTTGGAGGTCAAAGAGGCAACTTTAGCTTTGTATGCTTTCGCTGCCTTAGTAGAGCTCTTTGTCAAACTGGCCTTCCTCGTCAAGCTCTTTATAGAAGTGGTCGTCTGCCAAAGAATAAGATGGAGTAAGCAGATAACATTAACACAGCGATGAGACGGATAAAAGAAGATGCTCGGACATACGGAGATGGTTCCCTAGAGCGATAGGGCCAAAGCCTCCTCAACGCACAGAGCATCCACCTTCTTGAGATCAGAGTCCCGAAGGATAGATGAAATAGTCCCGACGGCGAGCTCCGCATTGGTGTTGAAGTGAGTCCCTCACCCCTCAACCCAAAGCGTCGCCTCCCGGCCTCCCACACTGAGTGGGCGCGCATGCCCATGCCTAAGACTCCGTGATGTAGATAGGAAGAACTTTCAAAAGAGGCTCAACAACCCTTCTCGAAGAACCCTCAAGCTCCGTAAAGAGAGGTGGGATGAGCCGCCGCTATGTCTCCGCCTATCAGGCTCCCACCACCCTGACACCGACCAAGGAAGGCAACACCTGCCCCCTCACCCAAACTTGGGCGCGCGATCCCCACTCCTTGCAGGCGATGGTGGGGTAGATGCTCCCAGCTTCTGGATTTTACCCCAAGCCGAGAGGCTGCTCTCAGGGAGAGCTTGAGCCTTACGCTTTACGCTCCCCATCTTCTTCGTCAACAACTCAACACGGCCTTGAAGTTCTTCTCGAGTTGGCTTCACAGCTAGCAAGAGTGCCCCTGTAGAGAAGTTTCCCCATACAGGGCTGAGGATCCTCGAATATGTATCGTGAAGGCTCACACCTGAAGAGCCAGGAATGTCCGACTTGATAAGATCGGAATACGCCTGTGGACGACACTTGCCCAACTTCCTCTTTACTTCCCTGTCCTCAGGGGTAAGGTCGGGACGGATACTCGAAGGCAACGCAACCAAAGAAAAGTTAAGGACCTAGCGTGACCTTTAAAAAGTTAACCCTTACTAGTATGGACGAAAAACTCACGTAGATTCTCAGGGGCATTCCATACTGTCAGAATCCCTAGAGTATCGTCTTGATCGGCAGGGTTATATTCCCAATGTCAACCCCTAACAAAGAAATAGCGTTCTTTCCAATGCTTGTGGGAGGAAGGGAGGTCGAAAATGATAGGTCTGACAGAGGCCCACTTTGAAATATACAAGAAGCCTTCCAAGGCCTCTTTCATGGTGAAGAGATCCAGCAGCAGGGCTATACTAGGGAACCCGAGGCCCTTATCCCTTAAAAAAACCGTATAGCCAACTAAGACCTCTCGAAAATTTGAGAGAGCTGGGATGGGCACAATATCGGAAATGTTACACACGCGATGAAGGGGGCGGCGCTGCAGGTCGCTCTCAAAGGTCGCCCAGCAGACCATCTTGGAAACGGGCACCACATAAGACGTGAGAAGATCAAGACACCAGATTTAAACACCGGAAGGAGGTCCATAACGAGTAGCAAAGATTTTCACATACGAAGGCTCGACCCAACTAGAGCCCACAGCGTCCACGTACCTCACATCAGCCCTTAAACATTCGGAACCACAGGGATACCTAATCTTGCTAATCTTCTCCTTGCCTTACCTGTCGGAGGAAGATAACCAACTGGAAGGATCCCGACAACCACAGTGGCAGGACTACCGAATCCGCTGCCAATTCGCCCTGACTTGGACTCCTTAGCCGGCCTTCCCTCTATGCGCAAGCCCACAGGACGAGAAGGCCCAGAGGAGGCACGCATGATTAAGCGATGGAAAGGGAGAACACACGAAACAATGAAAAAGGCGGGACCTCAACCCAACACACCCTAACAACCTAAAATTCAAAACAAAGAAAGAAAAATAGGCGAAGAAGAAGAAAGACACACCAAACTAAGGAGAAAAACAAGGAAAACAACTCTTGGGGAGACAAGATGATAGAAAACACCAAAGGCAGCTCTGAGCACTGATCAAAGACACTTCCAAACCCACATAGTTTCTATTTCAAGAATGTAAGAATGCGATACAAATAATGTTTCTAAAATATGGGAAGGATATCTAAATGGGCTAAAATCAAAAGCATAATTATGATTACTTACAAGACGCTTGATCTTTACAATTAAAGCCCAGATTTGAATCCATCCTTCTCGCCAGCCACGTGGAAGCCGTGAATCGATCCAAGAGATGATTCCGCCCCCCTTGCCTGCTTGCTTCACCAAGGACCGGGGCAAATTGATGGGGTCCAAAACAATATGTGCACAAGCCTAGAGTGAAAGCCCAAAACGTAAGCCCAAACATCCGCCTTATGAAGGGATTTGAGGAACAAACCCAAAAACGAAGCTCAGCCCATAATGAGATCCTACCCATGCCAAAGTACATGGGCCCAGGCCCAGAATTAAAACCACCACGCCAATCAAGCAGGATATAGGCGCCTTTGGAACTCAGAAAGGAAAATTGCCTAGTCTCCATGATCCCTACCCCTGCTGATTAGGAAAGAAGGATTCTATGATCACGCTGCCTCCTCCATTATCCTCACGCTGGTCCATGATAAGGAAAAGGAAACTCCATTACACCCATTTGGGAGAGATACCGTATCACCATCTAACAAGGAAAGTAACCACTACTTCCTTATAAATACGATCCATATTCTACCATAAAAAGTATGCAAAGAACCTCGCGCCTATGAAATTGATTTTTTCTTTCCCTTGAAGAAAAGACCTGACTTGCCGCCGAGAAGCATAATGGCACACCTCATCAATCACCTTGTTTCTGTTGTTTTCTTGTAGATAACGCATTTCATAGGATCGACGAATCGGCCCAACGACTCCAACCCGCTCTAGTCCAGTATCGGTAGAAAAAACACCATCACCATTAAACCAAACAAAGTATATGACAAAATGTTATTTTATGTTTTAAAGTACAAAGACAAAATAACAAACTTTAAATCATTTAAAAAAGGCTATATGAGCTCAATAAGTCCAGATTTGGTTACTAGAAATACAAGTAAAAAGATAAAAACCCTAAGGAAAATGGTTTTATCATATTTGTGTTTAGCTTCAAAAAGATCAAGAATAGAAAAAAAAAATGATCAAACAATAATTTTCTCATGTTTAGTTTTACCATGATATCATCAATAACAATTTGCTCGTATGCTACATATTATCTCATATGGGATTGCAAGGTTTAAATGAAAGTGTATCACTATAAGAAAATTGAGTGTTGTCAAACCCCTAGATTTACCTTGGAAATAGACGTTAATCATTGCAAAATTTTCATATACTTATTATGTTGCAAATTAAATTGTCTATTGCTTACATACAACACTTTATCGATGATAATTGTTGGCAAAATATATATGACAGGATTTAAATCATTGTAAATGGTCAATCTATATACTTTTTCAAAAAACCATTTACTTTTCAAGGGAAGGAAGATTTTATAAAACAAAATTTACTCAACTAAATGGTTTTATAATAATAGATTATAATATCGTATATTATTTGTTGCATAATTTATTATTTTCTTATAAATAGAAAATATTTTTCATCATCATTGTCTGATAAACATGATCAATTAAAAACAAAGTTTTTGTTACAAAATTTATTATTATATTATAAATATAAAATATTCTCATCATAGTTATATGATAAATATTATTTTAACTAGTGATAGATTAAGTACTGTATTTATACAAAACTTATTCTTTCATTTTTCTTATCCATTTTATAAAATAAATGAAAATTAATTAACACTCATAAAAATATTGATAAAAATTATGCATAAATTATATAAAAAAAAATAATAAAAATTTAAAAGTTGTTTTGATTAAAAATTGATATAAGTATGATACAATTTTAAATATCTAATAATATTATTTGGTATTTAAGACTAAATACCATAGAAATTTATCTAATTTGAATCTATTTAATAAAATATAAATGATTATGATAGGGGATGTATAAATATATTTATTAGATTATTTATATTTTCACTTATAAAAAAATTTTATTTATATTTAATAATTAAATAAACTAAATAATACTAAAATTAAAGTTTGAAGGATTTGATATATATATATATATATCTATATATATATAGAAACAAGTGACAAACAAAACCATGGAAACAAACAAAGGATGAGCTAAAATATTATTTCTATACTTTAAAATATAAATGCAGTAAAAATTAACAACTTAAAATCATGAGGAAAAACCACCTCATGTCATTAAGATTATTTTTGTTCTCAAAAAAACAGCACTAAGAAGAATATCATGATATGTCTCAATCCATTAGCTGAAATGTACCAGGAAAATCTTGATCATTTAGCTTTGGGATCACATCCACTGTAAATTCAGCCAATTATAGTAACGAAGAGACAATTTAGAAAGTAGCGCAAATAATAAATCTGAACAGACATGTGTTCTTTCTTTTCTTTGCTTGGTAACTTCTCTATCTCTATTAATCCTAACAACCACACAATAAAAACATGTATTAAGTAATTCTGATAGATCAATAAACATGTTGAGATAGTAAGTACTACGTAGGATGGTGATATATATACCTGATAATCTAAGGATGATCAACATTGCTCTCCATATAGTTCTGATGCCCATATTGGATGTTTGGATGTTTGAAATTCCGGGGGCGGGGAGGTGGTGTTTGAATTTGGATGTTTCTCTACGTTTGAAAATTGGAAGAATGAGGGTATTACTTTACTCGGGTAAAATTTTTATCTTGAATTGCAAAAAATTTTAGGAAGTGAAAAAACTCTTTTCTGTGTTCAATTTTAAGGTATGTCTTTTGTTTGCCTTTGATTATATAGACTAAAACCCCTCAAAACTAACATAATTATAGGAGCCTTACACTCTTCTTGCATCTATGTTAAAATTGGATAAACTTGCTTTAATGGAATAAAAGTCTCTTTTGTGTCTGGATTCAAAATTTGGTTTAGTCTATGACACTCCGCAAGTGCACAGTCATACAAGTAGTAAAATTGATGTAAAGTCCAGTTATCATTCCCTACGTAGATTGACAAGAATGCAATTGAAATCAACTACCCCAACTAGCTGTATATCCTTACTATTTTGAACTTTAAATGGATAGTGAGAGTTTTAATCTAGAAACTAATAATCATCACCGTGAACTATTATGTAAACCGGAAGTAAAATGATAATCTACTAAAAATAAGAACAAAATTATCGGATCGAATCGCTTCCTCGCGAAAATGAACAATATCAAAGAAATACCGTGGAAACACCACCTCGCGAGATTAAATGGTACTGCTCGCTTCTACTGATGGGTTTGACGTCGTTCGTCCGCGATTGCCTAACAATGCAATTGGATTTTCTTCCATGTTCAATGTTGGTGGACTCCCCCGCTTCTCAAAGATAAAGGATTTAACCAGCCTACTTGTGTATTCAGCTTCTCTAGCAAGATCCGGGCATTTTTCTTTCAATACTCATACCACTTGACCTGCATCTCGTTTCCTTTCTCAGTGGTTACTACAAAACTTCTACCATCTTAATTGATGACTCATCCTTTTAAATCTAATGGTTCTTCCTTCTCGACGATCTCAACTAACACGAGGTTGGGAATTCCCTTAGATTATGAAATTTGCGATTATTTATATTGGATAAATGCTCCCTCCAACATCAATTATGAGTGAAAAGGGAATTTATCTAAATGAACCCCCAGCTTAGTAGTTCATCAGAATGATATTCCATGATATCACATGAATGCTCCAAGCTCTCAGAATCTCCAACTTTGTGTCAATGCCAGAGGCTCTTGAAATCGTAGAAAGAAACACTGAATCTGGGGTATTCAGCAGACTATCATTGGGAACTTATTAGTTCACAAACAACATCAACTAAACAAACCAAATCCAAGTATTTCTAAATTACGTTAAAAGATTGTAACTAATTCAGAACAAATCTAGCTGGGGAGCCGCGCTCTAAATAATGAATTACAACCAACAATAGATCATTGATCAGATACACCCACTGTTATTGTAATAGACTGAGAAAAACGAATTCCATAAATTTGTCTAGAATCCATTAATTTCAAGCAGCATTTGTATGTAAAGAAAATCATAATTAAATCCACTTCGCATTTCTGGGCACGTCATGGGTTCAGGACTCGTAAAAGAAAATAAAATAAAAGAAAATAAAAGAAAAGAAAATCTACTCTTAAAATATACAATGATTCCTCCCTTTCCCGCTCAGTATCGGGCACGGAAGCTACTACTAGCTCTCAAAAATTTATTTATAACCCGCCAAAAGAAAATGGGCCTAATTCCAAACTGTGGATTTCCCCACTAAAGAAAAAGCCCAAATCTTACCGTCTCATGTCACGGGACCTCAAATCGATGCCTGACCGGTTCTCTCATTTGCACCCCATTCGGGCCATAATCGATAACTTTCAATTGTGACTTGTTCCAGCAAATGCTTTCATTAAGGTCGCGACATCAATTATAGTCGCGACCTTGCTTGGTCTCGCTTCAAAAATTGATGTCACACCATACCCACGTCGACCCCATTCCTCCTTCCTTTCTACTCGTAGATTTCTGCTTCACAACCCCGCCGGTTGCACCTGCTGTTATCACCACTTCGGCCATGAGTTAGGACTTCTTCCTCAAGTTAGAAACAGATGTCGCGACCTCGCTTTAGGTCGCGACCACATTTCTGGTTCTACCGCCTTAACTCTAGGTCGTGACTTCCTTGGTTAAAATTTGATTTTTGACTACTCAAGATTTCTTCAAGGTCGGTGACTCTCCTCTTTTGTTTTCCGCCTTCACATGTTCAATTTGTTGCACCTTAATAAATCGGGTCACAATCGCCATATTCCTCGCTCTTCTTCCGTCGCAGCCTCATCCTTCTTAAATCGCAAACTCGCTTTCTTCATTCCACCTTTCATTCCGTGTCACGACCTCAAGATGATGTCACCTCATGGTTACCTCGTTATCGTTGCACTGGTCCCGCTTGCTCAAACATAGTTGTGACTGATTTTTACTCTCAAGCAGCTTCAAAGCTGCGACCGAATGATTGGTCGTGGACTCCTTTGAGGTCCTTGACTAGCCAAAGTGGTCGCAACTTTCAATTTTCTTGCATAGGACTTCCCTGCTTGTCTCACAGGCGTTGCAACCTTCAATAATTAACGCGACCTCCCTTTGTCCTTCAACTCCTTCGCTAGCTGCAAACCCTCAACCCATGCGTTGTGACTCAACCAGCTTCATGTCGCATACCTAAAAGGCACGTCACACACCCTGTTGTGTCCTTCATTTAAGAACTAGTTGCAACTTCAAATTTTCTTGGGCAGAGACTTCGCTTTTGTGGTTTTAATTAATCGATCAACATCGCGACCTTCTGAAAAAGTGGTGTGCTGCACCTTAAGATTCCCACCCAAATATTTCCATTGCCTTAGCCACTATTTCTTAGTTCGCAACTCTATTAATTATTACCTTTGTAATTCTGGTCGTAACCTCACTTCAAATACGACTAGTTTGATAAAGCCTTCTATTTCCTCTCCTCACATCTCAGTCTTGGTGATGTCAGTGGATCCGGAAATAACCGAACCGACAGCTTCTCGTGGTCGCGACTCCACTCAAGTTGTGACCTCATTTCTGCTTTGAGACTGCTTTCTTCTGGTTTTGTTGGGACCTTCGATTCTGCTGTAATTTTCTGCAAAATTGAATTTGAGTAAGATATCCATAAGTTTTGCATACAGAACTCAATACTTATCTTTCAAAATACTTTTAGAAAATGGATTAAAAATCAAAATGGAGTTTTTGACTCATAAAATTCTGGAATCTTAAAATTTTGCTTTGTCCCTGCTGTGAGAAGAAAAGAATTGTTTGTCCTCAAACAATCTAGCTTTATTTTTAAGGACATTTTTTCTGATTCAAACCACAACTTTATTCCATCTTGTAACTTGAAAAAGGAGATAGCAGCATCATTTTAAACTTCAATTTCAATTGAGGAAAAAGGAATGGTTTCAACTTCTATCACAAATACAAAGATGAATTCTCGGTGATTACACAACTACCAACAAAATCTTTGTTCTATGAGTGCAGTATAAATCTTCAATCCTTTTCATCTTCTGCTTTGAATTATAATCTTCCGGGAAATCTCCTGCGTGTTAGTCAATGTCCCATAGGCTTGTTTTTCATCGATCTCCACTGAATAGGTAAATTTAACCTTCAAGATCAAAGAGGGCCCTCAGTTTTTGTGTAATGTTATTTAGGTAATTAGGGTAGATAATCTGAAAATCTTTAGCTGCAAATTACCCAGATTCCACCTTCTTCCTTTCTATATCTAATTTGCCTTCTCACTTTTCTCAATCTTTTCCCTCTCATGTAATATAGATTCCTCCCTTAACTTTGGTCTGGTATTAAGGCTTCACATTACGATACTAGATTGCCACCTACACCTTATCAAAATAGACACCCCTTTTTCTAGACTTCTTTTTTTTTTTTTTTTAAAATGAATAGTGCAATGTTTGTATTTTAGTTTTCATCACCAGGAGAACTTTGGCTAGCAGACCCCATGTCAGTTGGTATTAGTGGGTACCAGGTAGTTGAACACCTTATGAGCTTCTAATTGTTCATGGAGATGGGAGTCCACAAGACAAAACTTATTCTCTTTCTTCACCCCCCTCGTTTCTTTTCTCTAGTTCTCCTCAAGCTGCTTTCCTCCTTCCTTGTAATAAGAAATATATTCAAACTCTGTTTCTTTCATAGCTAAAGAAACTCTTGTTTGGAAACCTGGATAATTTTGGGGTTCTCTTTACCGCAAGATTATCAAGGGAGGGACTCAGTTTCTAATTGTCGCCAATGAAGAAATGGGGCGGCTTTTTTAGCTCAAATCAAGGACTTAGAGGTATGCCTCAGTACATAGTGAGGGTAGGGGCCTGGAAGGCTCAAACTTCCAAAGATGGCTCTATCACTTCTGCTGTCTGCTTTTACCTGTGACTTCGCCAAATCAATAATCCACAAGCTCATGTATCAATGCATCCCCAACTGTGAATCCCAGAAGATTTTGCCACTAACCTCCCATGTCAAGAATTCCATGCATCATGTGTATCTCTTTCATGACCTATATTGACTCACCTGCTTATATACATGCTCTTCAATCATTTTATTCAAGCTCCTTCGCATTTAAGTACCTCTTCCCGGCTTCATAGCTTCAAACTTGATTTCAATTAATGCTGCAACTCCTAAACTCATTTTACTGATGTCTGCCTTATTTTTCACGTTGCCTTTGGATAAAAATTGTAATTAGCCTATTTGGATCATCAGACACACAAGGTTTGCACCCTTATTTCTTTCTTCATTGTTGTTCTGATAAAAAACAGAATCAATATATCATTTGATCCCCATTGTAAGGCACAAGGCTTTGCATATTTCGTATACAATAAGTAATGAAACAAACAATCACAATTCATCCAGCCATATCCACATCTATCAAGAAACAAACCATTATTCACAAATCTATTTCTTGAATCTGTTAATTCACACACAAATGGCAAGGGAACCACTATCAAATAAAATGTTATAATCAAAGATTAAATCTAAATGAGTATTAACAATGACTTCTATTAATAATGGAGAGAATATACAGATTGGGAGCTGCAAGGAGAATTTTCAAGTTCATTTTCTTCTTTTATATGCTTTGGGAGGTATGACATTGGGAGGGTCTATATCAAAGCTAGCTAGTTGAGGGTCAAACTTTGGAGAAGCCATCTCGATTCTTGTCTCTCATACAGGGGGTATTTCTTTCCTTTTATATATATCGCTTGTCAACCCGATCGCATTGATCAAAGATGTCTTGCCTTTTCCCACTTGATTTGCCAGTTCTCCACCCTTGAGATGCACTCAGCAGCTTTGATGCATTATGGTTTGACAAATCCAAGCTTTTCAAAGTTCATCTTCTTCGGTATACATCGTTATCTTCTAGTTGTTTATCCCTCCCCTTCATCAGCCTCTCAAACTCTTTGAACTTCTCTTTATACGTATATTTAAAGGCTTTAATTTCTTCATCATATCGCCTCCAGAGGCTTCTCTTTTTTGAGAATATTTTTAAACGCTTCTCGCATCTCGTTTGAACCCGATTATTTGCAATGCTTCCCAAATTTCTTACTTTTTCCAACATCTTTTCTTCTTTTCTTTTCAAATTCTTCTTTCCATTCTTCTTCTTTGTCTCCGCCTCGCTCCCACATATGTTCTTTTCTTTCTGGGCCTTCAAATTTTCCAAAAAAAAAATCTCCTCCCTAATTTGTTGCCGTTCCTCCCATTTATGCCTCTTCTTCTATGTCATTTTCATTGATCCGAGCATCTCATGTGATCTCGCATTCTCTCTCTCTCCTCCACCCTTCCGCTTGCTCTCGTGCAAGTGCTTATACTCCCGTAGAATGACTTAGCCAGCCCATCCCGAAATGTGCTTCCTCCGCCACCGCCGGATGGATATCTTCTCGTATTGCCCCATCTCTTGTCTTGGCCCCCTCTCACCGGCACTATTTCTACTTCGGCATCCACCTCCACTATTCCTTTTACCTTTTCCTCGGGGCCCCCTTGTCGCCCAAGCGCTAGGGTCGTGAGGAGACCTCGAGGGCATTTTTCTTCTTCCTCCCACATTCCCTTCCACCTCCTACCAAGAGACAAAGTCCAAAGTATTGGTGGTAGGGTGAGGGGATCACCCTCTCTTTGTTAGCTTTTTCTCATGGTGGTAGCCCCTCGATGGGACCCCTTCCAATCAGATTCCTATGTTCATTTTAGAGAGTCCTTCAAAGGCATATAAAAAGAGCTGGCCTCCTCGTTCCCCGACCGAAAGCAAAGATGCTTTAGCTGGAATCACTACAAAGCAGATGAATAGGAACTGCACTTCGCTCTTCAAGAAGGGCCCCCTATTGATTGCGCATGGGGGTTCTTCTTAGGCCTCCCATTTCCCTTTCCAAACCAATAGGTTCAGTATCTTTCATAGTTTGGATTTTCTACCATCTTCTTATACTTCAACCCGTGGTTCGAGCTCCTCTAATTTAAACATTTCATTGATCCGTCATGCCCGAAGGCACCTAAACACCCTCACGACTCGAATCCTCCTTCATGCCCACCTCATATTTGCATAAAACTCCCCTCGCAGCTGAAAATCAATACTTTGTGTTCATTTAATCCCCAACCCTTTTCCTATTACTCGAAAAAGTGGGAACCCAGCTCCCAAAACCCCTTTCACCCACGAAATTCTTGTCAAACATTTTCTTGTTCCACAACTCGTGAACTTCTTTTGAAATGAACTCCTTGTCGTCTTCTGTTGCTTCTTCCTCTACGTGCTCATTTGTCCTTTGTCTCTTTGTGTGGCCCTTTCAGGCAACCGCTCCGCTTCTCTTCCTCCAAGGTTCCTTTTCGACATTGATTCGTCCCTGTGTTGAAGTTCCAGATGAACCTCTTCCACTACCTCGACACTTTCTCACGCATAATTTCATCAATCATTTTATTAAGATCTGAGAATTCGTCTTGATTTGCTACAATGAGTGAAGATTTTGAGGGTACTGGTTCGCTCTTTGGTTTTAAGGTTTAGAGATTCAAAACGATGGACGCAGAAGCAGAAAAGTTGGAATGAATTGAAGATGAATGGAAGTTGGAATGGAAGTTGGGCTCAATGTCATGATTGCGACATGGGGAGTCGCGACATTAAATTTCGAGTCTCCTAATTAATGATTTTAATAAATGTTGTCCTTTTAATGTCATGACCCCTAAATGAAAGGTTTAAACCTAATTTTATTAAGATTTGACAATTTGGTCATGGCTCTGCCAGCTTTATCACGACTGAGATGTGGTTATGATGTAGGAATTGATGTCACGATCGGGTTCTTTTCGCTTCTTAATATTTTTGTCACTTACCTCAATTTCATCCTGCGACCTATTCCTCCAATCCTTACTATTTCAATGTTCAGCTCGTCGCACCATTAATTGATGTTGCGACTCGTAAATCAGATAATTCCAAAAATCTATGCGCACCAAATTTTCTCATCATAATTTTATCCATCTTATCCCGTTGCGACTTAGACAAATTATTGCGTACTCCAAGAAAATTTCCAAGTCTCCTGAATAAATTCAATTTCTAAAGCAAGTTAAATTCATCAAACCGAATCAAAAACAAGTACAATTCAATTCATATTCATCATTCAAATATTCAACAAATCCATTCAACTATGCATCGATCTGTGTACTTAGTTAAAAATTCCCAAACTTTCAATCATGCTACATCGGGAGACAAAATTCAATAAATCGAAGAGTATACTCGCCTTTTCGTTTCAGGCATTGGAAGTTTGAATGTAAAGATTCCTCTTTGTGTACACTCTTATTGTCCTGCAAGAAACATACGTAATTTAAAGGTTAGTAATAAAAAACTCACACAAAAACTATCGAACAATCCTCAGTACAAAAGATTAAAAACTTAAAAACAAACTGCGGATGTGGACGCCTCCACAAAGCCGGCCTAATTTTGAGCCTTTGTGGGCCGACTTGTCGCTATGAGATTTTTGTTTCTCCATTTTTTCACTGCACTAGGAGTCGCTTGCAATCCGAATTCCTCCCAATTAATGCCTTCCACTTCCTCGACCATTGGACTTTGAATTCTCTTTGATTATCGGTTCTCGTTGTCACCGCCCCAAAGGTTGTACTTGATACTACCTATATGGTCCACTCCATTTTGATTTAAGCCTCGAAAAGTTTTAGTCTAAGCTGAATAACAGATCTGGATCTCTCAGCTTAAATTCCCTCTCCTCAAAACTTTTTGATCATACCATTTCTTCGCGATCTTTAGAGCCCGGGGCACTATCATAGGCCTATCTCTTCAACTCTTCTAATTCATTTACCGAGGCCTTCTCTTCTTAGCGTACTCTCGAGTCAAAATTCAGCCTCACCGCTCACATAGCTTTATATTCTAGTTCAAGAGGAAGGTGGCAAGGTTTACTAAAGACAATCCTCAGATGGGGACATTCCAATGTGGGAGTTTTATAGTCCAAGAGCCCATGTTGCATCACAATAAGTTTCGAGACTCAAATTTCCTTCGCTGTGAGCTTTCATGTTTTTTCAAGGATTTTCTCATCTCCTCACAGGCACCCACTTGCCTGCATTTGTTTGAGGATGATAAGCCAAGCTCATAATGTGTTTGATTCCATATCTACCCATAAGTTTATCAAGCACTTTATTTGCGAAGTGGCTTCCTCCATCACTGATGATGCCTCGTTCTAAATTCGGCCAGACATTCATTTGTAAAATCCCACAATCAGATAGCATCATTTTTGGGACATAATCCACATCTAGGAGTATGTATACATAATCCACATCTAGGAGTATGTATAAATTTCCAAATGAAGATAGAAAAGGCCCCATAAAATCTATCCCCCATACATCAAACAATTGCACCACCAGGATACCTTGTAGGGGCATTTCATGCCTTTTGCTGATATTTCCCATTCTTTGGCATTGATCATAGAGTTTCACCAATTCAAAACAATCCTTGAAAATAGTAGGCCAATAAAATCCTGATTGGAGGATTTCGTGGGCTGTTTTGTCTCCTGCAAAGTGTCCTCCATATGGTGATGCATGACATTCATGTAAGATTCGCTTCACTCACTCAGGTACACACCTTCGATTATCACATCGCCTCCTCTTTAAACAATAATGGGTCATCCTAGATGTAAAACCTGCTGATCAGTCCTTAATTTTTTTCGCTGGTAGCCGAAGTTCTGGTGGCATAATTCCACATGCTAAGAAGTTCACAATATCAACATACCAAGGTGATTGGGGAGCTTTACGGGGCTTGAATAACTGCTTCATCCTGAAAATGTTGAAGCGGCTTCCTTCTCTTCCTTTTGTACAGTAGGCTTTTAAACTCTTGACAAGTGATCAGCTATCTCATTGTCACAACCCTTCTTGTCTTTGATCTCTAGATCAAATTCCTATATCGCTGCCCACCTAATCACCTGCTTTGCTTCTTTCTTTGCCATCGTAAATATTTAATTGGAAAGATGATCGCAGATAATGATTTGGGACTCCAATATGTATGGCCTAAATTTTTCACATGCAAATACTATTGCCGCATCTCCTTTCAGTAGTAGAGTAATTTTCGAGCTTCAGCTGTTGAAAGTTTTCCTTGGCTGGTACAAGATATGACCCCCTAACACCTCAAGCCGCCTTCCGTCCCTAATATAGCTCTATTGCATACTACCTGCATCACACATGATTTCAAATTCTTATTCCAACTGTTTTGCCATGATGGGAGCTTCAACCAATCTTGATTTGATCTCTTCAAAAGATCTCTGACAGGACTCATCAAATTTGAACTTGGTATCCTTTTCTAGTAATCTACATAATGGTCTAGCAACTTTGGAGAAGTCTCTGATAAATCTTCTATAAAACCCAACATGTCCCAAAACTCTTATTCCCTCGACCACAGGTGGCATGTTCTTTATAATTGAAACCTTTCCTTGTCTACTTCCCAGCCCTTCAGAAATCACGTGGCCCTAGGACAATTCCTTCCTTATTTTACCATAAAGTGGCATTTTTCCCACCGTAGCTAGATTTCGTCTCAGCAACTGTGGAAGTACCGGGTCCCTACCGCGGTACCTTTCAAAACCGGATCCATACACCGTGAAATCATCCATGAAGATCTCCATGTCTCCTTCTACCAAACTGAGAATATGGACATCATGCACCTTTCGAATGTAGCAGAGCATTACATTAAACTAAATGGCATTCTTTTCAATGCAAAAGTACCAAATGGGCATGTAAAAGTGGTTTTCTCGTCCTCAAAGTAATGGAAATTTGGTTGTATCCGTAATATCCATCAAGAAAACAAGGAGGTGTCCCTCGCTAACCTATCCAACATCTCGATCACCAGACAAAGGAAAATGATCATTTTTGGTCAAGTAGCAAACGCTTCCCCGGGTGAGGCTCCAGTGCATACCTCCATCCTCGTCACGCTCTATGAATCAATTCATTCTTTTCATTTATGATCACAGTGAATCCACCCTTCTTGGGAACCACATGGATTGGGCTCACCCAAGAGCTATTTGATTTTGCATATATAAAACCTGCATTCAACCATTTCAGCACCTCTTTTCTGACAATATCTTTCTTCACAGGATTCAGCCTCCTTTGGTGTTCAATAGAAGTTCTTGCATCATCATTCAGCAATATCTTGTGCATGTAAATGGAGGGACTGATACCCTTAAGATCCTCAATTGACTAAGCAATAGCTTCCTTGTACTTAATTTTTAGCAAATTTTTGTTCTTCAATTCAATAATGCAAATAATATGATTACTCGGTTTTCCTTTTCTTTCTCAAGTATAAGAAAGCATATTTCAAATGGATCGGGCAATTCCTTCAATATTAACCTCTTCTGTACCAGTCTCTTGTTCGTGCTTGTTCCTTTATCGTATACATGTTTTGACTATTCATTCAAGCTCAAGACTGCTTTCTTTGTTTTCAGAACTCGGAAGGCAAATAATTCATAATCACTACTCAAGATACCGGATATTCATCTCTATTTCATTATAGAATGTTAGCATTACAATCGAATTCAATTCAACACCGATATGACTATTGTTTTCACATCCATACAACTTCACGCATCAACATCGGGTTGTTCCAAGCTCTTGTTAAAAAGGGTTAAAGTGCCTTTGCTTCCTCCTGCTTAAGAGTAAGTTCTGCTTTTGCTGCATCCCTATCAAAGGCGACTCAGTTGCTAAGAAGGGTCTTCAGCAGCCAAAAGAACTTGGTATCTCTTCCATCTTCATGATGACAAAATCCACGGAAAGATAAATTTCCCCACTTTAACAAGCACATCTTCTAGAACACCTTAGTTTGTCACCATGGATCACATCGACCATACGCAGTGATTGTTGTTGAGGCGGGTTCCCGAAACTTCAATCTTTGCACCAACGCTAGGGGCATCAAGTTTATCACGGCACGGAATCACATAAGGCCTTCTTGAATTCATATTTCCTATGAAGCGGGAATGGTGAGCTGCTGGGTCATCGTTTTTCTAGGAGCTTTTTGTTGGACAAGCGCTGCGGTGGCCGGTCGGATTCATAATTCCTTTCTCGGTAATCTTCAGCATTTCTTGCTCGGTATCTCCTTTAGAAATTTTGCATAATTTGGCGTTGATTGATTGCCTGCAGGGATGATGATTTCTATTGCTCTTGAAAGATATCGAGAATTTAAGCTGCTCTTCTCGCCTTTTATAAAAGCCTCGAGGAAGAACGCTTTACATGTGTGTAAGCTTGTGCTTTTCTCATACATTTACGCTCCTGATTTCTCATTTATTCGGTCGTGCTTGTTTCCATGTACATGTCTTCTCACGGCATGTTCTTCTCTTCTTCCTTTCCAGTTTCTTTTTGTTCTTCCTTAGTCCCTTCCTTCCTTTCTTTTCTGTTGTTGTTCCCCACTTCTTTCCCACTTCTCAACTAAACTGCCATGCAGTCCTTTGGGTTCTTTTGGGTGTCACTTGGGAATGCACCCTTGTTCTGGGTCTGCATATTCAAGGCCAACTGCCCTACTTGTGTTTCCAGGTTTTTCAGTGAGGCACTTGTATTCTTCTAAAAAATCTTAGTATTAGATTTGAAAACTCATCAGGTTAATTTACATTCATGGAGGTGTGCGACCTCTTGTTGTCCCCAAATGAGGCTATGACATTTGATCTTCAAAGGGCTAGGTCCTTCTCTGACCCTGATAGTCATTCTTGTTTTCTCCCTGTTGCTGCTGTTGGTAGAACCTAGGTGGTGGATATCCTTGTTGGGGATTTTGCCCTTGTCTTGGACCTAACGTGATCCCCTCCTATATAAGAGAAGTTCTCCTTGGTTCCTGATCTTCCGGAATGTAGTGTGGCCAGGCAGGTTGGGATTTGGCTTGAAATAGTGAGACTTCTTTGGCTCTACCATTCATGTACTTAACCTCCTCCAACCCCATAGAATCACTCCTCAATTGGCACCACTAAACGCCTTCTCATTCCCTCTCTTTTTCAGCTGCTCAATTTCATGGAGCCGAGTGCAATTTTCTTTCCTGTTTGTCCATCCTGTGCATGATTGCATCTACCTTTACTTCCATGGCAGTCATTTTGTTTAGCTTAATGACCCCACTTCCTCTTACTCTACTGTTGCTCCCTGAAGTTTCAAAGGGAGCCTTCATGTTGCATTTTGCTAGATCTTCGATCAGATCTCTTTGCACCACTCCCACTTTTTCTCTTGAATGCTCCCACCGGCGAAGCATCAGTAATACCTTTTGAAATATCATTCGAATGATAGTATGTCCATTTAGTCCTTTCAAATCGATCCGCTGCATTGGACATCTGCTAGCGGCCTCTTGAACCTTTCCCGAGGCAATGTATAGCTCTCTCATCTTCCCGCGTTGGAATACTATGATTTCCCTTTAGCTACTTTCAGTGAGGGATGGGGAAAAGAACTGCTGGCGTATGCTTCCCACCAGCCCAGCTTCAGTATCAAATGAACCATCAGTGGCTCTTCATGTGGCTATAATATCTGCCAGGAAAGGGAAGAGATGCAACTTTATCACCTCTGGCCTCACACCATTCGACTTCCTTTGTATTAGCCATCTGAGGAATCACCCGGGTGCTCGTTGGGGTCTTGATTGAGATGGCGGTAAAGCTGATTCTCTTTGCACCATTGTGATTAAGGCTGGTTTTAGGTTCAAAGTTATTGGCATCTGATGGTTGTCTAGTGCAGTATTCTTCTTGAATGATAGGCCTCCAGAAATCCTCCATTATATCTTGCATAGGAGGCCTTCCTGCTGGTTGTCCTTTGTTCAACTGTCTGGTCATTTCTTTCATCTTCCATGGTTGCTTTCTCTACTCTTTTTGTCTTCCTTAAGCTCCTTAGTGTTCGTTCTAATTTTGTATCTGCTGGCAACAGGTCTGAGTCCTGCTTCCTGTGCATTAAAGAAATACACTTAGATTAATGAAACCTAGTGGAACTAGAAATATTTTCAATATGGCGTTCTAAAGATCAGTATCTTATGCGACCCTTTGCTTGTAGCTATTTTTGATCTTTTCCTTTACAAAATTTAGAAAAATGTCAAAGTAGCATTCCTTCTTTTCGTAAAATATTGATCTATTCAAACTTGCACAATCTCGATAATGAATTGCCATAAAAACTTGTTTACTTGGCTTTTGATTATATAGACTAAACCCCTTAAAATTAACATAATTATAGAGACATACACTCTTTCTTGCATCTATGTTAAAATTGGATAGACTTGCTTTTATGATAATTCCCTTGTCTGGGATTCAAATTTTAGGTTAGTATACCTGCAGAAGATATACAGTGAAAAATGGGCATAAGTCCCAGATATCATTCATGAGTTGAGTAGTGATCTTGACTCTTAAGGTCCTTCTTATTGAACTTAAAATGGATAGTGAGGTTTAATCCTAAAGCAATAATCATCATTTGTAAACTATTATGTAAAGCGAAGTAATGATAGCGACTAAAAATAATAACAAAATTCTTGGGCCCGAATCGATTTCTGTGAGAAAATAGACACTATCAAGAAATGCGTAAGCTTGACCAATTTCACATTAAAATGCATTGCTGTTCTAACGATGGGTTTGGATTTGTCCAAGATTGCCCAGCTGTCACAGTGGATTTTCCATGTTCCGCGGTTGGGGCCTCTTTGCTTTTCTCAAAAACGAAGGATTTAACCCGGCCACTTGTGTTTGAAGCTTCTTGCGAAGATCACGAGTATTTTTCTTTCTCAATACTTCATACCCATTTCACTTGGTTGCATATCTTTTGCTTCCCTTCGGGGAGTTGCAAAACTTCTACCATCTAATTGATGACTCATCCTTTAAATCTAATGGTTGCACCCGCTTCCTTGATCGAGATCTCATTAACACGGTTAGGAATTCCCATAACACAGATTAGGTGAAATCTCACGATTATTTATGATGATAAATGCTCCCCCTCGACATCAATTATGAGTGAAAAGGGAATTTATCGAGAAATGAACCCTCGAGAGATTAGTAGTTCATCCAATGGTAGTCTAACATACCTGGTGAATGCTCGGCTCTCGGGAATCTCAACTACATGTCCACATGAGGCATAGCAGAAATCGGGCGAAAACACTCAGCAGGCGGTATTCGGTACTATCATTAAGGGAATGATCGGTTGAGTGCTTATCAATCAAAACAAATGATCAAATATTTCTACCTCTCTCTAAATTACTTGCGAAAAGAGGCGTAACTAACGATAAATCAAATCTAGCGAAGCTGCGTTCTAAATCTTACACAACGACAATAGATCATTGATCGAGATACACCCGTAATTGTAATAGGCGAAAAAGCAGAAATTCCATAAATTTGTCAGAATCCCATTAATTTTAGTGGCGTTCCATAAAGAAAATCATAAAATTAAATCCGACTTGACATTTCCTACACGATTCGCGGGTTGAGATCTAAAAAAAGAAAAAGAAAATAAGAAATCTACTCTAAAATATACAATGATTCCTTTTTCCTCTCCCGAGTTAACGGGTATGTCGAAGGCAGACTACTTTACTATTCCTCAAAAGTCTATTTATAATTGTCAAAAGAAAATGGGCTAATTAAAACTCGGTGAATTTCACTAAGCCAGTCTCTTTTGTCTCATGTCGCGACTTCAGGATTTCTTACGAGGTGATAACTTTCGGTTGTGACTTGGTTCCTTCTTGTTGCTTTCATTAGTGGTCGGCGACATCAATTATAATCCTTTGACCTTGACCAGCTCGATTGTTTTCAAAAAATTAATATCGCGACCATAGCTCCGTAGCCGACCTCGTTCACCTTCCTTTCTCACGCATTTTGGCTTCCTGACCTTCAGTTTTTAGGTTCGTTCTGTTTTATTGTCAGCCGCCGGTTCGAGTTATGACTTCTTTTCCTCGTTACGTGTATGTCGCGACCTCGGTTTAGGTCGTGACCACATTCAGTTCTCTTGCCTTAACTCTAGGTCGCGACTTCCCTTTTAAGTTTGCGACTTGGATTTTGAGCGCTTCGGTACTTTTTCGGTCATGACTTCCCGAATGATTGATGTGACACTCCTTTATGTTTTCTACCTTCACATGTTAAATTTAAGTTGCGACAGCAATAATTGGTCATAACCGCACACTGATATTCCTTGCCTTTCTTCTGGTCGTAACCTCAACTACCATTGCAAAGCAGTTTCTTCATTCCACCTTCTATTCAATTCGACCTCAAGATGATGTCCGCGACCTCCTTAGTTACTTTTGTTTTTAAGTTTGCATTTGGTCCCAGTTGCTCAAACGTAGTTGTGACCTGGATTTTTACTTCTCAATGTTTCTTCAGGTCGCGACCTGAATGATTGGTCGCGACCTCCTTTGAGGTCCTTGACCACATCAAGTGGGTTCTGACTTGATTTTTCTTACAAGGACCGTTTGGCTCGAGGCTTCGCTGTTGCAACCTCAATAATTTGTCGCGACCTCCCTTTTGTCCTTCAACTCCTTCGTTTAGTTGCAACCTCAAACCCCATGTTGTGACTCTCAATCCAGTTTCATGTCGCGACCTAAAAAGCACGTCGCGATCTCAAGTTGAGTTCTTCATTTAAGAACTAGTTGCAACTTCAAATTTTCTTGCAGAGACTTCGTTTGTGGCTTCGTCAACGGATCAACATCGCGACCTCAAAGTGGTGTTGCGACCTAAGATTCTACCTTGAATATTTCTGTCGTCTTAGCCACTATTTCTTTGTCGCAACTTCTATTGCACCTGTATACGGTCGTAACCTCAATTTCGATCCACATTAATTTGATAAAGCGCCACATTTCCTCTCTCAAAATTTAGTCGCGGTGATGTAAATGACACGGAAATAAGCTGACGACGAGCTTCTTTGTTGCGACGCTCAATTTTAAGTTGCGTACTCATTTACCGCTTTGAGGCTGCACTTTCTTACGGTTTTGAATTTGAGTTAGATATCCATGTTTACGCATATGAATAATACTTATCTTACCAAACTCTTGAGAAAATGGATTAAACGAAATGAGTTTTTGGACTCATCATCTTCAAGATAATTTAGGGAAATGTGTAAAATGGAGGAAAGAAGAGTGTAGAGTGAAACATAATTCTTAAAAAATGTAAAATAAATGTATACATTTTGAACTTTTTTTTTTTAATTACTTTTTTCTTCTCATTTTTCTTTCTTTTATTTTCCTCTGAAAATTTTCAATGACCAAAGATAGTGTGGTAAAAGAAAATCATACTGTGTAGTCGAACGCACTAAAGATTTATGAGAGAGAGCCTAAATGCGTTCTATTTTCTGTATACATTCAATTTTTGTTAAATATCAATTCTTTACACTTTCACCAGCGTGGTCTTTTGATCGTGTTCTATAGCATTTTCAGCAAAGGTTGAAAAAGATTGATACATGTCTTGTAGTTCTCTGGATACTTCTTAATATCAGTATGATAATCTGGTTGGAAATCGTACAGAAAGAGGCATTCTTCCTCGAGTTTTTCTATAGGTAAACCTTGCAAAACTAGATATCAAGAATGACTAAGAAAGTCTTAAAAAGTAGATGAGTAAGAGAAATAAGATTTCTGTGTGTCTGATTTTCAAGATTAATTAGTTATAGATGGTCAAGTGGTTCTTACAGGGATAAATAATTCTATTGATGAATCCCTGCAGGCGATAACTTCTTACGAACCTTCTTGGTTTGGTGGCGGAGATGGAGAGAGGTAACACCTCGATCCTGACATTGATAAGTTAAATCATACTCTAAATTATTACATTAATACCAATTCTATGAAGGTCAAGAAAGTAACTATACAATACATAGGAACCAAAATTCATAGTGTTATTGGACTATCATATCAATCTGTATGATTATCATGCTTCACACCCTCAACCAGTCTTGACTCCATACTTACACATGAAGGGAGTGAAACAAAATAACGAGTCCACCATGGAATTTCAAATGTATATAATGAGGATCAAATATTGGATTGCAAAAGATATCTGAATCCGCTGACCTCCCCAGGAAGCGAGCTCAGATACTATGTTAAACTATCAACTTGTTGGGTGTGCACTCAAAGTCCCACATTAGTTAGAAATAAGGAGGATTTTGAGTTAATAAGAATGGATGATCTCTAATTGGGATGAGGTCTTTTAGGAGAAACCTAAAAACAAAACCATGAAGGCCCTCAAGCTCAAAGTGGACACTATCATTCATTTTTAACGAACTAACCCAACCATGTAGATATTACCTGCTTTGGGCCCTCACGGCTTTAAAACGCGTCTATGAGGTTGAGATGAACCCATACTTATATAGTACTAGGAACACCTCCTATCCGATGTGAGATATCATAAACACCTCGTCCTCATTGTATCCTATAGGATTGCAGGGTCAAAATAACAAACACCCCCCTACGAGGGAAAACAAAACGGACCCCCACAATGTAATCAGGGATAAGCTATGATAGCAGCATTTTGTCACACCCCAAAACCCGATCCATGGGTATGACTATCATTTCACATCTCAAGCCTAAAAGCTCAAAGGGCGAAATGACACAAATCTTCATTTTGTAACTCGATCGTGTCCAATTACAAATTTATGTTCAAAGCAAATGCACAATTTTCTAAAATTATCAATATTGAATTCACCAAATTCCTCAATTACAAAGTTCACACGTCAATAAAAGTGTTATCGTCCACACAATCCCAAAATCAAATGATTCGGTTTTCCCAACACAACTCTCCTAAAAGCTCAAACTTATCAAATATGGATTTAATATGAATATCATGCTTCACACAATAAAAAATAAATACTAACCAAAAAATTCACCAACGATGGCAACATGAAGAATGGTTTGGTCGTCCTTCCCTCTTTGACAATACTCACTATTGTGAGTACCATGGCCTTTAGGCCCATACCCACTACTCAATGGGCCTAGCGTCCGCGCGGACCCACCGCCTAGCCCGCCTCATGAAGCGGCCCAAGTCAGCCCACCATATTAAAACCACGCGGGAACTAACCAGATGGTAGAATCCTAGAACCCATATGGGATCCGAGTCCCTGACTAACCATCCTATATAAACATGGAAAGTGAGTTATGGATAACCTTATTAGGAAATCATGCACCAGGATATTTATCCCTGAGATCTCCCAGTATCAAATCTCATATGCCCTCGAAAACATTAATCCTTAATAAAGAAGAGCGGGTCCTTAATAAGGAAGAGAGATGTTATCGCAAAATCAGATTATCTTTCTAAAATCAAGGAGGAATTCGGTATAAAGCAAAGACTCCCTCGAGGGGAAGGTATGCAATTTGGCCATGCAAACTCTTGTCTTTCTTTTTCTCTACCCTTTTTGCTAACTTAATCATCGGAGGAGGCAGCTGACCACCGTATCGATTTTACTGTTTTAGCAGGTTTACATCGTGTCGCGATGCCCCAAAGGTGGAGCGATTCGGTGTGACAATTGGCGCCAGTCTGTGGGAATCGAGCAAGTCTCATTGACGGCGATGCGGAAGCGGCTCGGCGACTATCGATAGCCGCCCCGTCACAAGTAGCTTCGACGGTTCCCCTCCCCACATCTTATTCGTTTGACACAGTTGCAATGACCGGCAACCTGGTGATCTAGTCACCCGAAGATCAATTTCTTCATTGGCATCAAGACATGGAGAAGAAACAGGAGGAGCATGCAAGACAGATGAGAGAATTGCAGGATCGCGTTGAACATCTACAGCGTGAAAACGATCATTTGTGGGCCTAGGTAGAAAAAGGGCACGATAATGGCGAAAAAAACATGCAAGATAGCAGTCAAGCAAGGCACCCGACCACCTGTAATAAATGAAATGAGCCCTCATCCGACAGCGTGGGTACTGACGGATGATGAGTTGTCCTCGGGCGCTCGCCGGACCTCTCCACTGAAAAAGTAGCGGGGCGAGTCGCCTTAAAAGCCAATTTCTCATAAGCCTTGCATTGACCAACCCGATAGTGGCACATTCAGCAGGCAAGAAAGAGAAACAAGCCATGGGCGAACTTAAGCGCGACAGAGTGCTAAAGGCAGCGTCTACATTACCACGAGAATGCCGCCCATGCCGCAGTATACCAACAGCCGATTACGGATTTCACGCTACACATCACTGCTTTGTACTTGACGATTCAAAGTCCTGACGACATGCTCTCTTCTCCCATAGGGCAACACATCCTCAATTACAAGCCACCCCGAGGGTTCGTCATGCCAACCTTTACTATGTTCGATGGTTCTAACGATCCTTATGATCACATGCTCCATTACAACCAGGCAATGACTTTAAACACCGACAATGACCATCTATTATGCAAAGTCTTCTCAACTAGCCTTCAAGGGCCTGAGCTAGCCTGGTTCCATAAGCTCCCGCGTAATTGAATAAATTCATTCAATGAGCTTTAGACCGTATTCATCTCTCAGTATCTCTATTTTGTACTGAAAAAGAGGAATATTAACTCTTTGCAAACTATTATAAAGCAGGAGGAGGAAACCATACGGGACTTCACCAGGAGGTTGATGATCGTCCGGCCAATTTAGAGGTTCCACGGCATGGACCGCGGTCTTTAGAACTTTAGGAGAAGCTTCGCGCCATCCACCCCTTTCTTCCACTCACTATCTTTAGACCTACATTTACAATGGAAGAATTTATCTGACGAGAAAATAGATATTCAACGTTGAAGATAACATCATATGACAACTCAGTATCATGATCCACAAACAGAGTCGATTGGAAATAGTAAGCTGGAGGGGAAGAAGTAGTCTAAGCTTAAGAAAGGTCAGAGTAAAAACCGAAGCGATCTGAGTTAGTCTGAAAAATAAAGGAGCCCTCCTGATTCACTCCCCGAATATCACGTATGAGAAGTACTACCCCTGCGTTAGCGACTTGACATATTTAAAATGGCCACGCAATCGACGAACCCTCTCAAAAGAAACCCTTATATACGATGTGACCTCATAGGGATCCACGAGCATGGGACATAACAGATGTCGAAGCTAAAATTCACAGTGGAAAAGACTAATTAAGCGAGGCACCTCGAAGGTATGTCGAAAGAAGTTGACCGTACTGGGTGGAATACGTGACTACAGCCAGGACGAATTACGGTAGGTGCGGCACCAGATCGAATCGAACCGATACTAAACTTTACATTAGGAGGGTTTTAACGACCGGTACCAATCGAAGCACCATGACTTTGAGGTAGCCAAGGTCGAGGCCCGGTGCTTGCTGTCCTGAAAGTGGTGCAGGAAGAGACGAGCCTATAGATGGCCGTATCCTTTCCCCAAAATAAGCTGAACAAAGGTCATTGTGCCCTGTGTGATCTTTCTTGTAATCGCCCTTTGTATTGCGATTTTGATGTGCCTGCGGTCTTTGGTAGATCCCTAACGGCATCAATGGACAGTTCGGTGCCAGCTACCACCTTCGACGGATGAAGCTTTCCACCATGATATGTTGAACTCATTGCGGGCGGTCTTCTGCGGTTTTGGCCCGACATACCAACTCCGCGACATTGGGAGACATCACACTTCCTGTAAAAGCAAGGCTAGTCACCCAATAGATTTTGTTCTCAGTCGTTGAAGACCTAGGGCCTTCCAATTGCATAGTAGGCCGAACCTGGCTGCACCCATTGAAGGTCGTCCCTTTAAGATATCATCAGATGGTCAGTTATTTGACGTGCGGGCGAGATTGACCTTTTTCGCGGATCGGCCGCGCGGCGGTGCTACGATTATCCATGCGGGAACAAAAGGGGAAAGAGCTTGATAGTTTCCATCAAGGATCACATTCAGCGTGGCAACCACGGGTTAAGCCACTAGGTTGGCGGAAGAAAAGGATCCGTTAGTTGTGGATCCTCTAGAGACAATAGCGTTGGACAAGTCGGAGAAATTCACATATGTCAACACTCTGTTATCTAGCAAAGAGAAAGAGCAGACTATAACACGTATTATTGGGGAATGCAAAAGTGTTCACCTTGAGTCACTCAGACATGGCCGGAATTGACCCGATGTTGGCCTCTCACAAATTGATTAGACAAAAGATAAGGTGTTTCCACCTAAATTGTCATTAGATTATTCAAACAGAGGTAGACAATCTTCTGAGAGCAGGTTTTATCAGAGAGGTAAAGTATCCTGAATGGCTTGCCAATGTGTTGGTCATCCCAAAGAAGGGCGTTAATTGGAGAGTATGAGTGGACTACACATACCTCAATGAAGCGTGACCAAAAGATAGCTTCCCCCTACCAAGAGTAGATCAGATCGTTGATGCCTCAGCCGGGCATGGGATGCTGTCATTTCTGGACACCTTCTCTAGCTACCATAGATTCACATGCACAGCGATGCTGGAGAAAGCGACCTTCATTACTTCTCCTGAGGGCTATACTCTACACAATGTGATGCCTTTGGGTTTGAGAAGAAGCAGTAGGAGCAGCTTTATTAGAGACTAGTGATAAAGATATTTCGACCATTGATGGGCAAGACCATGGAAGTCAATATCGATGATATGCTTGTCAAATCCAAAGAACACCCCGATCAAATGAAGCACCTACAAGAAACTTTTGAGTTGTTGTGCATGAACAGTATGAAACTCAATCCCTTGAAGTGTGCGTTCAGAGTCAGTTCAGGCAAGTTCTTAGGCTTTATGGTAACATAGAGGGGGATTGAGGAAAATCCTATTCAACTCAAGGCTATTATGGAATCTCAGACTCCTACCTCTAGAAAAGGAGTGCAGTAACTAATTAGCTGGTTGGCGGCTCTAGGGCGATTGATCTCGTTCTGGCTGAATTGAAGCCATTCTTTTCCACTCTAAGGGAGCCGGACATAGCCCAGAATATAGAATGTGACCCGGGGCCTTCATGGCGATCAATCGATGTCTCGCGAACTACCAATTAGATTGTGGCGGGTGAGCGTTTATCTTTACATAGTTGTTTATGATGTCTCGATAGTCTGACTTTATTCAAAGAAGATGAATCTGAGGAGTAGAGAGGTCTATATTCTTTGTAAGTAAGTCCCTATTCGAGATAGAAACCTAATATACTAAATCTGCCAGCGGCGGCAGCTCTTAAGGGTTGCTCTTAAAAACCGATCGTACTTCGGCGACCTATCATTGTACTCATTAACCTCCCTATAAGAAGCACCATACATTAGCCCGATTTGTCAGGATGGATGGCTCGGTAGGCGATTGAGCTGAGTAAGTTCGGTATTCAATATAAACCTTGCTTGGGGTTAAAGGGGTAGATATTGGTAGATTTCTTAGCAAAGACTCCTCAACAGGAAATGAAATCAGACATCGCCGACTGGTGGACCCTTAATGTGAATGGCGTTTCACGACAAACGGGAGCCAGACTGGGACTACAACTTCAAGCCCCAATCGGGGAAATAATAGAGTAGGCCATACGTTTAGATTTCCTCGCATCCAATAACGAGGTCGAATACAAAGCAATCATAGATGGGATTAACCTCGCAATCTCCGTATCCTCAGAAAAAATTGTCACAAGAAGCGACTCTCAATTGGTAGTAGGGCAGGTAAATGGAGAGTATGAAACAAGAGACCAGCGCATGACCAAGTATGTAAGTCTAGTCAACCTATAATTAGGAAACTTCGTGGCTTGGTGACTAGAGCACGTCTCGAGAGATTCAAACGAAAAGGAGAAGCTTTGGCAGTCATGGCCACGTCATTTCAAAAGAAACGATGCTCCTCCATATCTACAACTAGCCAGAGTCGTCAATTACTACCAATCAGGTTGAATGAAATAGACGAGGCAAGTCCTTCTTGGATGGCTCCAATAGTCAACTATTTGTGCTCGGGAGAACTTCTGAATATAAGTGACTCACAAAATCTAGGTCCGAACAACTTCGATTCTCCACACTTGAAGCTGTCGGCTATATAAATGGTCGGCAGTTGGACCTTTACCTTGTGCTCACTTTTAGTAGACCGGTATGTAATAGCAGAACTCCATGATTGGGTATGCGGGAATTATCCAGGCGGAGGGACATTGGCCCATAGAGCCCATACCCAAGGCTATTATTGGCCGACTATGCAAGCAGATGCAATCGCCTATGTTAGGAAATGCGATCGCTGCCAACGACAAGCACCCATTTTAAAGGTTTTGGCTTAAGACCTAACGACCATAATGAGCCCCTGGCCCTTTACTAAGTAGAGAATGGGCATCGTAGGGTCATTGCCTACTTATTTCGAGAAAAACTCCTATTGGTTTGCAGCGGAGCTGTTTTGCAAATGGATAGAATCCAGCTTTTAGCATCCATCAAATATAAAAGGTTCGATTTGTGGAAGAACATTGTGAAGCGGAGTTTGGAATACCCGATCGATTATAACCCAGACAATGGGCCGCGGTCGATGGCGGGGATACGGAAATTTTACGAGTTGAAAATAAAAACATGTACTTGATTCCCACCGTGCCGCGAACGCGGCGGCGAGGAAGCATCTAATAATACTCTCCTATCAGCTTTGAAAAAAATCCCGCATTCAGTCAAAAGAAAGTGAGTAGATGAACTACCAGGGGTTTTATGGGCTTATAGAACAACCGGCCCGAAAGCTTCTTGGGGTATCAGATTCAGAGCCTCATGTATGGGATGGAAGCCATCGTCCCGAGAAGTGGGATGCCATTATATGACCCGATATAGAAGCAAGCGCTAAAAGTTGTGGTCAAAGACCTAGACACAATGACGAACTCCGGGAAAGCGGCGACTATGCGTCCTTCCAATAAGTGGAAACTTGCATAGCTTGACGTGTAAAGCCACGTACATTCTCCCGAAATTGATCTTACGAAGGGTCTTTGAAAACACGGCCAACCTAGCAGACGGGAGATTCCAACCCAATTGGGAAAGGCCATATATGGTAGTTTGGGTAAGGATAGTCAAGTCTTATGCATTAAGCAGGCTAGATGGGACTACTGTACCTAGGATGTGGAACGCCATGCACCTTAAGAAATATTATCAATAGCGTTTTCTTTAAGGATACTATCATCAATAAAGATCATCTTTTAAAAATTTCCTTTGAAAGACTTAAATTACTTCTTTAAAAAAGTCCAGACATTGTTTTTGTCCTATTAGCATCTCCAAAAGTCCAGATATGGTTGTTGTCCTACTGGTATCTCCAAAAGTTCAGATAAGGTTGTTGTCTTGTTGGCATCTCTAAAAGTCCAGGTATGGTTGTTGTCCTACTAGCATCTCTAGAAGTCCAGATATGGTTGTTGTCCTATTGGCATCTAAAAAAGTCCATATACGGTTGTTGTCTTGCTGGCATCTTCAAAAGTCCAGATATGGTTGTTGTCTTACTAGCATCTCTAAAAGTCCAAGTATGGTTGTTATCCTGCTGGCATCTCTAAAAGTCCAGATTTGGTTGTTGTCCTACTGGCATCTAAAAAAGTCAAGATATGGTTGTTATCCTGCTAGCATTTTTAAAATAAAAAGTCCAGACATGGTTGTTGTCATGTTAGGATTTTTATCAAACATGACGCTCATATCTGATTTATCTTTGCATATTTCATAAAGTATTAACCTTTAAAAAGAAATGCCGAGATTCTGAAATGTCTGGCATCTTGGTGGCAATAGCGCCCCTTGGAAAATCTCTAAAATAACCAAAAACTAACATAAGGAGTGAAGTCGACTATGTTCCTGCAATAGCAACATCCTCCCCTCAGATCCTTCTCACCTTAAGCCCCGATTTACCTCCTACGGCCTTAACTTTTGATGTTTGTTGGGATTCGGGGGAGAAGCACCTTAAGGTTAACAAAAACTCACAGAGAGGAAGTGGGTCGGCCAGTCATGCATGCCATCAGGAATCTGACTAGTCACCGCGGATGCTATGTTTGAGCGCACAACGTGCGTAGCCATAAGAAAAAAATAAGCTCCGGGGCATTCCCAGTGATCACCTCCACCAACTGCCCATCCCATACCCACACAGGAATGAAGAGATGACACCTCATCTTTGGATGCCCTGAGTTCTAGTAAGAGGGACGTTCGCTCAACCGCCAGGCGGGCAACCTTGCGCCCGTCTTCCTCCGCGGCTAACAAGGCATCTTAGACCCTATTCAGGTCATCCTCTGCCCTTGTCTTGGCGTCATCTGCTGCTATGGCCATCAGACGAGCCACCTTAGCCTCTTCTTTGGCCTCATACCTTTCTTTCTCCGCCCATTCAACCTTTTTTGCATCGGCTTTAGCCTTTCACTCCCAATGCTTCGACTTAGATTTTGCCTTAGCTAAAGAAGCATCTAAAGCCTGTTGCTTGGAAATGGCTAACTAGGTGTAAAGTTGCATTTTCTTGGCATTATCTAGCTGGGATTGAAAATCCCTATGCTGGGGAGCCATATTCCGGATGGCCGTCACGACTTGTAAAAAAAAAAAAAATTCATTATTATTAAATTACTATACATAACTAGTAATCAAATACTAAAAATCAGCACATACCAGCTCGCCCGATCAGTGAAATTCATGATTACGAATAAGCATCCCATCCTCGACCACCGACTAGAAAGCCTCCTTATTCATATAGATGGTGAACGAGATGAAATACTGCTCTGCACAAGCCTCCACTAGTACTCGGAGATAATTAGGATAGAGTTCGTGCATATGCGCAACCGGTGGCTCCACTTGGTTGAAGGGGGTCCAACGGTGGATGATCTTCCGAGCACCCTCTGAATTAGGGGCAACCATGCCCGTTGGGGGATGGATCCTCTCCTGCAGAGGAACATCTCGTGCTTTCAATGGTACCGGTTAGACAAGCCTTTTCTGCCCCAGGGTATCTGCGGGCTTGGGTAAAGGCCCGGAGGCCGGCTTGGCTACCTGATGGGGCCTCCTTTCCAATTTCGTCAACATGTGAAGGTCCCCCAGCAGGGATCCCCTCCTCCAGAGGTGCATCGAAGCCTCGTGGGGGTTACGCAGCTTCGAATCGGTGATCATTGGAGGCTCGATGCGGGAGTCCGAAATTATTACCCTGGTCAGCCGAGGTCCCTTCATGGGAGAGGCCGCTTCATCCATTTCCCATCAGAATTGGGGGTTGTCTCACCCTTCGAGCCCGCAGTGCACTTTCACATCCATGTGTGACGACGACTGTAGACTGAGCGTTTCCTGCTCCTCGAGGGCTGGTGGAGTACGCTAGTCCAGTCCATGAAGTCTTCCAACACCGGTGCCGGATGCTGCCTTAGTTTGTGACCCTGATCTTGTTTTCTTTCTTTTTCTTTATTAGATTAGAGGATGGCGGGGACTTTGGAGTTGGATGGTCAGAAGGGCAAGCCTCCTTTGAGGTCCTATGGCGACCAGCTTGATCTTCCTAACCAAAGACCGCTTAAGAAGAGCTACCCGGGTTTAACTTAAGAAGGTTGACAAGAACGAAATGTTCTCCCTCAATAAGCTCTGTGGGTAACGAGTGGGGAACGATAAGGATAATATAAGGGAAGGGGCTAGTGCCTAACTCTTGGAAGTTCCTCACCATCAACAAAAGGTCATGATTACGCTCTACCTCTATTATCTCCAGCAATCGTCTAATGTTCTCTAAGCTAGCCTTCTCAATCTAGTTAACTAGCCAGCCTGGCTTGCACTTATCTAGAATACACATCGGGAAGACAAGGTATGTTAAGAACATAGTCACCGCGAGAATATGAATTCCCAGCAGAACTAAGACAGGCACGGAAACCTGAGACTGATTTATATCAAAGGAAATACTAGAGAGCGGGAAGTCTCGTACCCGCAGGCCCCTAACGGGATAACCCCCGCTGCCTCTCTATCTTAGGAGAATCGAGGAGTCGAGGTTACAAGCTGCCCAGTGGGGACTATGGGTCGAAGCATGGATAACCACACCTCGAGTCCCCGGCTTAGCACATAGATGAAACAAATCTCTGCATTGAGAAATGTCTAGGCTGATGAGGATAAGTATCACTACAACCCATTAAAATCCGAAAAACATTCAGATAAATAAGCGTAGGAGGTTCCAGGGTGACGTGTAGGAATTTCTTCACCAACGACAAAACGAGGAAGTGATGTGGCCCATTAGTGCTCTTGGGTGAAGTAGATGGCGTTATCACTTTAATCACATAATTAGAAATCTTGTCCGTCCAGCGATTCCTGGCTAATGTCATCAGGGACTCAATAGAAGGGCCTCAGTTCCTCTATGGACATAGAGAAGCCCTCAGGCTCCACCGGTGAAGCAACTCTTGGACCTCTGCGGCTAACCTAGCTGGTGGAAGTCTTCTCTTGACCTCTCATCATTATGGCTTTAAAAGGGATCAATCAAGGATCTCTTAGCAGCGATATTGGGACCCAAAACTAGAGCCGGAGCTTTGAAGCTTTATTACAGGATGCACCCGAGGAATTAGTACATCCCAAAATGTTGCTTATAGTTCCATTGCAGGAACCCTATCAACAATTGAAAAGCGCGCATACAAGGCAAGACCAGAACAAAACCACCACAAACAAAACAATCCATACAAGCAAAATCTTAAGCGAAGTAGAGGAAAAACACACCAATAGATAAAAATTGGTCGGAAACCTTCAACAGCTCCTTGGCGAAAATCTTTAGGAGTGTTGTAGATGCTCAAAGGATTTTTGGGCGAAATGTTTCTAAGCAACGATAAAGAAATTAACTTTTGGATCACGTCACATATAGAGGGTAAAGACACGAACAGGCACGGTCGTGCGGCTAACGGACCGGGTCTGATATTGAAATGCGGCTCCTCTCCACCCCAAGGAGTGTTAAGACATTTTATCTCTGAAGGCCCCTCTGGCGCATGAAGCGTTGATTCTTAAGCACCCAACCCTTGGATCTATCAACCACCATACCCATAGTTCTATGGGCCTAGGTTCGCTTGACCATTGGGCCCGTCGATTTACCTTTCAAAACGGTCGAGGCCTACAATCTGTGCGGAACCCAAAGGGCAGTTCCAATCAGGAAATCGAGAAACAGGATACACTGAAAATTTTCTCATAAGCAGAGGCTTCGTACTGGTTGCTCCCACTATTTTAGCATGTGTAGAAGAAAATAGTATATAGAAAGTTTTGAGTTGCACCAGTATACAAAAACCCGTCTTATTAAAATACTCAATGGCGTTTAGTGGTTACACAAAACAAAAACAACCAAATAACCATGATAGACCCATTACAAATACATCAAAGCCACCATACCAGACTGATTGACAATAGGAAACAAAGAAAAAAAAGGAAAATGTTGAAGAAAAAGAAGATTCTAAAATGTTTTACTTGAAGAATCTTTTTCTCTCAGTCATACACCTTGACAGTTGCGACTTCGAAGGAAGGGGCCGAGGATACGGGGCACCTAACCACAACAGATAACTCAGTAGAAGAATTATCATAATCGGGCCCCACCCAAACCTCTAGTCGATCTACGTGGGCCCTAGAAGCTTAGAAGAGGCGTTGGCATAGTGGGCTTCCCATCTAGGACACCAAATAAGTTGACACAGATGTCGTCTTTAAACACACAATATCCATTGGCAACCAATAGCTATAGAGACTTTTGAAAACTTCCTCCATAACTTCTCCACCTTCGTAGGCCTATAGACAAGGGTGGAGAAGGAAATTACAATAGGGGAAAGAAGCTTTGTGTAATGGAAGAGGAATCCATTGGCAACTTCATAGAACGAAGGTTCATCCCTATACTATATAAGTGGAACTTGAAGGCACGTGTTACCATCGGGACATCATGCTTCTGAATGCATTAGGAACATATGCACGTGTAATCTACAATTCTCCATACTTAGGGTCCTGAAACACAGAATTTTTCCCTGACTAGAAGAGCATAATCCTCTGGTCGAAGAAAAATGGGGGCATTGTGAGTACCGTAGCATTTAGGCCCAGACCCGCTACTCAATGGGCCCAGCGTCCGTGTGGACCCGCGAAAACTGCCGCCTCGTGAAGTGGCCAAACCGGCCCACCATGTGAGAGGCTCCACACGAGAGCCAACCATGCGAGTGGGGAGTCCTAGAACAGTGCAGGATCCCAGGGTCCCCAATCGACCATCCTACCACATCTGGAAGATAATTATGGATAACTACTGGGGAGGAAATCACGTGCATGATATTTATCCATGAATCTCCTAGTATCCAAATCTCATACCCCTCAAAAACATTAATCCTTAATAAAGAAGAAGTAGTCCTTGATAAGGAAAGAGAGATCTTATCACCAAAACAACGAGATTATATTTCCTAAAATCAAGGACCCCCCTCCGCCCTAAGGGGAAGGTATGCAATTCCAACTGTGCAAACTCTCTTCTTTCTCTTCTCCACCCTTTTTTTCTGACTTAATCATCGGAGAGGCGGCCGACACACCTCCACCAGTCCCTCCTTGTTTTGCAGGTTAACATCACGCCGCTGATGCCCTATAGGTTAGACGATCCAGGTAATGATAACTATGTCTCTTCGGATTAGATATCCTGAAAAGGTAAAGGAAAACATCATTTTTTCCATGATAAGCAGCCAAGAAGAGAAGCGTTTCGCCGGTAGTGTTGTGAATCCCTAAGAGTTCTTCATGTCTCTCAGCAATGCACTTGCACATTCCAACATTTCCAATCAAAGCTGTAACATGGAGTGGAGTATTTCCTTGATCGTTTGGTAGACTAGAATCTTGAATCCCATCTCCTCGATCTTGATAGATTCTCTTATGCTTTTAAGCGTCTTTGATGTGCTTTTCCTAGACAACTATATCTGATGTTGTCTCCTCGTCTGATCATTGGGCATATTGAAGGATTGGATATTTATTATACATATCACACAACTTTTTTCCGCTTTTCCTCCATCAACAACTCTTGTTTTGCCCTCTCCCTTTGCTTCCATTTATCACCGGAACTTGAGATTCCATGATTTGCTTCGACAAATGAGCAAGGCTGGTCCTCACTAGTATTCACTTCTATAATCCTCGAATAAGTCTTACAATTCACTATAAGGAAAAAGTCAATCAATGACATGTTTAATGTGTCATTGAAGAGTTACAATGACGCTTCCCTAAAGCGTCATGGTCTTTACTGTCATTAACATAAAGCTTACACCTGATGGCGGCTTATTTCAGTCATCTTTGTGAATCAAGCTATGACATTCCTTTGAAGTGTATTCTACCTTCGTAACTGTTCGATCTAATAACCTTCTTGACCTTATTTGAGTGTCATTGATTTTTTATATGTTTTTGTTTTAGATCATGACACACCATTCTAGTGTCATCATTTTTTATCACATTAAAAATCCTATTTTCATTAATGTCATTGGTTGTAAATCCTTATATAACAATATAATTATTGAAAATGTACACATAATTTGAAAGTAATATAGAGGAGAAAAAAAATAATCAACAAAGCTATTAATATATATATACATTGATCCAAAATTACAACAAATATTCCCAACAAGTTTCATAGATTCTATGGGTAGGAGTACAAAATGTTCTTCAATTTGTTGGTAGTGGAGTATCTTTCTATGGGAGAGTGCTAAGCCCATCAAAATCACCACATAAGTCAATACGTTCTTTGTTCGAATATTGGAAATTAAGTTTTAGATATAAAAAACCAAGCAAAAAACTTTGTAGAGTGCCAACTAGACTAAGACATCGATTTATTATTTTGATGAGTGCTAATGTGGTAATTTTCAAGGTATTCAATGAACATTGAACTCAAATTAGAAAAATACCTTGTCGAAAAAGAACTCCACCGATGATAACTTATAAGATGCAAACCGACCTAATTGAAACTGACCTGTAGAAAAAAGAGAATGACATAAAACAAAAAGGTTGACACAACATTATGTACATTCTTAATATCTGAAAATTAACAAAGTGCTTCATAATAACAAGAATCATAAAATATATAACCATATACTTAGGTATAACTTTCTAAACTAGAAATAAGTAAAGTAGTAAAACTAAACAAGTGAAATTCAATTTTATTCTAGAAGGTTTCAATAGAGGTTGAAATTTTAAATAAAAAATGGATTAATATTAGTTCATAAAAATCTAGCTACCATAACATAAAATAATCTAATAAACTTGCATGAATGTAAACAACAAATCTTAAGAACCAACGGCCAATCAAAAGACATAAAGTTTCCAATGCTCAATGAAAAGGAGATATCTTGCATACACTTAGTATCAATCCAAAAAAAACACCGATTACTAATTCTATGATAACGTGATTTTTCAGCTTCCCAAAATAACATTCCTGCATCTCCAAAGCGGTTATAATAAGATAACAAACTCAAAAGAGGCAAGGAATTGATCTAAAAGAGCCAAGGATAGCACCATAAATAAGTAAACTCCAATCACTATTTTAATATCTCTATTTTTGTCATGAGGGAAAGGAGATTCAAAATCTGCATAAAAAGGCGTAGTAAAGCAATCAAACAATTGTTATGTCAAATTGATATATAAATCAGGGTATAAAATCTCATAACACCTCCACAAATATAAAAAAAAACAAAAAACAAAAAAGTTATATTATTTACATATGAGATTAAACTCATCCACCACTAGTAAGTAAATAAAAAGTTCATACTTTATATATTTTTGTGAATGAAAATAAGAAACTCTCTTTCAAAATGTAATTAAAAATAGTTCTGAGATAAAATGTTCATATTATGGGGTGACTACTTATTCTAAGATATAACCACTAGGAAAATCATAGTAATGCTTTATGCTTCCAAATAACTACATCACAAAAAATTTATAGATTGAATCATCAAGGGTGAGCTACATCAAGATATTCTTTGTCAACTTCACATTAACTTTTATGAGTTATTTAACAACAAAGCAAAAAAATTGATACAAATATAAGACAATTCATTACATTGTACCTTGAAGCAAAAGTTATTATCAATTTAGTCACTAGTAGGACCCATTCTGATTGTACTTCATTTATCTCCATTTCGCTATAAGACTTTTTCCCAGTAAACTAATAACGAGTAACATACACCATTGATTAGTTAAGTTGATATAGTAAACAATAGGAATATTCTGGAAATTTATTAATACGTATAGATTAACCTTTGTTGTGAGATGCCTTGAATCAATTATAATGTCCTTCATGTATCTCATTATATAATATCAACATTCTACACTACTTGGCTGTCTGGGACACTATAAATGAAAATGTAACCCATTATATTATGAACCTTAAATTAAAGTGTATGATTTTTAGTACTTTAGTACTATGAACTGCAATTTATAAATCACAATCAAAATGAAATAATTTATACTAACCATGACCTTTACACATGTAGGCTCTCTCTTGGATGTTTTCTGCTTTGCTGGTGGATGGATTCTTAATGCCCTATACAAAGACAATTAATAATATAAATTATATATCATCAATCATTCAAGTATTGCAAGGCTATAAACTTACATGTGTTAACAATATCCTTCAAGTCATCACATGGTTGATGTAACATCGAATTGGTAGTATGTTGTCATTGTCCTTGTCTCTAGTACATTAGCATGATAAGCAGAAATATTTTTATTGAAATAGTAATCAAGTAAAAAATATAGAATGGCTTATAACTATCCATAAAACTTACTGCGGGTTATACTGGAATAAAAATATAGTCAACACGACTTTGCATTCGTGTCGTTTCACGATAATATCAAACTATTTTCCTTCATTTCTTCTCCCATTCCGACTTTAAAACCAATGTAGGGTTAACAAAAGCAAACACGTTCTTTCATATCTTGCATCAAATCATCTTCTTATACAATGCTTAATTGAAATTTAAATCACTAAAAAAAAGTTATGAATATTTGACATGCTGAATATATTACTAAAATGGGGAAAACTATAATGTAACCAACTAGAGATAAAATAAATAGAGGAACCTCTCACCGTGACTGAAATATGATACAATTTCCCTAACACTTTACCTTTGTTGGGATTTATATATCCATATCTTCTTTTCCTTGAAAGTTTCTAAAACCCTCTCAACAAAACTAGGAATGTCTTTGGTTTTACTTTTTATCATTGAACATTAGACTAACCATGGTGTCCAAAGTTCTTGATATCTTGAGGGGATTTCACATTTGCTTTTAATTTATTTTATGAAATACCTTGTATTTTCAATTTGTGACTTCCTACAAAAAAACATAAGGTTGAGTATCTCTTTATGTAGGAATTGAAACACAAATTACATGCTAATTAAATTTACTGAGTAAAAATACTATAAAAATGTTACTTTTTAGTTAGGATGATGAGGAAGCTGGGAATAAGTCAAATGAGCGGGCCTGCAAGACTATTATCAGGTAGCTTCTCCATGATAATGTGCAGGAATGGGGTGGATGCTTGATGTGTTGTAGTTCCCGTAAGAAGCCTCCACTGCCTAGATGATTTGGGACCCACATTCACGTACAATTTGTCCCACCAACCTTTTATATTTTCCTTCCTTGTCCCCATTGATTGACATTTCACCTATAAATTAAATAACCAAAATAGGTAAATGATCATATTGATGAAAGTTTGCATGTGTAGTAAAAGAAGTTGCATTTTAAAACTTTGATCACCTCTAAGAGTTTAGGTTTACGAAGCATTTAAATTAACTACTAAATGATTTAATTAAAAAATAAATACGCACTCAAGGTTCTTTAGTGTTATTGAGGTTGATGTTCAACATGTCGATGTGGAGGACTCAATAGTCCAGTGTACAAGGTATGAAGTTTGGCATACAGTTGCAACACTATATCGGATTGAGGTGTAGTTTGTTACAGAGATTTAAGAAGCACACGCTAAAAAATGTGAGCCTGGCCCGAGATTGTCGTTTCTTTGAATTTTTGCAAAATCTTGCATTTACGTACCAAATCAGCCACGTATGAAAATCATGAGCGAGTGCTTTATCAGAAAAATGTTCCCACTACGAGCTAGACACCACTATATTCTGAGTTCCTAATGTTTGTGTCAGTATATCATCTGCTCCCATAATAACTTTTGACCGATCTCTTTGATCCTTCAAAGGCTCATCCTCTCTGATAAAATAAAAAAGTTCATAAGTTATCTATTTCAAAATATATAATAAATAGTTTTTATCTAAATATACTAGTTTAGGTTATAAATAAGAACCTACAATCTTCTCCTACTTGGTATAACAACTTCATCTACTAGTTCCATCTTTCTCATTTATTTTCTTGTTTTTCCTGAAATAACATATCAATACTTTAATTTTAAATATATAATCTATAAATTATACAATTGACATCATATGAGTTAGTTTTTACAATCAAAATGTTTAATATAATGAAAAGAAATGTTTTGAAACTTAAGTTGTATATATTACTTACCAAATTCTTCTGAACCATCTTTTCTATTAACGTTGATTGTTTTACATATTTTCACTAACTGCTCTTTGAACTTTCTAAATTCATGCAATTTATAGCCAAAATTTAATAAGTACCTTTTCACTAAGGAAGTGTAATTTATTCTATTGTATTTAACGAAGTATGGTTTAATGGTTTTACTTGAAATGCATTGAGAAACCTATCTTTGACAGATATTCAATCTTCATCCTCAATGAAACTATATTAAATGGAGGGTTTCTTCAGCATTTAAAGCTTATCTTTGAAAGGGATGTTGTGATTCACAGATCAAATCAGTGGGTTCTTAATGTTAGCTTTTCTTCTAATATTCACTTATATACGTTTCTCTCACCTTCTTTGTCAATGTAAAAAAGTCTTCAAAATTATTACAAAATTATTGAGTATCTTTATCTTTTAACGAATAATAGCCATGTTAGCAATGATCTTTTAGAGTATAAATATAGTTCCCTCAATTGAATCCAAATTACTCCTTTGTTTGAATGGAGACATCTGTGGTCTTTACATACTACGTATGGCACCGTTGTCTAAGCATAATACACCCAAGTAACTGTGAGATGCACAGAAGTATCACCAAAAAATCCCATCTTGTTATTACCCAGTGAAGCTTTATTAACCTGTCTTAAGCCATTCACTTTTTGAGTCATTCCTCGAAGACTTCTTCTTTGTAGGTTTTGCCCATCATCGCCTCATACCTGTAATAACTAGAAAATTAAGATCCGTTACAGTCAGATGTTGAAGATGTGGAGGAACCAAAGGAAAATATGGATTATAAATACCCTTTTCCTTTGTCCTCGAACATTTAATATCTCTGCATAAAGAAACGTTAAAGGAAACAAACGTTTAAAATGTGCAAACAGTCGAAGTAGATGAGAGGGTGATTTACTGTAAGAACAATCAAATGAAATATATAAAGACATTTAAATATCAATCCAATAATGAGTATGTATCATATATATATATATCATCATATATATATATATATATCATAACTCTATAATAATATAATAACTATATAATAATGTCGTATGTGTCTTAATATTATGTCTTAGCCAATGTAAATGTCTATGACATACTTTTGGAAAGCACATGATAAATTGACAAAGGGTTTGGGATTAAAATTATAGTTGTAAAATGTGTTCTATTATAATTATGACACAGTTGGATCTTGTGGAGGTTGTTTTCAGATCCCAGTCATCAATTAATCTTCCACTTTGTGCATGTGAGGCTTGGGGTCATCCATATCATCGATAGACTGTTTTTGGAATTTATGGCCAGAATAAATGTTAGGCTGGAACTTCTGAGGATCATCATCTTGCCCTCAACATATGAAGTGTTTACATGAATGGGACGGTCGACCATCTCAGCTCAGTTGGTCTTGCATAGAAAACTTATGCTGGCGAGATCTAAAATGAATGATATTTTATAAACCGCAACCGTCCGTCGTAATATAAAACCAAGTTCATCAACTTTAATGTCGTTGTGTTGTCAGCCAGGTCGCACTTGGCGGAATCTAAACTTGTTAATCAGATCCCAAATCTTCATTGTAATCCCATAAAAACATGACTCATAAATATTGGATTACTTATCTTCTTTTACAATTGCATTTGGTGAGTGCAAACACTAACTCTGATTAAGTATTTTGTGTTATCATAAATCATCATTTCACCTTTGTATTGTTAACTGACACTTACATTAATGGCATATTCATTATACTTAGACATAGTGGCCTAGACACATTGATAATCATCAGGTTCGACTAGAGGGTTCTTGATTGTTTGTTTACATATCAACCTACACAATTTCTATTGTTATTAATTGTTTTATTTAATGTTAAAATATAGTTAATATGAAAAATATTTAATATCTTCCTCTGACCAATATGTGAAGTAAAATCATTCTAACATACTTGTGACCATTTTGCCTCTTAACAAGCAAGTTTCATTTTCAAACCATCATGTTGCTCTCTACAAATCACATGTAGCTTTTGTTTAATATTGTAAATTTATATAAAATAATAGAATAAAGCACAATGGAGTGGTCTTTACTGAAATAAGGTTTCTGACCAGGTTATTCTCCAAGCTTACATAGTGATGTGCTTGCAACAAAACAATGGGATCAACTTTCATGACCAAACTTCTTATTGAAATTATACATTTGTGGTCAGTTATTTGATCATCACAGATTAATTGTATCATGACAAGTATTTAATTTAAAACTTCGATAGCTTCACCTCTGTGCGGCATTCAACAGAAAATAAACCATTTAGGGCGATCTGATTTTACATGAGCTCTTTGTTGCTTTGTGAACCTTTCAAATGGTACATCATCTGAATAAGTGGTCCACAAGTCATAACTCTCTTACAAGATGCAGCATTAAATGGATCATGATGTGAGAAAGAAGGTGGAAGAGTAACTTTTCGAGCAAACACAATGTCATGACCAATGATTTTGATTCTAGTCAAATTTAGCCCCAGACACATTAACCACTTTGCTACAAAGAGCGACGAAAAACTCAACCTGTAAAAAAGCAAGTCAAACACGTGCTTTGGTAGAATTGATGTAATGCAATTAGTGCTTAATTATTGCATTGGTAACATGATAATCATGTGATTTTAAGGCAGCGAGCTTGAATTCCTCCCACGTATACAAAGGTTTCTAAAGTGTGAGCGGGTATCCCTCGGGGGACTTTCAAGTTTGCTAATGTTTGACAAAAATCTTCTTCTCTATTCTAGAGGGTGTGTAGCATCTTTGGGGAAGATAAGTTAGCTTTTGTTCAAACCTTGGTGCTAATTCAGACCTCGAAGCCATCCCGTAAGATACGAGCATTATTTTAGTCATCAACTTTGTCTTCCAGGATAATAAGTAATGTACCAATGATGCTTTCACATACATTTTTCTCAATGTGCATCACATCCAAGTTATGACGAACATGTAGATATCTTCAATACTCAAGATCAAAGAATATGGACTTCTTCCAACAACATGCAACATTGCCTTTAGACTTATCTTGACTAACCTTTTTCTTTCCCCATGAATTACAAATATTGTCCATTTTGTCTGATATAGCTCTCCATATGGACATGGAGGTGATCGAAAGTCTTACCATTAAATGCCTTTTTTTGTCTCCTATAAGGATGGTTGCATGGAAGAAATCGCATATGGATGGTGTATGAGTTCTTTTTCCATGTTTCAATCTTTGGGAATCTGTTTCTTCACCACATATGGGACCAACAAGTATAACTAGCTGTGCAACGATAAGTTGCCATATGTTGAAATCACTGATTGTCCATAATAAAACAACCTTCAATGTAAAAATTCTTGTTGATATGCATCGAAGCGATCCCACCTCCAGTTTGAGATCTTCTATCAAAGGTGCCAAATAAACTTCTATGTCATTGCCAGGTTATCATGGACCTGATATCAACAAGGATAACAACATAAATTTTCTCTTCATGCATAACCATGGAGGAAGATTATAAATGATCATTATAACAGCCAAACAACTATGCCTACTACTGAAGGAACTATGGGGATTTATACCATGCAATTTTGAAATGGCAATCCCAAGATTTCTAGGCTCTCTACCAAAATCTGCCCATTTGTGATCAATTAACTTCCATGATAGGGAATCTGATGGTTGACACATCTTCCCATCAAACTCTCTTTCTTGTGCATGCCAATTGAGATCTTTTGCAATTTTTGAGGAATAAAACATTCTCTTGAATCGTGGGATGGGTGGAAAATACCACATGACTTTAGCTAGAACTCCTTTGCTCTTTTTAGCTCCTGATGAATTAACCTTCCACCTTGAAACTCCACAGGTAGGACAGTAAGATGCAATTTTAGTTCATCTATACATAATATGCAATCATTTGACATGCATGTATCTTTTCATACTCAATTCCTAATGCATTCAAAGTCTTTTTGGGTTTCATACATGGATAGTGGCAAATCGTATTGTTAAGAGGCAACATTTCACCAAGCAATCCTAATAGTTCCGAATAGCCTCATCGCACCATCCATATCGTGCTTTACTGTATAATTTAACTAATGCAGATAGCTTGCAATTTTCTACAACCTCGATATGCTTTCAGCATCTTGCAGGTACTCCCTTGAAAATTCTACATCAAGATAGAAAATCATCATGATGTTTTTTACGCCTCAATTGTGTAGTCCACAACTTTAAAGAACTGATTTTTAGCACAATGTTCGCTTTTTAGTTGTTGGTCCACTACTGGGCCGCTTTCCCCATACAATACCATAAGGTAACTTTGATCAAATCCATAGAAAAACAAATGTTCTTGAATGATTTGACGAGTGTGGAATATCAAATTCCCACATTGTAGGCAAGGGCATCTAATTGATATCTTACTTGTTAAGTTTTGTATTACAAAAGAGATGAAGTATTCAATCCCAACCTCATATTCCTTAGACCTTCGGGTCCTTGAAATCCAACAACGATCCATATTCTAACACATGAGAAATAAATTTCATATTAAAAACATGTTATAGGATAAAGCAAAGCTTTAATGGGTTGAGCAAAGTACGTAAAAGGATATGTTAACGATCAAGTAACTAAAATTTTTACGATACAATAATTGTATGAAAAATAGGTTAATTGCTTTAAAAGGAAAAAAAATTAGATTCCCAATATCCTAAGTAATAAATTGGATGGTGTGTGGGTTTGTGTGTGTGTGTGGGTGTTTGTGTGTGTAATCCAATCTATCTATTCTTATACTTCTATGTTTAGAAACCAAAATCATAAGAAAGCAGTAATATCCGGTTTTCAAACGACCCAAAGTTTTCCAATTGTTTGCAATATAGAGCCCATTCGGGCTGCAGGTCAAAATGGGACGGGTCAATTCTACCTACTTTTATTCACTCCCACTTTTGGCTAGACCAACCCATCGCATACCACTAGCCAAATGGACTCGGACAAGAAAAATAAAACAATAATAAATAACACTTTTATAAATTTTATGTATTGTAAAATGGCGCTTTTCTTTGAAATACTTATAATTTATTTTTTATGTTCTTAAAGATTATATAAAATAAATTATTTTAGTTATATTTATAAGTTATTTTATTTTATTTTTCATGCTAGTATTATTTTATTAAAACTAATTATTTCATAACTATTATTTTTCTATAAACAACTAATTTATATTTTTCATAATCGAAAAAATAGTATTTTTAACAATTAGAAAATTTTATGTAATCATTAAAAATTTTAAAATAAAAAACGATTCACACTAGGCCAAGCAGGCCAACCCGACCCAAGCCCTAATGGGTTGCTGCGGGCCTATTCGAGCCCGACCAATAAGGCCTAGTTATATTCCAGTTATCATTATCCCATCTCAGCCCTAAAAAAATGCGGGTCAAAATGGGCCGAACCATGTTAATTAGTTTTAAAATGAGGTAATTAGGATGTTTAGACTAAGGATGTATGAATGTGGGCAAGTAATTAAGGCAAAGGAAGTCCAAATCCAATGGGCCAAAGCAAAACCAAGGTCTATCCTAGTTTTTAGAAACCAACCATAAATGCTAAGTATCAATCATGATGCAAGTCACTTCATGGACAAGTCATTCTCTGGACTTTATAGCTAGCTTTGATTCTTCATAAAGTGTTTTTTATCACACTTGCACCCTTTCACTCTAACTTGACTCTCATTATATTTATATATATATATATATATATATATATATATATATATATATATATATATATATATATATATATATATAATATTTAAAACAACAAAATAACCCATCTGTCACTAGGGTTTCTTAATTATATTATTATTAATTGATTGAACCCTTACATATATATGATAAAATATATTCAAACTGTTCTTCACCATAAACATGGATATTTTTATATCAGTCATCACACCTACCAATGCAACATTAATGTGATTCAGGGGTACATATGCATGAATGTGATTGCAATACTATAAGCCAAAATGGTACAAGAAAAGTCAAATGTCATTTACATTATATGTTCTTAAGCATGCTAGATCCCAATTAAGCTAAAACTGTATCCTTAGGACTTTGGTTATTTTTTATAGTGCCAACCTTCTCTCACAATCTTTCTTCAATAAAAATTTAATTTATATCATCTAGAGTATCAGACATTTTTTCTTAAATCACCAAGGGGTACCTCTTTCGGGCCAGTAAGTGCGAGATATCCTCTATGCACCTTTTGACTTATAGTACTTGAAAGCTATCTTAACCTCGAAAGTTAAAGACGTAGATGACGAGGAAATAGAAGAGCTAGCATTATTGGTTTTATTTTACTAGAACAGTTCCAAATAACTATATTGGAATCAAATGTGATTGAGTTGCTAATATAATTTTTTTATTTTTAAATTTGTGTAGAATAATCAGAATGCAAAAATTTAACTGCTTTCCATACTTTTTAAATGCTGCTTTTAAAATGACCACATTGAAACAAATAAAGACAACCAAGAATCAGTTTATAAAAACAAGAATCAAATAAGACCTAATATTCTATCTATTCTTTACTTAAAAAAATTGAATTCTTAGAGAAGTTATCTTTTTACAATTTTTTTAGAAATGATAAGGAAAAAATAAAGTATTATGATACAAGTAATTTAAAAAAAATGGAAATAAAATTTAATAATATGATATTCTAAGTTTCGAACAAACTTTAATTACTAAATATCTTGGAATAATTTTGAAACACTGTTTTTTCTAAAACCCTTCTAGAAATCACTTTATAAACAAAAGCTAGTAAGTGGGCTACTTTCTATTTTAAGTTACTACATTGAATTTAGTCCATGTGGTATGAATTTTGGACAATAGTTGGGTTGGGTTGGTTGACGATTGCATCAATTAAAATATTTACTCTCTATACAGAAGCATAGGTGAGACTAATATTAACTGATATGATCATAAGGCCAAAATTTCACTCAAAAATATTCATTCAGCTTACCCTAGAAAGCTACAGAAAAATTGAATGGTTTGTCTTCTTTAAATGCCTTCTTTTGCTCCTTTCCAGAACTACACTTCAGAACATCTGTTAATATAACATCACTTGTAAGCAATAAATGTGACACCCCGTTTCCCAGGGGTCTCGTTGACCACCGTCAACCTGCGGAAAACCTGTGTGTCACATATCATGAGACCCATACATGAGTAAAAATGGCCACATTGGCCTACACGTCATACTCACCAAAATATATCTAACTATATTACAATAGTTTCAAGAGTTGTTACATCACTCTTAATACAACATGTTTCAATTTTTAACATCTCATACAAGTTTTACAAAAAACGTAATCAAAGCCATCGGCTTTCTTCTCAAAAGCGCCTCTAATGAGCTGCTTCCGAACACTCACTTCTGAAAGGGGATCCTACTAATGTATGAGAAAATGCCCAAAGAGTGATACCCTCCTACATGGGTTACTCCCCACCTGAAGTGCTCATATTAATGACAAACCAACATTCAAGCAAAAACATATATGTTCCTTCTCAAATGTCTACATGAAATGGATGAGAGAATGTGACTCCACCTTTCCCACTCCCCTCGAGCCTCCTCACGACTCCCCTCACGCATGCCTGCCAAGCTGCGTGAGAAAACACCGTTTTCAAAACAAAAGGTTTTGTTCGAAAACATAATACCGAAGCCTGGTGAAATCTATCGACAACCCCTCCGAGGGAATTGGCCGGGTAATTCTCCTAAATACTACGGGCCTTCTCCGACGCGGAATCGGCCGAGACAACTCTCCAAGGCGCCTCTTCAAAATCTTCCTTTGAAATTCCTTTCACAACCATTTTCCTTTTTCTTTCATGTCATGCACTCACGCCTATTGTTCTAGGTTGCCCCGGTGCATATGAAATGCATTATGCCATTTTCATACAACACATGCCAATATATCTATCATGCATATAGTAACAAAATTCACATACTAACCACATGTTATTTATTCATAGCAATAACATCACAACAACTCAATTCCAATGGCTCACACACAATTATATTTCATATAATTCAAACATCATGTTAACACATTAAATTTCCATGCATTAACAATTCTTTTTCACACACACTCTAAGCCATTCATTTTAAGCAATATTTTGCAAACAACACACATGGACACTTTTAGTCCAACCATCAATCCGGACTGCTTAACAAATTCCTCAACAAGACGCTACCGTCCGAATCGCCTAAAGGGCTCCCAAAGATTCGGGCCCCACGAGGACCGAAAACTCATCGCGCCCCAAACACTCCAACTACAATTTGCATGTTATTTAAACATCAAGCAAAACACACAAATATAACACAAGCCACACAAACAGTCCGTGGAATGTCTAAAATGGGTCCCAAATTTCCAACATTCAATCCAAATTTTCAGGACTGATCAAACGGCCTCTCACGGCCTCATACCATCCAAACCATTTTAATGGCTTTTAAGCCGAAAATAAACCGAGTAGGAGAAGGTTCTTTACCTCCCGAGTTATCGAACTCCACAAAACCTAAGTGGCCCACGCATAGCCCTTTGCAACAGAAAAGAAACTTCGCCTTCTTGGCTCGGTCATTGGGAACCGAGGGTTCGAACGCTGCGAACCCAGTAGATAAGCTGACTTTCTCTTCTAAAACTGCTTCTCCTCCACCGCCGGGATTCCCCCCAAAAAGAAGAGAATTTTTTCTTTTTTCTTTTCATTTATTCCCTTTTTGTCCTCTCACTTGCCACATGTCAACCTTCCATTGGTTGACTTGGATTACATCCCATCCCTTATCCACAATAGTGGATTTCCATCCAATTAGGATATGCCACATGTCCACGTGGGCCCCACTTGGCTCTCCTTGTTTGACTAATTTCAAGACCGACACGTGGCACACGAGCCACTCAAATGTCCCGTTGTCCCGCACTACCCCGCTAACTCGAAAACACGGGAATTCCAACCGGCCTCAAATTCAACGAAATTCAATGTGGTAGCAAGATTTCGTGAGACGATTCCAACAAGGGTCCATCATCCGAGATCTAAAAATCTTGATTGACTCAAATTACTAATTTATTCTTTTTAAAATTAGATTTTCTTTGGGGTTTCACAATAACTAAGAAAAAACATGGTTAAGGAAAACAATATTCCTTAGGAGAGATAGTATAACTCCATATAATATTTGAAATCTAGAATCATAATGAAGCTTAATTCATGTTTAGTTGCTGAGAAAATGTGCATAAAGAAAATAAATGACAAGCTTAAATCATCCTCATGATGTAAGCCTCCCCGTTATTTTTTGAAAACAATTGCTTCACCCTTGGCTAAAGGTTTCAGCCCTAAGTTGGTCTGCGTCAAGATTGACAGAAGCCACAACTCTCCATGGACCAAGTAATCAATAATAGCAATGATAAGATAGACTAAATGTAGGGATAGTATGCCAATATGTAGAACTGACAATTACAAATAAAATTACAAGGATATATACATTATTAAAGCTTAGAAAAGATGTTATTACTTAATATGTGAAAAGAATTAAAGCCTAAAGACCTCTCCTTATCATATCTTTTGAAAATAAAGAAAAACACCAAACACAAGAGAAGAAGCATTTCTTGAAGGCAATCTTTATTCAGTTTTTTGAAAAACGCCTTCTGTATACAATCCATGCTCTTATTTATGGCATGTTACAATATCGTCTTCAACATATTCCTTACATCAGACTACATGAAAAAACATAAACAAGGATAATCCCTTGTTACATTATGCCTTACCAAGGCATCACCGTAATCGGACCATCCACTTCTCTATTTCTCAAGAGCTTTTCATTGCTTTAATACATCCAGAACCATTAAAGCTTGAAGCAACAACTAATTAGGTTGTTAGACCTAATTCTTAACCCTCTAACATCCCTGAATAAACTGCTTCCAATGTTTTGGCAAGTCTCTTCTAGGCTTGTTATATAATTATTTAGGGCTGAGAAGGAAGAGAATGTTAAACTTTATCATGCATAAATATTTTGTTTTCATATGTCTTGCTATCATTCATTCATGCACTTGTTATGGCAAACCTATAGTGAATAAAAACAGTTCTAATAATTTGAGATCTAATCATGATTTTTCCCATGAGGTATAGCTTGGTGGACATTCAACTTCAAGTATGTGGTCAACTGTAGTATTAAAAGGTGTAATGTTATAGAAGCTGACAATATAAATATCCTCATTCAAATTGTCATGATTGCTCCCAATATAGTGCATTTTTGCTTAAAATACCTAAAAATTGATTCAAGGATGCTAAGCTCAACTTGAATTGGCTTATGGAAATATATTTTGGATCTTGCAGCTTGCCAGTAACCATACTGAATGTTTCTTGCTTCAAAAAGGCAATTCAATTGCCCTTTCATACTGTGTTCTGATGGTAGTGATCGCTCCATGGACATACCTGAGAGGAGCTACTAAGAGAACTATTAAATTTACAAAAAGAAAAAGAACAGATCAAGGAAACTAGATCAAGTTCTACTTCTTCCTGTAAGAATTTAGAAGCATGAGATTCTTGCACTTTCTGACTCTACATGTTTAATATGTTTTCCTTTCAAATGACAGTTTTTAATTCTTATTTTCCAACTACTTCCCCTTGGAAATTATTTGGAAAGCCAATTGGATATGAGGTTAAAAATTTTAGATGCTTTAACGTATATAATTAGTACTGGATTGACCAACAGTTCTTATACTAAATTTTTAGATCCAAAACTATAGTTGTAATCAATATTTTTCTACAGCCTTGATGACAGTAACTATTAGCGCATCTCAAAATGACCACATCACAGTCATCTAAAACATTATTGATTGGCAAAAGTAACTTTCTAGGAAAAAGGCTGGAAGCTTCACTATGCATTGTGATAATGGTATTTCATAAAGTAGCAGCTTATCAACTTGGAATCTCCATTGTAGATAAATAGTTGTTGAGGAGGGGAGTCTGCTATACAAAATATATAGAAATTTCCTTCAGTTTTCTAATGGATTTAAGTATATATTACTAGTGAAACCCACACCATCACGGATGGTGAAAACTTATGGTAAAACATAAGACGCAAGTTGGGTGGAATGTTATGTACCAACTAGGTTTGAGCCTGGGTAGTATTGTGAAAGTTTCAAGACTATATGTACCGAACATCATGACATGATTGTCAGACAGTATTTTTCATGTCGAGGCAATATTATTGAAGAGATATAATATTTAATCATTAACTTTTTAATACAAAATGATAAAATAAGTATAGTAAAAAAAGTGAAGCATGACAAAGATATCCAATAACATAGGTTGAAAATAGCCCAGCTTGCTATGTACTGGGGTTTAGAGTTTGTGAATTATAAAAAAATTATCCTAACTTTTAAGAATTGACAACAAGCCATGTTATTTTACCTTCTAAAGTGTACTAGAATTTGGTTCTACTAAACAATCCAATGATGAAAGCAATCAAAGATGTTCTAATACCAAAGTAGGTTACAGTCTCTTCTCGAGTTCAATGGAATGTTAAAAAAAGAGTGATACATGAAAAAAGAAAAAGAATGTATCGGAATCTTAGCTCATATACCCAATCACAACTAAACTAAAGGAGAAGATAATTACAATTTTCTTCACCAAATGACTGTTTTTTCAAGCATAAAAACATAAATATTAAGAGCATGAAAATGGTGACACTAGAAGTGTCAGTGTTTTTGACACCTACTTTCACCTTTCGCAACCCCCATATGCTTTCCACATTGGAGCTGAGGAGGAACCCATGTTTCCCTCTATTGACCCATGTCTTTGCCACCCTCAAATGTGGTAGAAACTCATCAATTGACAACAAAGCTCAACGGTTTGTTAGAAACAATTTTTAACATCAATTCTTTTTAAAATGGTTTTTTGAGATTCATGTTTTTATGAACAAAACCTATACAGAAACTCAACCATAGAAAACAAATCTCAGCTTATTATCCATGATGAAATTGTCCACTTATTTATATCATACAAAGTCCAAAATATTCCTTAGATTTTCAAATATTTTTTCAAACACCCTACAAAAAACACTTGAAAACACCTAAAATCTGCTTAAAATACAAGCTTTCATAATTTATTTTTTTTACAATGTTATTGAAAATGGTTCCTAAGTTACAAAACTTTTTTAAAACAATGGACAAACATGCCATTCAAAAAATCTATCCTACCAAACCATTGACAAAGGAAAACAAAACAAAGGCTCCTACATCAAATTTTTTTTACATAGAATAATGAAGCATATCAAAATTCCTCTAATCACCAATAAGTTCATCAAACCAGAATCTAGAGGGTTTCAAGCCAAAGACTAAACAGTAATCTCCATCAATTTTTCTATTTACATTGTTAATATATAAGCAATCTCATAGTACAACAACAAAAACTGAATCCAAAGCCATAGGTGGTTCTAAAAATGTGAGTTACAAGAAAGTACAAGGCAAAATGGATAACTTTTTGACACTACAATCAGCTTTAAACATTAAATTAACTTTTTTCTATGTTTTTGGTTATTGGGAGACAGGTTTGTGCTTTTTGTTTATCTCTCTTTGAGTCATCATTTTGGTGACTTTTTAAATTGTTTTTCTTATGAATTCATTGTTTCAAAATTTCAGCCTCAAATTTGGAAGAAAAATGCATGTATTGAAAATAAAAACAAGCCCCCAAATATTCCCTAAAAAATGCAATTTAAAAATTTTGAATGATAATCACAACAAATTCACCAAAGTGATTTAATTTGATCAAGTCTCCAAAGGAAGCCATGGATTGAAAGCATTATGCTCAAACAAATAATGAGGAGATAGTCTATCAAGAGCAGAGAATATGTCATATCCACCATTTCATAATACCTATCTCAAGTTAAGAGCAGTTCACCACTCCAATGGGAAAAAAATCACACCCTGAAAAGATAAGCTAGATTCACTCAACCAAGAAAGGAGCATTGCACTAGGCAAAATCCCATCATCCAAATGCAGATTTAGAATTAATTGATGAATCTCAAATTAAAGAAAATAGAAACCCACATACAAAAGTTTCAACATTCAAGAACCAAAAATGTGCATGAAAATTTATGTCAGACAAGTTTTTCGCCGTCGAGGGACATGTTCAGGTTTTGCTTCTATCTCTCGGTTTTCACTCATTTTGGTGACTTTTCAAATTGTTTTGCTTATGAATTCACTGTTTCATTTTTCCAACCTCAAATTTGGAAGGAAAATGCATGTATGAAAATAAAACAAGCCCTCGAATATTTTTAAAAAAATATAGTTTAAAATATTTGAATGATAATCACAACAAATTCTCCAAAGCTATTTGCTCAAGTATCTAAAGGAAGTCATGGATTGAAAGCCACTATGTTCAAAACAAAAACTATATCATTTCTAGCTCAATATTTTTAGAAATTAAACCAATTATTAGGAGCTTATCCTAACACCTTCATTAGAGGCCACTCTCCCCGTGATCAATTACAGGAACAACTTATATGGGATCCTTGGAAATCATCACCTCAATTACCTTTCCTTTTTCACCAAATGTTTCCATGTTTTGTAGGAACTAGTTTATTAAAAGATTTACTCTAACCTTCTGTGGAGGAACAAGGTGGGTCACAAACTTCCGTCCCTTTACCCTTGTTAAAAACAGAGGAAAGAAAAATATGTATTGAAGGGAAAGGCACTTTGAGATTATTCAGTGTGAGAATTTCTACAATAAAATAAATTTACGATATCAAATTTTAGCTTGTCTTTGTACTTTTTGGAATTGGGTATAGCTTTTTATTTTTGTAGGCCCTTATCAATCTAGTTTAAACAAAAGAAAAAATCAAGAGAAGTAAGACATCTCTATAGACGCCAACAATAGATGGAAAACATGGGTATGGGAAGCATCCTTACTCTCATAACTTGTGTTTATTACCCTCTACCTGTACTCAGCCGCAGAATCCATAACTAGAAACTATAGAGATTTCTAAGCATAGAACATTTTTTATAGTTTCTAAACCTAGAAACATGACAAACAAAAAATAGAAATCTAAAGACCAAAAAAATGCAGCCTAGAGACAACAAGAAAGTCATGAAAGGGATGATCATACTCAAAAAGTAGGAAATTGTGCACACATACCCCCTTCTTCTTCCTCTTGAACAATGCAAGAAAATTTTGTTAATATCTAGTCTCACTCCTCTCTGAAGTATCCCCACCACAAATGCACTTTCAACTGGAAATCACATTAAATACATTTCTTTGGAACCACCTCAACAACTTATAATCAAAGACAACCCCTTCATTAAAGAAAAGCTTCGATCTTGCTCCTAAATATTGATAAATCTTCCTTCAAAATCACCAGTTGTTATCCTTTGAGACAAAAATCACCCCACAAAAGATCCCTGAGAGCTGGGAAACTTAGCCCATGCCTTCTCCCCCCCTACAAAGTCGCTTTTGTAGTCCGACTCGATCTCTCGTGAAGGACCCTCTCTCCCTCCTATACAAAAATGTTCAATTTCTTCTCCCAAAAGACTCCCATTGATAGCCTCCAAATGTGACAAGTTGAGGGGTATTGGGTTTGAGAAGGGGATAACAACGATAGGGTTTTCAAATTTTACTGTGTAAGAAAATAATGTTATATATAGCTTATAGATGATGACGGTTTTAGGAAATTTTTTTTATTTTTGTCTATAACGTTGTAGAAGCATCAATATTGAGACACCTCTCAAAAGCATCATCACTATATAAAAGTTTCACAAGACAATGACACTTTAAATTAAACGTCATTGTGCATTAAATCATAATTAGATAATGACATTTTTTTTGCAAGGGTCATTGTATGAAGCATCATAAACAAACATTTTTGTAGTAGTTGATTATATATATAGATAGAGAGTAATCATGGAATTTGATGCCATGCTTTGGATTTGGGAGAAGCATATGTTATTTAACACTCAATGTATATTAGAACATGAAAAAGTACTAACTTTATGTTTGGTTCTTGAAAAATTTGAACAAAACACGAGAAAGATAAACATATGGAACAAAAGAAAATGTAAAACAAAATTAAAAAATAGATTTTAATTAAATAAATTTGTTTGAAATGGTAACTTCAAACTCATTTTACATATTTTAATTACTCTATATAAATATTAAGTAATTTGAGATTCATATAACTTTCTAACTATATATAATTTGTGATTTACCAAATCCGGGAGTCTTCAGTGGAAACCCTGAAACCGACTTTGAAAATGAACGGTAAAATTCGATCAAATTTGATTTTTTTTCTAAATCTCGGATGACGAAATGACTTCACCGTTGGAATCGTCTTGTGAAATCTAGCTACCATGTCGAATTTCGTCGAATTCCAAGACAGTCGGAATTTGCATGTTTTTCGAGGCAACGAGCGTAGTGGGGGACACTTGGCGCATTTGAGTGGCTCAAGATGAGACACATGTCAAGTGGAGATCTAGTCAAACAAATAGCTCAAGTGGGACCCAGAAGAGACATGTGGAAACACATGATTATAGGGAAATCCAAGGCAGATGGATAAGGTGATAAGGGTAATCCAAGGAACCACTTAGAATTGGACAAGTGGCAAGTGAGAGGACATCTCACTTGACTTATATCTTCTTCCAACCGGTTGGGAGAGGGGGAGAGAGAAAGGCAAACCAGATTTGAAAAGAGAGAGTTTTAGAGAGATAGACTCCGCCTTCTCTCTAAATTTCCCGACGATCGGACCGACGGTTTCAGGCGTAGCAAGAGGAAGAGTTCAACCTCACGGCAAGGGCTTCGCATAGAGACCGGAGTTGAGAGTTTCGACAAAACTCCAAGAGGTAGTCTTCTCCTACTTTGGTTACTACCCTATGGCTGTGTGGTGACATCAAATCACGCCACACTTGCCCTAAGGGGAATGGTTGGTTGTATTTTGAACCATGAGAAGCTGCCACGTTGTGGTAGTGCACATGAAGCGGACTTTAGAACTGGTTTTTGGATGGGAAAAAAAGGAAATTTGGCAGTGCGTCCTTCGGGTAAATTGTAACCACATCAGTGAAATTGATGTTAGGCTTTTGAATTTCTCAATTCGGACCTCTGTAGACCAAGTTATGGTCGTTTACTCCTCGAATAGTCTATCGGGCTAGAGGTCACCCTACAGAGGCTCACCCAGGAGGTTTCGCACAAAGGTCGTTGTAGAGGCCACCAGAGAGGTCGCCAGAGGCCAGCCCAGAGAGGTCAGCCCCGTAGAGGTCGGCTATAGAGGCCAATCGCAGGAGGTCAGCACAGAGGTCAGCTCACAGAGGTCGCTCAACCATGTCGGCCGCCTCGCCAGCTCAGCCGCCTCGGCAAGTCAGGTTAGCTCGGCTGGGTTTGACTACGTGTGACCTCCAACTTTGGAAGGTCATAACTTCTTCGTCCGAACTCTGTTTCGGGTGTTCTTGGACTCTATGGAAAGCCCATTGAGTCAAGAATCCATTCATATGTCTATGGAGCATAGCAAGTGTCAGACTGAGTTGTTAGACCAAGCTCAGCCAGGTCAGGTCAGCTCGGCTAGTTCAGGATTTGACTACGTATGACCTCCAACTTCGGAAGGTCATAACTTCTTCGTCCGAACTCTGTTTCAAGTGTTCTTGGACTCTATGAAAATCCCATTGAGTCAATATTCTATTCATATACCTGTATAGGACAGTGGGTGTCAGGCCGAGCTCTTCCAGTCGACAATTGGTCGGTCAGGTCAAATTTCTACTGGTCTCGACCACGTGACCCCTCCAACTTCGGTAGGTCATAATTTCTTCATCCGAACTCTGTTTTAGGTGTTCTTGGACTCTATGGAAATCCCATTGAGTCAGGATTCCATCCATCATCCTGTGGGGGACATTGGATGATCACAAATTTTCTGAATTTTGTGTTTTGTACTGCTGCCGCCTTGCTTAGTTGCAAGTCATGTGTCTAGTCGATATCATGACCATTGCATGGCATGTTGTAGGCTATCAGATGGGTAAGGTAGGGCTGTCTATGGGAGGCCATGAAAGGCCATATGATTTAGTTCCAAAAACTTTGGGACTCAAGGATGAGGATTTCTATATCGGGGTTTCACGCGCCCAAGACCAGGTCGGGTTTGAGTTTTGAACTAGAAACCAAAAGTTTCTAGGTTTTTCTTGTTACCGAGGTTGTGGCGGGGATGATTAGGAACCAAAATGGTTCATGTTTGTGAAGGGGCCGTGAGGTACCCGGTTGGATGAGTCAAGATGGTGACCTTGTTGTGTGCATCGTGGCTTATTTAAGTAACATGAAATCAGGTGTTGCTTGCAGGAGGCCAGAAGTTCCAAGATGGACTATTGGTTTGTGTATTAGCCTATGTGAGCTAATTTATGTTATTTCTATGTGTTAATGAATAACATGTTGATTGTGTATAAATTCTATTAATATATGCATGCATAATATATTAACATGAATTATTGTGAAATGGCATAATGCATTTCATATGCACTAGGGAACCTAGAGTAATAGGTGTGAGTGCATGACATGAAAACATGAAAGAAAAAGAAAATGGTTGTAAAAGGAATTTCAAGGGAAGATTTTCCAAAGAATTGCCTTGGATAGTTGTCCAACAGTTCATCTCGGAGGCTGACCCATGACTTTTTCGGAAAAATGATCCAGCAATTCGCCTCGGAGGGTAGTATAATATATTTACCGAAACTTGGTATGAGGTTTTCAAGAACAAAAAACCTTTTGTTTTGAAAAGAGTGTTTTCTCACATTTGGCTTAGGCATGCGTGAGGGAGTCAGCGAGGGCTCGAGACATGGGAGTGGGTGGGTTAGATTCTCATCCATGACATATAGACATTTGAGTAGAAACTTACATGTTTTACTTAAATGTGTGGTGCGACCATTGCATGTGCACTTAGGTGGGGAGTAACCCTCGTAGGAGATTATCACTACTGGGCTTTGCTCACCCCGTCGTGGGACCCCCTCTCTTCGTGCACAAGGAAGACGATGCTCCTTCTCGATGGCCGGAGTACGAAGAAGGCCGGGAGCCAGGCCTTGAGAATTATTTTGTAACATATATTATAACAATCTAGTTTTAATGTATTTTGGCATATAAAAATGTAAAAGAGTTATACATCAAAATCTTGTAAAATATTATTACAAATTGGTTATTTGTAAGAAAATTATACAGAAATGGGTCTCCATATATGAAAAAAATGAGCGTGATATCGGGATACCCGATATTCACAAGTTTCGTTGACGTTGTCAACGGACTTCGGATTCGAGGCGTCACGCCTTGGTATCGTTAGCCTAGGTAACCAGATTACCTAGGGAGCTCGTGTGTGTGTATCCACAAGTATGGTCTTAGGTTTAAAAACTAAGGTATACGATTACCTGTAGCGCGCTGGGCATAAGCCTAGGATATGTAATTGTAGTGTAGTGCCCGAAGTCAGATTACATAGCGCTTTAATATCCGATAATTAGCTTCACAAAGATGGCATCGCAGCCTAGGCTCTCGATTACCTGGGTGGAGCCCGGGCTCGGGCATCCAAAGCTTAGTCCTGATACCAGCTTCACAGCTTGGTATCAGAGCCTAGGTTTATAATACCTAGAGCTAGATGTTAGGTATACGATTTACCTAGGACTTGATGGGAAACGGGTTAGATCATGCATCCATTGTACATTTTGATGATATTATGATGTGTGATTGAATTGTGTGATTATATGCTTGGTGAGTAGCATAAGAGAAAATTTTGAACACTAGGGTTGAGAAAATAAAACCTTAGGGGTTTAGTTTGAGAAAAAGTTGTTGGAGAATTTTTAGGTACTGCCTACAATGTGATCTATAAAGGAGGCTAGAGGCTAACGACGACGTGATCGCTTCACCGAGGCTGGAATCTCAAGGTTGCTGGACACCTCGGGCCCCAATCATCATATCGGTATATGGATGTCATTTATGACATGGATTAGGTTGACGACCCATTGGATTGACAATGATTGTGACCTTGGAAAGGTCAGCGTTTGCACACCAAGCAAGGATTGTGTAGGGTTACAAATGCAGTGGTTGGATGCATCTGTGTGTGGAATTTCGGGACCTAAATTCTTTAAGGGGGGAGAATGTGAAACCCCAAAATCCGACTTTTGAAAAATGGTAGAACGATAAAATCTTGGCCAAAATCGGATTTTCAGATCTCTGATGACCTAAACGGTTTTTACCGTTGAACGCCTTGAAATCTAGCTACCATGTCGAATTTCGTCGAATTTTTAGACAGTCGGAATTTGCACGTTTTTCGAGGCAACGAGCGTAGTGGGGGACACTTGGCGCATTTGAGTGGCTCAAGATGAGACACATGTCAAATGGAGATCTAGTCAAACAAATAGCTCAAATGGGACCCATAAGAGACATGTGGCAACACATGATTGTAGGGAAATCCAAGGTAGATGGATAAGGTGATTAGGGTAATCCAAGGAACCACTTAGAATTGGACAAGTGGCAAGTAAGAGGACATCTCACTTGATTCTATATCTTCCTCCCCAACCTATTGGGAGCAGGGAGAGAAAGGCAACCAGATTTGAAAAGAGAGAAGGCCTTAGAAGAGACTCCACCTTCCTCTCTAAATTTCGACGATCTGACCGATCGCTTTCAGGGAGCAAAGCAGGGAAGAGTTCAACTCACGCAAGGGTTTCAGACAGAGACCGAGTTGAGAGTTTTGACAAAAACTCCAAGAGTTAGGTCTTCTCTCCTACTTTGGTTACTTTCTCATCCATGTTGTGGTGTTTGTTCACCCAGGTAATTGTTGTTGTATCAACCATAGAGGCTGCCACATTACAGAAAATAACTGATCTGAACTGGTTTTTGATGGGAAATAAAGGAACTTAAGTGCTAAGGTCTGTAAATTGTAGCCACATCAGTGAACTGATGTTAGGCTTTTGAATTTCAATTCAGGACCTCAGAGACCAAGTTATGGTCATTTTACTCCTCGAATACCTAATGGGCGAGAGGCTCAATCTATAGAGGTCAGCCGCAGAGGTCACCGTAGAGGTCGCCACAGGTCGCCACCAGAGGTCAGCCTCACCCAAGTCGCCCGCCCGGCTGTGTCGCCACCGCAAGTCGTCGCCTACCGGGTTTGACTACACAGACCTCCAACTGGCTGTCATAACTTCTTCAACTAACTCGTTGGTGTTCTGACTCTATGGAAAGCCCATTGAGTAAAGAATCCATTCATATGTTTGTGGAGCATATCAGGTTTCAGAACGAGGTGTTAGACCAAGCTCGGACAGGTCAGGTCAGCTCTGCCAGTTCAGGATTTGACTACGTATGACCTCCAACTTCAGAAGGTCATAACTTCTTCGTCCCAACTCTATTTCGGGTGTTCTTGGACTCTATGGAAATACCATTGAGTCAAGATTCTATTCATATGCCTATAGAGGACAGTGGGTGTTCGGGCGAGCTCTTCCAGGTCAAGACAGCTCGGCCAAGTCAGTTTAGCTCGGCTGGGTCTGACTACGTATGACCTCCAACTTCGGTAGGTCATAACTTCTTCGTCCGAACTCCGTTTCGGGTGTTCTTGGACTCTATGGAAATCCCATTGAGTCAGGATTCCAACCATGATCCTGTGGGGGCCATTGGATGATCAAAAAGTTTCTGAATTTTGTGTTTTATACCAAGCATTCTGTTTGCTTAGTTGTGTCAGTGTGTCTAGCCGGGATATCACATGACCATTGCATGACATGTTGTAGGCTACTGTATTGGGTATGGTAGGGCTGTCTATGGGAGGCCATGAAAGGCCATATGGTTTAGTTCCAAAAACTTGGGACTGATGGACAGAGGATTTCTATAATCGGTTTCACACAGTCCAAGACTGTGGTGGGTTGAGGTTTGAACTATAAACTAAAAGTTTCTAGGTTTTCTTGTTATTGAGGTTGTATGGATGATTAGAACCAAAATGGTTCATGTTTGTGAAGGGGTCGTGAGGTACCCGGTTGGATGGGTTAAGATGACACCATATGTGCATCGTGGCTTGTCTGAAAATATGAAAATTGTGTGTTGTTGGTGTGATGCATCGCGCTTCCAAGATTGGATCGTTGGCTCTGTGTATTAGCCCATGCAAGCTAATTTATGTTATTATGTGTTAATGAAATAATATGTTGATTGTGTATAAATTTCATTAATATATGCATGCATAATATATTAACATGAATTATCAGGAAATGGCATATCAGACTATATTTAATCGGGAACCGAGTACTAGGTGTGAGTGCATGACATGAAAACATGAAAGAAAAAGAAAATGGTTGTGAAAGGAATTTCAAGGGAAGATTTTTCGAAGAATTGCCTTAGAGAGTTGTCCAATAGTTCATCTCTGAAAGCACCCATGATTGTTTCGAAAATGATCCACAAAGAATTCATTTCTGAGGGTAGTCCAATATATATTTACCGAAACCCTGGTATATTAGGTTTTCTAGAACAAAAACCTTTGTTTTGAAAAGACTCAAGCTTTCACATTTACTAGGCTGCTGAGGGAGTCACGAGGCTCGAGACATGGGAGTGGGTGGGTCGATTCTCATCCATGACATATAGACATTTGAGTAGAAACTACATGTTTTACTTAAATGTGCGAAAGTACCATTGCATGTGCACTTAGCGGAGTAACCCTCGTAGAATATCACCACCGGGCTTTGCTCACTGGGCCGTGGGACCCCTTTCGTGTACACGGAAGACGGTGTCCTTCGAGGCCGTGAGTACGAAGAAGGCTTGGTTGTGGCCTTGAGAATTATTTTGTAAAATATATTATAACAATCTAGTTTTAATGTATTTTGTCATATAAAAATGTAAAAGAGTTAAAGACAAACTCTTGTAAATATTATTACAAATTGGTTATTTGTAAAAATTATACAAAAATGGGTCTCTATATATGAGGAGAATGAGCGTGATATCGGATACTGATATTCATGCTTCCGCTGGTTGACGAAGTCAGTTAACGGACTCCCGGATACGGGCGTTACAACTCGCACAACCCACAACCTTTGAAAACCTATGTGTCTCATATTATATAATTCGCATACGAGTAAAAATGGCCACTTGGGCCCATATATCAATACTCACCAAAAATCTAACCAACTATATTACAATAGTTCAAGAGTTGATTACATCACTCTTAATACAACATATATTAAAATTTAGAATTCTAATACATGTTTTACAAAATAAATACCAAAGCCACATGTCGGGTTTCTTCTCAAAGTGGCCTCTAGTGAGTGTCGTCTTCCCGAACACTCCCTGTACCTGAAATAATGATCCCTCGACAGGGTGACCAATGCCTAGTAGTGGAATTATCCTACATGGGTTACTCCCCACCTAAGTGCACATGTAATGGCAACCAAACACACTCAAGTCAGTAGCCAGTGAGTCTACTTGAATGTCTTTACATGATGGATGAGAATCAGGCTCACACTTTTCCACTTCTCGAGCCCTTGCTGACTCCTCGCACACATGCTGGCTTGAATGTGAGAAAAATATAGTTTTCAAAACAAAGGTTTTTGTTCTTGAAAACATCATATAAGTTTGGGTAAATATGATCTGGCGGTTCCTCCGAGGCGAGATTTGTTGGATAACTCCATAGAAGCTTCGCTAGGCTTGCTCCTCGATGTGAATTGTTTGGACAATCTCAACCGATTCTCAGAGAAAATCTTTCCATAGAAATTCATTTCACAACCATTTTCCTTTTAATTTCTTCATGTCATGCACTCACACCTACCATTCTAGTTGCCAGTTCTTATAGAATATTAATATATTTAAATAATTCATGCTAATATATTTTACGGCCATATGTTAATGAAATTCTTTCACAACATCATGTTATTCAATTCTTAGCAATAACATCAGGAAATTAACTCCTCAATAGAATATAGCTCAATTTATTTCCAATGGCTTACACAATTTTTTTTTTTTTTATGATTCATCATCATGTTAACACATTAAATAGCATGCATTAACATCTTTTTTTTTTTTTCCACACAATTCAAGTCATTCTTCTTAAGCAATATTTTGCTTACAACACACATGGACCATTTTTCGGTCAACAGCTTAAATCGAAATTGCATTTTTAATAGTCCCCGAACTAGCGAGTGGTATCTGTGGGTAACCCCTCTCACGGCTTATCGGTTCCGCAAGTGGAGACAACCGAAATCCATAATATTTCACGCCCAACAACACCCAACCTTAATTTATTGCATAAATTATAACACGAAACCACACAAACAGTCCTTAGGCATCCCAGCGATATCTAATTTTGAATTTCAATTCCCGAATTTTAGGGGATCGATCAAACGGTCACTCACGACCTCAAATCAACCAAACCATTTACAAGGCTCTTAAAACCGAAAATAACCGAGTAGGAGAAGACCCCTACCTCTTGGAGTTGTTGAAACTCCACAAAATTGGTGTCCAAGTGTAGCGCATGCGCGTAAGAACAGCTTTTTGCTTCTTGAGCCAGGCAAAATCCGGCCGGAGGTCGAACATTGGGAAATCTAAGAGAGTTGGACTTTCTCGCTACAGAATTTGATTTCTCCCTCCTTTACTGCGTATACCGACTAAAAATACTGGAGAAAAAGAAAAGCTCTTTCTTTTCATTTATTCCTCTTTTGTCACCTCGCACAGCATCAAATTCTCTGACTGGATTTGATAGGATTACGCCCATCACATCCACCTACCTTTGATTTTCCTCAATTGGGAGATGACACATGTCACATAGGCCCCATGAAGCAATTTGACTCATTCTACACGATACGTGGCATGCGCGGAGCCACACTTTCAAAGGATTACAAATTCGGCTAAGTGTCTACATTGGCTATTTTATCAGAAAAGCGATGCAAATTCTGGCACTGAATTGACGTGGTAGCGCTAGATTCGTGAGACGATTCCAACGGTGAAGTCTGTTTCATCATCGAATCTGAAAAATTAGGGTGGCGAAAGTACAATTTCCTTTTAAAAATTAAGGATTTCGAGGTTTGTATTTGTTAGTGAACTAAAAAAAAAGTATGGTATTATTTATAGTCCAACAAAGGAAATAATAAATACATCATATATAACTAAGGCGTGGTTTGAATGTTTCTTAATTCTAATTTAAAATAAAAATTAATAAAAATGTAAAAACTTTGATTTTTCAAAATTATTCCCTCAAATTTAGAAACTTATAACAGAGGGTACATAAGAAGCAAAAGATGATTTCATTTATTTAAAGGTTCGTTATATTTTCTTTACAAGTTTTTAGAATTTTTAAATTTTAAAACCCAACAAATAATTAATTAAATACATATCCACATGAGCAATAAATTAAGAAAAACAGATATTGCACCTTGGAATACAGCTCAAAAGGTGAAAATAAATTTTTTTTCAATTCAACCACATCAAGCAAAGTACCATATTGTGAGTGTGAAATGTAGGAAAAAAAGATTTATAAATAAAAAATTAGAAATGTCAAAGTGCTTATTCTTACAACGGAATAAAGAAGAAAGTTACATAAAGAACAAGAAGCAGAGAAACCAAAGTGCTTATCCTGAGAGAATGGAATAAAGAACAATGTTACATAAAGAAAAAATGACAATGGCAAAATATTTATTGTCTTTGTTATTATATACATATTCATTTTCAAAATAACAATCGAGATGTTCGTATTTGCTTTTACAGAGGCATCTAGCCTGTGATACCCGTAATTTTTTTTAAGGGTAAAAAAAATATAATTCTTTTAAATTAAAATAAAAGTATAAGGGTAATTCTCTTAAGTATATATAGAAAAAAAAAATTATTAATAAAGTCTTTTCTGTGTTCTTCGATATTTTAAAAACCGGACTGAACAATCAGATCGGTGGGCTTGACTCTTGAGCTACACTGGCAATTGAACCGGCCAAAAACCGCTTGAACCAGACAAATCATTAAGAATCGAGCGGTCCATTACATTTTAAAGCAAAATTACATTATAATGCCACACACATGCACAATCCTCTCCTCGTGACATTAGCAGCCCAACCCAGAATATATAAAGGTTAATAACTCTCCCTCCCTTTTGATGTGGGACAAGGGAGGGGCTTTAAGTTAAGGGATAAGGTAGTGTAATTTAAAAGTTTAAAATTTTGGATGCCAGACGGAATATTATCCATTGGGCCATCCTCAAGTTCTGTTAATTTTATAAAAGCAATAATATAATATCCATTTCTGAAAATATAATACATTTTTACATTTATAATTAAAAACATAATATATTATAATATCATTTTTTTTCATTTTCAATAAATTTGTATATTTACATATGTTTTCAACTATATAAAAATAACTAGAAATAACATTATAAATATTAATTATAGATTTACTTTTCAAATTAATTTAATTTTTAAAAAATATAAATTATATATTTATGACATCGATTCAACAGGTTTCATTTCGCCCAGATACGACTAGTGAACCATGAGCCGATAACTTTTTCAGTTCAGTCACCGGTCCAATTTTTAAAACATTGGTGTTCTCTGTATAGCCTTTTTCTCCTAATGGTAGAACCATAGAAAGCCAAAACGTCAGACCTAGGGTTTGAAGCAGTGATTTCAAGAGAATATCGAAAAATCGAAGACGCCGAAGCTAGGGTTGAAGAAGAGAGCATGAAAGGTAAGACTTTTATTTAGTTAATTTATGTATTTATTTTCATCCCAGGCAATTTATTTATTTTTTCCTTGATGCAGATAGAACCTTGAAGAAACATGATTTAGTTTGAATTTGAATATGTTTTATATATATTTTTAGTTCCATTAGATGATTTTGAATAGTTAGATGGTTCGTTTATCATTTTCAAAATTTCAAAATAAATCCTTATTTTATTTATTTAGGTTTTAGAACAAAAGATTTAGAGAGTCATGATTGTAAGTTTTGTTCTTTGCAATGGAATAAGTATTTTAAAAGTTGAAAAGTTTTGAACTTTTTGTATGACCTTTGAAAAAAAAAAAAACCAAATAGTTACATTGAAACAAGATCTTCCCAGGATTCTGAAAAGATTGAAAAAAAAGTCCCGATAAAAGAAGACTTTAAAGGATAAATCCATGATTGGATAAAAAAAAAAAAAAAAGATTTGTGGAGAGAGTGATATCTTATGTGTGTTTTAGGTGTAGTTTGAAAAGTCAAAAAATGTGGTTGTTGGGTTTAAAAATAAAATAAAATAAATGAATAATTGTAGGATGATGGACCATAGGTGTGTGACAAGTGAAATGGGACATAATTTGGTAGATGCAAGTGAAAAGACAAAAAAATGGGTTTGTAATAAAAGCCAAATGGGACATAACATACAAGACAAAAATGAGCTTGTAGTGAAAAACCAAAGACATATATGGTTATGGTTAATATCATTTAATGAAAAGAAAATTAGGGCTAAAAACCTTCATAAATTAGGTTTTGAAAACCTAGGTTTATGATGCCTAGGAAATTCGGGTAAGAAAGATGGATGCTTGGAAAAGAAAATAACAATAGTTTTACATATTCAAAATGAGTTTTAGAAAGAAAAAAAAAAACAAATATTTGTGGTTAATTTTTTGAAAAAAAAAATTATAATAATAAACAAATATGATATGTTTGAAAAAGCTAAAGTTTTATCAATATATGTATTTTATAACATATTTGAGGGCATATAAATATATTTTGGCAAGTAGATATCTCATTAAGATTTGAGAATTTATTTAGATAAGGAATGTGATTGGAATGATTTTGAACAATTATAGGATGATATGTTAATAATACTTGTTGTCAAATATAATTGTTAAGGATATAAGGGTTAGAATGGATTACATTTGAAAGGATAATATATATATTTATAAAAATGTAGCTAATTATATTTCTTTTTAGTAAAATATGTAGTTCAGATTAAGAGTACAAAAAAAAAAAAAACATAAATAAATTATTAAAATAAGATATGATAGGAATATGTGTTTTATAAAAATTTGAAAAACTACCTAATTTAATTAGTTATCATTTGAAAAAAAAAAATTGTCAATATGTTTGAGGTGAACAATAAAATCATGTTGATAGAATAAACTTTATAAATAACAAATTTTATAAAATATTTAGAAACCTATTGTAAAACCCAGGAAAATTAGAAATTTTCAAAAATGGCAAAATGATAATAATAATAATAATAATAAATTTACTTGTAATAGTTCGGGAAGCCTGAAAATTATCTAGATCTCGGATGATGAAATGGGTTACTTGTAGATTAAATTGTCTCGAAATCTAGACCCATAAAAGTTTCGTCTAATTATGAGATAAGCGGAATATTTTACGTTTTGCGGACGATAAGCGTCGGTGACCGAGGGGCGAGAATTTTCTGAAAATCTCGGAAGTCGAATGGCTTAGGCTAAGTTCATTTAAAAAATAAAGTGAATTGAAAAGAAATGATTGTTTGGGCGAGAAATGGACCGAATGACTTGATATGAACCATGTAAATAAATAAACAAAAAAAAAAAAAAGATAAAAGGAGAGGTCGGTGGGCAGACGGAGAGAAATTTTATTTATTTTTAATTCTTTCTTCGCTTATTTCTTAGATCTATGGAAATCAGATCATAGGTTTTAAAGTGGAGTGAAGGCAAGTTGATCCACACGAGGGGAGGGCCCGGCGTGGAATGTAAAATCTTGGAGTTTAAATTGACTACGGTGAGGAATTTTCTCTTTGTGTTATTTTTAGCCAAGGTCGTTTAATGTTTGGGATCAGGCAGATGTGGTATAAATTCGATCTTCAATTTTGGGCTGAGTGGCAGGTCTTCCCCAGAATTTTGGAATTTTCAAATGATTCGGGACAGACCGGGATTTGTTTTTCGCCTGATTTGGGAGTGAATTACTGAGGTGTTTTGGTTAATCGGGACATAATTTTCGAGATTGTTTAGTCGATCTGAGCGTGTTGAGGTTTGGTTTTGATCTCATGACTGATGTCTTCGGATTTTGTGGTATGTTTTGGTATCATAATAGTGGTGATGAGCTGAAAGGAACCCGAGGTGCCATTTTATGGGTCAAGAGATTTGGGCCATTTTGTGTATTATTGTTGAAAATAAATAAATAACATGCTGTGTGTGAAAATATCATGTTAATATTTGCTTGTTGATGTATTAACATGGATTGCATTGATGCAAATTATATGTAAAAATTATAATTATCCATTGTGTATTAATGTTTCATGTAGCACTCATATATACATGTAACATGAAGGAAAATGCATTAGCATCATGTATTTGCCATACCACCAGTCTACATCGCGTCGAGTCGGGTGTGGGTGCATGGTATTGAGTATTCACCGGTGTTGGTGAATGGGTCGTGAGCTCGGAAAATGGGACAAAGTCCAAGGTTGAGACTCACGGATGTGTAAATTGATCAAAATGATAAATTACATGTTTTGGGCAAAGCAAGTTGGGGTAGATCCCCCCCATGGTGAAAGACCCAAATGTTATTCACAGTTAGACATGATTCCCCAGTGATGTAAGTTCGCGAAAATGTTGGAAAGGTGTGCGGCATTCTGCTGTGAAAACTCAAAAAATCTGTGGCCCACAAAATAAAATAAAATCATGATTTGATAAATTAAAGATTGGAGGGTTGTTCAATGGGTTAAACACCAATGACTAGTTTTTCACACTTGGCATTCTAGGTGTGAGGGAGTCGGTTGGGACTCAGGTTGTGACCATGAGGGGTCGCATCTCATGCATGACACGGAACATTTCATATAGTGTTGCGTAAATTGTATGAAATGTGATTGATGTTCCCGTATGCCATTGTGTGCATTTTTAGGTGGAGATGTGCCAGCAGGAGGGAGATTTTCTCTTGGCATTGCTCACCGTTGTGAACCCCACTTCGGAGTCTGAGAAATTTATCTGAGGAGCGGCGCTCTAAGTAGTGATTGGCGAAGAAGGCCGACATGTAGCCTTGATGTATAAAAAAGAATTGTAATTAAATTCTTTTGGACTATTATATAAATAGTCGGGTATGTAATTATGGTAAGAGGGTCGTGATCGGACTCTTATGGACTGTTATTAACTATTAAATTTCATATTTTTGATTTAAATATGAATGGGTCCAGGTAAAGGGACGTATTGAGGTGGTGTCGTGTAAACTATATTAGAAAAACTAGTTTTAATATATGTTATGTATAAGAGTGTTGAAATAAACTCTTATGGATTACTGTTATACAGGTTGTATGTTGGGTAGAGCTTCCCGAACATAGGAGACTCTGCCCGATTTTTTGTGGAAATATGGATTCTGATAAATGGGACATAACCATGTGGTATCGGGTAATCCAAAATCCATAGGAATTCCACAGGTTGACGGGGTGTCAACGGGACCCCCGGATTTGGGGTGTCACACCTATTAACTTCTACTATTATGGATTATAAAGTTAAAAATAATATCATTATAAAATATCAAATTAGAAGTTTTGAATAAATAGTAATGATGTGATTTCTTCCTTATTATTTTAGGGGAAATATTTCCTTGAGGTGAAATTCTTCGGATTAGCTCTTTTAAGGTTTTTGAGTACTACTTTGATATAAGGGATATTAATACAGCTTTTGCTAAATAAAATCTTTGATTTGTTTTTGCATAAAGATTATTTATACAATTTTTTTCGAAAAATATATTTATTTGCCTTTTATGTAATTTGAATGAGGAAATGTTTTATTTATTTTTATTCTATTTGATTATCCATGGATGAAACAGTGATTTGGTATGAAAGTACCTTTGAGATTTGTTTTGTTTAAGACAAAAAATGTGGAGATATGATGTTTTGTGATTTGAATTTTTTTTAATGAAATATTTTACTCTGGTTAGTTCGACCATGTTAACGGAATAATAGTTGACACTATACGGCCCTTGTTAATGGGAATAATAGTTGACCTTTACATTCCTTAGTGTCGAATGTAATTGATTTGAAACCTTGGAAAATGAAAAAGAGACTAAAAGGTTCCTATCAAACCAAAAACACAAATTTTGCCTCTAATCCTCCCACAACTTCCTTTAAAGGAAACAGGTTTTCTTGAGTCAATGCTGAACTAGAAAACAAAAGTAAAGGAATTCAGTGTAGGGAATCTGAAGGCTATGGTCACATCGATCATAATATTGTCGACACTGGATTGGAAAAAACAAAGTCATACCGCGACACGGAGTGATGAAGAGTCCGAGGAACGAGAGGAACCTTTCAATGATGTTATGGTCCTAGTCAACTTAGCAATAATTGAAGATTCTCCTATAAATGTTGTAGCAAATGTTGTATCATCCTTAGGGACAGTTGTAGAAAGCAGTGATGATTAAGAGATTTCGGATGAATAGATGGTCCACTCTGCATGGGGTCATGCCAAGGCGGTAAAAGCCCTCAATGAGAATTGAGCTATCACGAAAACAGGATTTTCTTCTTGAAAAAGGCCTTAATAAACAATGTAATGTCTTGCTCCCAAGACATGAGGTGTTCCAACAAGGAAAATTTTCTGGCAGCCGAATTGGCAGGATGAAGAAAATGAGTATGTATGTTGAATTCAAAGATCGCAATTCTGGAACGGATTCTGGAAATTGGAGAAAGGACTGAAGACCATTGTGGACTCGAGTTCAAGGGAGATAACCTGGGAAAAGATGTCCTAACGGAAGTAACTCAAAAGGATAAAGATCACCTTCATAGGAGAAAGACATCCCCACTAGCACTCAGGTGCTATTATTGCAAAAAATGGGAACACATCAGGAAAGAATGCTCTCACTTCCAAATGCATCAAGAGATGAGGCGACAAGTGCATCAACCAAAAACAAAGAAGATATGGAGAATAAAAAGGGATGAAAGATGTCTCGTTGTGTACATGCCCCTAAAAATAAAGGTTGAGGAAACATAGTATTTCGATAGTGGCAATTCCAAACATATGACTGGTAATAGGGAATTTCTTATCAACCTGCAACCATGCATCCTAGAATATGTAACCTTTAGAGATGGAGGTAAAGGCTCATTTCTCGGAAGTGGTTCTCAGAAGGTCCCAGGTATGCTAAAACTGGAAAATGTCTTGCTTGTGGTTGGATTAATGGTAAATCTTATCATCATCAGCCAATTGTGTGATGATAACCTATTTGTTCAGTTTTAAAAAGAAGGTTGCCTAGTCACTAACAACTCAAACTTATGTGTCATAAAAGGCAAAAGGTCACTAGAAAACTGTTATCTATTGGCTCTTTCAGGGACTTGCATCACTACCCTGATAAACAATTCATACATTTGGTATCAAAGACTAGGCCACATAAGTCCTAGAAGCCTAAATAAAACCATAGCAGTAGATGTTGTTTTGGGAATTCCAAAAATGTGAGTTGACCTTGGAAAATTATGTGACTCGTGTCAACTAGGAAAGCATGTTTGAATGCCTCACAAAGTGACACAACACATGACCACCATAACGATCCTTGAACTACTTCACATGGACCTCATGGGACCTATGCATGTCGAAAGTCTTGGGGGAAAAAGGTATGATTTTGTGTGTATCGATAATTTTTCTAGATATTCAAGGATACACTTTCTCAAAGAAAAATCAGACACTTTTGATGCATTTGAAGCTTTACTTTTAATGGTAATGCTTGAAGAAAACCTCCACCATAAGAAGGTTGTATGAATCAGGAGTGAACATTGGAGGGAATTTGAGAACTCCCACTTTGACAACTTCTTCAATAAACATGGCATAAGGCATTAGTACTTTGCTCCTAAGATTCCTTAACAAAATGGAGTTGTGGAACGAGAAAACAAAACTCTACAAGAAATGGCCCATGTCATGCTAAAATCTAGGAGGGTCATAATATAATTTTAGGCTAAAGCACTAAACCTGGCGGGCTTTCACATTCAAAACCAAACAGACCTCGGGCAGAACCCATGCCTTGACAAATTGTGAAATATGGGTAGTGAAACCTAACACAGATATCTGCATGAGTTTGGAAGTGCATGCTTTGTGTTAAATGAAAGGGAATAGAGAATAAAACTTTATCCAAAGAGTGATGAGATTATGTACCTTGGATACTCCCTAAACAGCAGAGCTTACAGAGTGTACAACAAGAGCCCAAAAATAGTAATGGAGTCAGCCAACATTGTTGTCGATGATCAAGGAATCATCTCTATAGTTCCCAGGTTAGATAAAAACGACATTGATGGCCCACTGCATACATCTAGAAATGATGCCTTAACAATTGATGCACATCAAGGAATAATTCCATCCACGACCTGAAGATCGCGCCTCACAATTTTGCTAAATCTTTCTCTGACCTACAGGATACTCTGGCGAGCCACAGGGTCTAATCGAGAAAGCATCGGACAAGTTCAAAGGACCACTCATAACGGACATTGTAAAGTCTAGAGGCTTCAAGCAGGAGGTGACTAGAAGTGAATTATGAGGAAATGGTGGGATACACATGCTACACCTCATCCATTTTAAAACCCCGGAAAAATTCAATTTTTCTGAAAGAAGGTAAAACGGTAATTTCGGTTGGAACCATAAATTTTCTAGATATCGGATGATGAAACAGATTTCACCGCTGAATTAGTCAAATTCTAGTTACCCCGTCGAATTTCATTAGACTCCGAGATGGTCATAATTTCACGTTTTTCGAGGCATCGGGTGTCGGGTGACACATGGCATGATCATGTGGATGCCACATAGCACCCTAGGGGAGTGACACATGGCATAAGCCATGTGGTGCACTTGTGTGAATGGCTCACATTGATCCAAGTGTCAAGTGGAGGAAAAAGAAGAAAAGTAAAATAAGAAAAATAAGGAAAAATGTGAGGATGACATGTGGGAGGAAAGGAGTGGTGGAGTTTGCTGATCAAGCCGGTATGAGAATCGAGGGAGAGGAGGAGAAAGGAAGGGAGATAAAGAGGGGAAGAAAATGGATAGAGAGAGGAAGAAAGATGGAGAAAAGAAAATAGGGATTTTCCTAGTGTTCCAACGGTCGAGGGAGTCAAATTAGATCCCATGAGGTTATGCGTGGGTACCAAGAAATCTGGGAGTTTTGTCGAACTCGAGAGGTAGGAGATTTTCCTGCTTGGATTATTTCTGCTTCGCAAAAGTCAATTTAATGAATAGGTTTTCTTGGCGGGGTCGTATTTGGCCGGTGTGATTTAGTCCCAAGATTTTGGGGGCTGATATTAAATTTTGAGTTCAGTTGGGTGATCCTATTGTGTTAATTTGGTTTAGTTCAGGTGATGTCTTGGGTTTTGTTGTGTGATATTGATATGTCATTTGTGATTGATGTGAGATGATTCAAAATGGTTCATAACCATGAAAAAAATGAGGTTTTCTTTTTATTAATTACGAGATTAGGGCATTTTAGTGTGTTATCTTGTTTGAATGATATGCTGTGTAATGAAAAGATCATCGTGATATAATATACTTTGATGGATGTGAATTATATGTAGAAAATATGATTATCCATGTTTTGGTAATGTTGCATGTATCTCTCATTATGCATGTAACATGACAACATGAAATGGCATATCTGCATTTCATATGCACAGGGACATCGCGTTGAGTCGGGTGTGTGTGCATGGTAATTGTTATTCACCATTCTTGGTGAATGTGTGGTGAACTCTAAAATGGGACAACGTCCAAAAATCGAGATTCACGGTTGCATCACACACACACACACACACACACATATATATATATATATATATATATATATCTCATATATCTATATATATATATGTATATATCATATATATATATATATCTGCTCTCTCTCTCTCTATCTCTCTCTATATATCTTTGGCTATATCTCTGTTTAGGTGGAGCTTGAAGATGGTGGTCCCCACCTAAGGGTGAAAGACCCCGAATTTTTATTCTTGGTTAGACCGTACATCATCATTCGGAAGGCGTCAGGAGTCTGGTGAGCAGCCATGGACACAAATAAGCTTATGATTTGAAAGCACATTGGAGGATTTTCCAATGTGTCTTGAGTTTTAAAAACAAAATACTTTTGTTTTGAAGAAAAAAAAAAGGGTCATTGGGTGAAACACCAATGACGGGTTTTCACACTTAGAATTGCATGTGTGAGGGAGTCGGTTTGGACTTCGGTTACGGGCATGAGGAGTCTCATCTCATGCATGACATGAAAAAAATTCCATTTAGGATTGCATTTTCTGTATGGAATGTGGTAGGATGTATGTGTGCCACTGCATGTGCATTTTAGGTGGGGAGTAGCCCTTGTAGGAGAAATTTTCTATTGGGCATTGCTCACCCCATCATGGGGAAATATTTTCAGGTACCGGAGGTACATAGGGAGCCGAAAGAAGTCTAAGATATTAATTGTAAAAAAAGGTCGGTTTGTGGCCTATTCATGTCTTTTGTAAATTTTGGATTGAATATCAAGTTTTGTTGATGTAAATAATAAGTTTATTAATAAAACTTAGTTTTGGACTTGTTCTGTGTAGTGTCAATAATTTCCCAGATTTTAAACTACCTGAAAAATGAGGACAAAGGTAGTGATATTGAAATTACTACATTTGGGAGAAATTTGGAAGTGCAGAAAAAAAAGGGTGGGTTATTGCCCATTTTTAGTTGTGAGTTGCGACAGGAAATTCCTGGGTGCGACAAAGCTTGTGTTGATCTTGTATGGCGACAAGAATTCCTATGTCATAACATTGTCCTTAGGCCAGGCGCACAACCTGACCTAGGTGCGCGCAACAGGAGTGCACTCGCATCGCCCTCGGAGCGCAACCGAGCGCCTTGGGAGTGCGATCGAGCGCCTTGGGAGCGCGACCGAGCTCCTTAGGTGCTCAATAGGGCGCCTTAGGTAAGCAACAGGGCGCGCGCGACATGATTCAACTTGCATAGTCAGGCGGCCTTGGGCATGCAACAGAGCCCGCGCTCATGTGCAATGCGACAGAGGCTTGTCGCGACAGAAAATCTCTATCGCGATAGACTGCACACGATGGCTCTACCGGGACAGAGATTTCTCTGTCATGACAGAGTTGTCTAGTAGCAAAAAAAAATTAAAAAAATGACCCCCGAGATTTAGGGTGTCTCATCTTGGTATCATAGCTCAGATGTACAAATACCTAGGACTCGATGAGCATGGGTTTAGATCATACATCCATTGTGCATTTTGATGAATGAATATGAAAAATATGTCGCATGATAATGTGTTGTTTACTGGAAAAAAAAATTGCCATTTGACATGTGTAGATGGCAAGTTGAGGAAGGGGACGGATGGGTCACCCACAAGGTGATAACCGGCCACCACCTGTGTTTGACCAGCGGGCCTTTATGGAGGACATGGGTGTTGCACCATCGCCATTGCATAAGCAGCGTAATCGGGGGTATAAGGGGGCTGGCAATCCTAAAGGTTTATAAAGACATCATCCTCCGACATTTACCAAGGAAGGGGATCCAGTGGTAGCTGATCATTGGTTCCGACAGGTTGAGAGGATTTTGGAGGCTATGGAAATTACCTCCGATGCTACGAGGATCAAAGCGAGTCACGATTTCCGCCTAGAGGGTGAATCCTGTGATATGGTGAGATTAGGCCAAAGTCTCGCGGATCCGAAGACAATGACATAGTGAGAGTTCCAGACTTTCTGGCGGATGCTTTTCCCCGCATCAGCTAGATAGCAAAGCGCCGGAGTCTTTGAGCTGGAAATAAGGAAGTATGATTGTGCTCGAGTACGTAGCCAAGTTCACCGAATTGGCACGTTTCGAGGATGATTATGTGGCCACAAATATGGCCAAGGTGAGGAAGTTTGAGGATGGATTGAAGTTGTCCATCTGGGGCAAGATTGTAGGATCCCTCCTACAATACAAGGACTCTATGGTCATGACGGCTATGGCCATAGAAAGAGATATAGAAGATGCACGGAGCATTAGAGATAAAGTTGCTAGTGGCAAGAGGAAGGAGGATCAACCTTCTTCTACTTCAGGAAAGAAGAAGAAGACTTCTATTCCATGAGGATTTCAAGGACGGGGCCATGGCTATTAGGGCCAAGGCCAGACCAGGGCTTCCAGTCAGTTAGGACCGCTGACATGTTTCCATTTCCATCAACTCGGACATGTGAGGTGGAATTGCCTTCAGAGGCAAGGATCCCAGGGTTTTGGGATAACGTAGTCCAAGTCATCAATGGGGAAGGCGCGGACGCAGTATGTTCATTCTCTCCCCAATGTGGGCCAAAAGGACCAACATCAGTCCTCGGGTGTCGCACAAGCCTCTTCCCCTCGCTACACGTATTGCAGCCGTGTAGAGGCTAGGTGTGGGTCAGTTAGTCGGTGACGTGGCCTGCGTCGAGACTTCAAGGACCCAAGGGCGTGTCTACACCATCACACCACAGACTGGTCTAATTGATCAGTTGGTTATACAAGGTATGTTTCTGCTATCTCGCCTACGGGCAAAGATATTGTTTGATTCTGGTGCATCACATTCATTCATTGTTGCATCATGTGTGAGAGAATTGGGCTTAGAGGTGGAGACCTTGGAAGAGCCATTACATGTGTGTTCTCCCCTAGGGATTAGGGTGAGGATTGATCAGATATGTTGAGATTGTGAGTTAGAGATCTCAGGGATTCTGCTCATGGTGGACCTTCGGGTGATGGACATCTCAGATTTTGATGTCATTCTTGGCATGGATCAATACTGTGACAATCGAGTCACCGCCATTGATTGTGATAGAAAGAGGATTGCTGCCTACACACGGGATAGTATTTGGGTGATTTTTCAAGGAGAGAAGCATGATGCTTTACCCCAGACCGTGCACAACTCTAGCGGATGACGCTTGAAGGGCTGGCTTGGTGCTCACCCTGAGGATGAGGGAGATAGGATTTGGGTCTACCGGTGTCGGTGGAAAGTATGGAGAATGTTTTTTTTGAATTAGCTACCGAGATTACCTTCGCATAGGGATGTAGACTTTGTCATTGAGTTACACCCTGGTACGTGGCGATTTCTATGACTCCTCATCGGATGGCACCAGTTGAGTTGCAGGAACTCAAGGTCCAATTGTAGGAATTGTTGGACAAGGTTTTATTAGACCGAGTACTTCACCATGGGGTGTCTCGCTTTGTTTGCTATAATAGGATAAGATCAAATGTGCATCGACCATCTACGCTGAATAGGGTTATGATCATGAATCTAGATCCACATCGAGGATCGACTTTCGCTTGTTTAATCACTGAAGCAGTTAAGTCTTACCCAAGATGTGACCTTCACACTAGTATCATCGCTTTGGAGAGTTGGGAGGTAGATATCCCTAATATAGCTGCTAGATGCGGCAGATGGGCATTTCTGAAAGTTCACAAGGATGCCTTTGATTGACGGCTCCAAAGGGGACATTCATGGATTTCATGCATATGGTATCCAACCCTACTTGATCATTTTTACTAAGGATGACATCTCGATCTACTCCTACCCGAGGAGGAGCATGAGGACTACGGCGATTGTTCTAAGCACTCGTGAACATCAATTGTACGCTAAGTTCCAAGAAGTGCGAAGCTGGGCTACTAAGGAAATTCTTAGGACACGTCATACCGACTTCGTGTGTCAATGACCCCGAAGCGAGGTCCTATAAGTCAGGAGAGGCCGAAGTTAGTCTTCGAGATACGCAATTTCTTGGGATCGGTAGGGTATTATAGGAGGTTCATTAAGGATTTCTCCAGGCTAACAGCACCTATTACTAGATTGACCTAGAAGGGGGTCAAGTTTGAGTGGAATGACCTGTGTAAGAAGGCATTCCAAGAATTGAAAATGAGGCTTACTTCAACTCCTATTCTGATAGTCCTGAAACAGGGACAGAGGTACAAGGTGTACTATGATGCCGGCTGATGAACTCGGGCGGTCTTAATGCAATCGAGGGTCAGGAGCTTATGGTTCCGCATGCCTAAAGAATCATTAGCGCGTAATTACTCCCACACATGACATGGAGTTAGCGCCCGTCTTTGCCTTAAAGATTTGGCGCCACTACCCGTATGGTGAGCAAATGAGGCGCATTTTCTGCATCACAAGAGTTCAAGTATATTCACACAACGGGACCTCAAAATGAGGCAACGCGGATGGAGGGAGTATCTGGAGGATTATGACTTCACTTTGCATTACCATCCTGGAAAGGAAAATTTAGTGGATGATGCATTCAATCGAGAGTCACAGGGAGTACTACCTAGTGTAGCTTTCTGGGAGTGGCAGATGCTTGAGACCGTGGGATGCTGAAGGCTAAAGCACAAGATCAGGATCAGAAGCGTTGTGGAGCCTGTACGCCATCCCCACCGAAGAGTGGTTGAGTCCTAGTGGCGTGTGAGAGATAGTGTCCATCCGCTAGGGTATACTGGCACGGTGACAGCGCCCGCCATCCACACAGATGGTAGTCCCTGCATAGGGACAGTGGTCGCTCCCAAGCTGATGGGGATTCGAGAGAGGAGATCCCCAGAGTTCCACCGCTTCTCGCTTATGCATCCGTGGCACCGAACATGTACCGTGATCTTCGTCGCTAGTATTACTAAAGAGGAATGAAGTGAGATGTTGGAGATTTTTTCGACTCGCACCTCATGTGTCAAATAGGTAAAGGCCGAGGATCGGCCGCAGGCCTGTACTCCACCATTGGGAGGTAGATGAGTGGAAGGAGATCACATCACTACGGATTTTGTGACCCACTTTACCGCGACACCGCCAAGGCATGATGCGTGTGGGTGATAGTGGACTGCCTCCCTAAGCCTGCATTTTCAGCGATACTGATGACCTTCTCACATCGAGGAATTACGCTGGTCAGATCTTCGAGAGATCGTCCGCTTTACATGGAGTACTAGTGTCCATAGTCTCAAACGGGGATCCTAGGTTTACGACACACTTTTGGAAGAGTTTCCAAAAGGCCATGGGGACATAGTTGACGATGAGCACAACGTTTCATTCGGGATACATGGTCACTGAGAGACCATATAGGTTTTAGTGACACACAGCATGTATCCTAGATCTTAAGGGTAGCTGGGAGAAGCACTTACCCCTAGTGGAATTTGCCTATAACATTAGTTATCAGGCGAGTATACAGATGGCACCCTATGATACTTTATATGGGAGGCCATGTCGATCCCCGATTTGTTGGATAAAGGTGGGAAAGCGTTTCGTCACTGGTCTGGATCTGATTAGAGACATCTCTGAGAATGTGGATTTGATACGGAAGTGTCTTCTCATGACTCAGAGTCGACAGAAGAGCTACGCCGATAGACGGCGTTAACCTCTAGAGTTTGAGGAGATCACGCCTTCTCGTGATGTCAAGAGGAGTGGGTCGACGGTAAATGAGGGAAGTTAGTGCCGAGGTATATTGGGCCCTTCGAGATACTCGAGAGGGTGGGTACAGTTGCATATCGGTTGGCATTACTGCCGAGTTTATCAAGTGTCCATGAGGTGTTCCATGTTTCCATGCTCAAAGTATACTCCAGATCCAGCCCATGTAGTGGATTGGGGAGAATTACTGTTAATACTGATGGGACCTTCGAGGAGGGACCAATGCGTATCTTTGATAGCCGGGAATAGGTTTTGCGGCGCAAGACCGTGCGATTAGTGAAAGTGTTGTGGCAACACCGAGGAATGGAGGAGGCAACTTGGGAATGTGAGGACATAATGCGGGCCACCTATCCCTTCTTGTTTGAGGATGAAGGTGCGTTGTCTAATATTGAAAGTGTAATATTGGAACTAGAATAACTATTGCATATGCATGTGTTTGTGTGTGCTAGTGTGTGTGACTTATAGGGACGAAATACTGTTAAGGGGGGAAGAATGTAAAACCCGAGAAAAATTCAATTTTTCTTAAAGAGGGTAAAACGGTAATTTTGGGTGGACACTAGAAATTTACTAGATATTGGATGACGAAACGGACTTCACCGTTGAATTTGTTTCACGAAATCTAGTTACCTCATCGAATTTTGTCAAATTTAGAGGCAGTTAAAATTTCACGTTTTTCGAGGCATCTAGTGTCGGGTGACACTTGGCATGATCATGTGGATGCCACATGGAACCCTAGGGGAGTGACACATGGCATGAACCATGTGGTGCACTTGTATGAATGGCTCACATTGAGCCAAGTGTCAAGTGGAGGAAAAAGAAGAAAAGGAAAATAAGAAAAATAAGGAAAAATGTGAGGATGACATGTGGCAAAGGAGGAAAGTGGTGGGAAGTTTCCCCCTCTTTGATCAATTTGGGTATGAGAATCAAAAGGGAGAAGGAGGAAAAGGAAAGGGAGAAAAAGCGGGGAAGAAAAGGAATAGAGGGTGTTAGTGCGGGATTTTCCCGACGTTCGACCGTTTAATCTCAACTGTCCGAGTTAAATTCGATCCATACAAGCGGCTACACGCGCAAGATTCAAATCTGAGCTTCATTAAACTCCAAGATATAATTTTCCTACTGGATTATTTCTATTTGGGTAAAGCTATTTCATGGCACAGGTTTTCTTCGGGGTCTTGACTGGCCATGTGATTTAGTCCCAAGATTTTGGGACTTAATATTGGAAATTTTTGGGACTGGTTTCGAGCAGTCCTGGACTGTGTTGAGATTTAGTTTTAATTCCGGGATTGATGTGTTTGGGTTTTGTTGTGTGTTGTGGTATTACTGTGATTCGGTGACGAATGGAACCAAAAATGGTTCATAGTCGTGAAGGGACCGAGAGGTGCCTTTATTTTACGGGTCCGAGATTGTGGCCATTTCAGGTGTCAGTTGCGTTTGATCAACGATATGTTGTGTGAAAAGATCATGTTGATATATGTTCTTTTGATGGATGTGATTTATATGTAGAAAATATAATTATCCATGTTTTGGTAATGTTGCATGTAGCTCATTATGCATGTAACATGACATAGCATGAAATGTCATATCTGCATTTCATATGGATGGGGACATTATGTTTAGTCGGGTGTATGTGCATGATAATGATAATGGTTATTCACCATTCTTAGTGAATGTCTGGTGAACTCGAAAAAGGGACAACGCTCCAAAAGACATTCACTAAGAATAAATGAAATATATATATATATATATATATATATATATATATATATATATATATATATATATATATATATATGTTCGTGTGTTGGCTGAGCAAGACAGACCCTCGGGGTGAAAGACCCAAATTTTATTCTTGGTCAGACATATGTATCTAGCGATGAAAATTCACGAAAGTGTTGGAAAGGCGTGCAGCGTCCTACGATGAGAACCCAAAAATCCGTGGCCCACAAATGCAAAACACACAAGATTTGAAAGCACATTGGAGGATTTTCCAATGTGTCTTGAGTTTTAAAAACAAAAAGCTTTTGTTTTGAAGAAAAAAAAAAGGGGGGTCATTAGGTGAAACACCAATGACGGGTTTTCACACTTGGCATTGCATGTGTGATGGAGTAGGTCAGGACTTGGGTTACGGGCATGAGGAGTCTCAACTCATGCATGACATGAAAAAAAAATATTCATTTAGGATTGCATTTTCTATATGGAATGTGGTAGGATGTATCTGCGCCATTGCATGTGCATTTTAGTTGGGGAGTAGCCCTTGTAGGAGAAATTTTCTACTGGACATTGCTCACCCCGTCATGGGGAAATACTTTCTGGTGCTGGAGGTACACAAGGAGCCGAAACAAGGCCAAGATATTAATTGTAAAAAAAGGTCGGTCTGTGGCCTATTCATGTGTTTTTAAAATTCTAGATTGAATATCCAGTTTTATTGATGTAAATAATAAGTTTTGTAATAAAACTTAGTTTTGGACTTGTTCTATGTAGTGTCGATTTTAAACTGCCTGAAAAATGAGTACAAACAACAGTATTGAAATTACTACATTCGGGAGAAATTTGGAAGTGCAGAAAAAAAAGGGTGGGCTATTGCCCATTTTTGGCTGTGGGTCGCGATAGGAAATTCCTGGTCACGACAAAGCTTTTGCTGAGCCTGTGTCACGACATGGTCCTCAAACCAGGTGCATAGCCCGGCCTTGGTGCGCACAACAGGCGTGCGTGTGCGTGACCGGACGACATTAGGCACGCGACTGAGTGCCTTAGGTGCGCGACAGAGCGCTCGCGTGGTGACAAAGCATGTGTGCGGCGACAGCGCCCCTGGAGCGCGCGACACGGCCTAGCACGTGCAGCCGAGAGGCCTTGGGCACGCGACAAAGCAGGCGCATGTGTGCGATGTGTTAGAGGCCTGTCGTGAAAGATTGCACATGATGGCTTTGTCACGATAGAGTTGTCCAATAGCCACAAAAAAAAATTTAAATAAATAAATAAATAAATCTGGGATTTGGGGTGTCACATCCATTGAACCCAAAAACTTCAAGGAAGCTTTTAAAGATGAATACTAGTTGACGGCAATGCAAGAAGAGTTGAATCAATTCACAAGGAGGTATGGGATCTAGTACCCCGACTCCATGGTTTCAACATTATAGGTACAAAATGGATTTTTGAAAACAAATAAGATGAACATGGGAATATCACCAGAAATAAGGCTCGTTTAGTTGCTTAAGGATACACTCGTGCAGTGGAATCAACTGGCGAAACATTCGCCCAAAGAGTCTATCTAGAATAACACGCTCCTCATGGCATTTGCATGCACTCTTCGATTCAAACTCTATCAAATGGATGTTAAAAGTGCCTTTCTAAATGGGTACTTAAACGAAGAATTGTTCGTGGCATAACCAAAAGGGTTCGAAGATCCCACTCACCTTGAGTACATGTACAAGCTAAAGAAGGCCCTCTATGAGCTCAAACAAGCACCCAAGGCCTAGTACGAAAGACTCTCTGACTACCTCGTCAAAAAGGGATACTCTAGAGGGGGAGCCGATTAAACCCTCTTCATAAAATGAAGCAATAATGATGTCATCGTGGCACATATTTATGTTAACAACATAGTGTTTGGCGCAATGTCACAACGAATGGTTGATCTTTTTGTGGAGTACATGAGCTCTGAATTTGAAATGAGTCTTGTGGGTGAACTGACCTACTTTTTAGGCATGTAGGTCAAACATACAGGAAATGGAACCTTCATTTCCCAAACCAAATATGCCAAGAACTTGGTTAAGAAGTTTGGATTACAATCGGCTACTCACTGTTGCACACTTGTCAGGACTCATACAAAAATTTCCTGAGACGAAGGAGGAAAGAACGTCAATCAAACACCATATAGAAGCATGATTGGAAGCCTACTCTATTTCATAGAAAGCAGACCAAATTTTTGCTACAATGTCAGAATATATGCTCGTTATCAGGCCTGTCCCAAGGAGAGTCATCTAAGTGTCGTTAAGAAAATTATCAAATATGTTAGTGGAACTATTTAGTTCAGACTGTGGTATTATCATGACTCCTCTACAACTCTAATGAGGTACTATGACGCTAACTGGGCTAGCAACTCTGATGATCGAAAAAGCACCTCGGGTGGGTGTTTCTTTCTTGGATACAACTTGGTTTCTTAGTTTAGTAAAAAGGAATAGCGTAGCTCTATCTACAGTAGAGGTAGAATACATTGCCACTAAGAGAAGTTGTTCTCAACTCATCTGGATGCAAAGCATGATACATGATTACGGTGTCTCAAAGGATGCTGCAACACCTGGTATGACATTATACTATGATAATCTCAGTGCCATCAACATCTCCAAGAATCCTGTGCAACATTCATGCACTAAGCACATCGACATTCCCCATCATTTTATTCGAATTCTTGTCGAAGACAAAGTCATTGAGCTCAAGCACATTCCAACAGAGCATCAACTCCCTAATATTTTCACCAAGGGACTAGATGCTTCACAGTTTGAAACTCTTCGAACATCTCTAGGGTTGTGTATTCAGTAATGAAGAAGATCAACTACAAGATCTGTATACATAAAAAATAAAAAATAAAAAGGAAACAGTCAATGGGGGTGTCTTATACCTCTCTTATCATTACAGCCTCGAAGATTGCAAAGTCTTTTGAAAGTAGCGGCAAAGTGGTGCATTATGTCAGCAACCAACATTTATTCACAATCCCCTTATCGTTTGGGTGGAACAATTTCTCTTGGCTACCTTTTCATTCCATGTTGGCAACTTTCCTTTGGGATAACAATTTCTACTTTAGTACAACCTTCTTTTAGGGTGACGATTCCTGCCCCAGTTTATCCCAACCTCCTTTATGCTCCTACCATGGTGTCCACTCACTTGGGCTAAATTGGGGGTGGACATAGTACCTCTTAACATCCCTCTACTTCTAATTAAGGGGCTTCCCAAGCAAACCCCATTCTTGTTGATCATTCGATTGAGGAACCACTGATTGTTACACCCCTCATCTCTTTGCCTCCAACCACTCTGGTCCTCTTTGATGAAGTAATTAGGGCTAGTTATGCAGATTCTGCCACGTTCGATAAGGAGAAAGGGACCTTCATCTCCGGCGAAACTGTTCCATCCCCTGCTTTGATAATTCCACCACCGTCTGGTTCTTCGCCATCTCTCCCTCAGATTCCTCTATCCCCCCGACCAAGACAATGGCAGAGGTTGTTGATGATGATATTCCTCTTCGGTCGCTTTTTCATAATCTCAAACGAAAGAAGCGTTCTAGCATACTTGAATTTTCAAGTGGCATCTCTACGACACGGCTAAGGCACAATTCCTCTATCATTCCTCCTCCTTCACAATCGCAAGGTCTAGTATGCTCTTTCGATTCATCCTATCTCACCTAGAGTAAAAGTCCACGGTCGACCACACCTCATCACTGAGTCTAAAGGTTTTCTTGAACCACTGCTCTTATATCAAATCCTGGTCGAGCAGATTCATCACAACCCTATCGTGCTCCCTCCAGTCGGCACAAGCGTCCTACCCCTACAAATGCTTCAATTGCATCTCCTTCATCCTCTCGCTTATTATCTGCCTTTCACGTTGAGTTATGAAACTCTATGGTTTATAGGTCATTCATCCCTGAGTGCACAATTCATCATCAAGACTTTGAACCTATAGGGGCTATTGAGCTATTGGGAGCCGTTAATCTACTCAACACAGTGCTGACGGTTTCGCCCTTCGTGAAAACAATGGTTCTTGAATTTCATTTGAATCTGAGTAAGGGAATGGGGGACCATACTTCTTCGGATTTTCAAACAATGTATGTTCAGGGTCATAAGTTCACCTTCTCCCCCAGCCTTATCAACTTCTACCTTGGGTGCCCTGACCCCATTAAACCCATTCCCAAGCCTTTTATTCAAGGGATTGTCACCACCATAATCGGAGGATCCTTGTCATCTTGGCCATGGAAAGGAAATGTTCGTTCCTCTGTTCTGTCTACTGGGTATGCCATCCTTCATAAAATCAACATTTATAACTAGCTTCCAGGCACACTCACACTTCATATGTTACCAAGACTCTGGCCACCTTGTTTTTCCCGATTGGGACTTGACAACCTTTCTACCTTGGGTGCCTGGTATTCGATAACATTCTCCGGCATGCCGAGTCCTCCGCCTTGAAACTTGGGAATGGATATCCCTTATTCATCTTTTGCATTCTCAAAGGTTAGTCCAACTCTTTGCTTTTGTAGATCAACTCATGTAGTGGTCCACCTTGAGAAATTAGGCTAAATCCAAAGCTGTTCAAGGGTTCCCACAGGCTTAACACACTAATTGGGACTGGTGGTGTTACCGCTGCCTCTAATGATGACTCCACTACTCTCCCAACACTTGAGACTTCTCCTGCTGCCCTGGACATGTCTTAGCCCTCACCAACGGACAATCGTCTTGTCGTTCATCTGCACATTGAACTTCCTTTGCTACAGGATCATGCCTTCATGCTTGCCTCCCTTATGTGCTCTAATCAAGACCAACAAACATCTGCCTCTATTGCACTTACCGTCCTTTTCTCTGGTGGTCCTTCCGTTGTTCCTCCTATTATGCATAACTATCCTCAGGCCACTGGTAGTGGTGACACTAAACCCTTGCACTTTTCGGATTTTGAGCATTAGCCTCTTCTTCTTTGGCCTTCTTTGGTAAAGGGGGAGATTTCGATAATCTGGTATGGCTTCGGTATGACTAACTCAAAACTCAAAACAACATACTCTAATTCTCTTTTATATGGTGATATAGTACGCTAAAATCCCTGTTTTGATCTCTGGTCGGTGATAGTTTTTTCTGGTTGTTCTGCTTTCCTTGGTATTTGATTGATACTCTCTATAGTTCCTTTAGAGATTTTGATGTGATTATCTGCACATGGTTCCCTACGCAGGTTCCATCTGCTGGTTACTTGTTATATGATTTTAACTACATAATTACTGAATTTTATTTTTGTCAAAGCTTGCCAAAGGGGGAGATTGTTGGCGTATCATTATTGGCAGAGTGCTTTACAAAAATAAAATCATGCAGTGACTCACTTGTTGACGGGGTAGATGACACAGTGAATTGTGTATCACCTTTGTCTAGAGTCACGTATGTCCTCTACTGACATAACATAAGGAAAGAAGGATCTTACCTTAGCTAGACATCAACTGCGTTGGAGAGATTCTCCATTGAATTAGGCAAGAGACTCAAAAGATCTGGTATTATTCTATACGTGTTGAGGAATGAAGTATGAAAGGAAACATTGTGATCATTCCAGATTATGAAAATATCAACTGTAGGAAATCTCACCCATAGGAGCCTAGTTGGAAGAGGAAAATATTATGTCCCCTGTATAGGGAAGGAGATCAATCAGTTATGGAAAACATACAATACGGCTTTGGAAGGTTATGGATTTGGCTAATGTGAAAAGATCCCATCTTCATGTTTAAATAGGAGAAGAAGAAGCCTTTGTAGATCATCGATAAAGCACACAAAAAGGAGGTCTTTTGGATGAGTTGTTATTCGGAGAAAGAGCATATATAGGTACTGCTCAAAACCTTGAAGTGAGTTGTTGGATACACAAAAGTGCGACAATTATATAGGGTTGTAAGCCCTTTAGCTCATGTTTTGTTGCCCAGGTAGAATAGGTAGTGCTTTTGAATCTTTCACTGTTTTTATGCGTGTGCAGGTTGTTCGATGTCCCATGCACATTTTCGTAGCGATTTGGTTCCAGAGGACAATTGTAGATCATTGTTGTCGACATAGATGCTACCTGAGGCCCCGCGCCTCTAAAGTGAAGTGGGCAAATATGGAGACAAGGGTGCACCGCACCACACTGACTAGCAACCGCACTCCACATGGTGGAGCTGGCAACCTGCATTCAAAGGTCGGCCGGGAGTACTGCTGGGACTTTGGTACCAGCCTCCACACTAACTGGTACCGGTACCAACATGTGATCTTTGCAGGATTTGAGAAGAATTTCGATCTTTGTGCAAGGGCACGCTCGTCTTTCAATCCCCACTTCGAGATCACTAATGAGGATTGTATTAAAGCTCACTTTTTAGGAAGAATCGAGGGAGTCTGATTCTCTGCTTTCTGCTCTAACCTTTGGAGTGTTTTCTCATATTTTTCTAGGGTTTCCTAGAGTAGAGTAGTTAATTTTCTTCTGATTCTAAGTTTTTTTTTAGTATTTGTAATCTTTCAATTGGTTTTTATAACTTAGTATTCTTTGAGAGACTCTACATTTTTTATATCTCAACCTTGCAATTGAAGTGTTATTTCTCAATTCACGTTTACTATTAGTGTTCCAGCAATTATTAATCAATTCTCAGTTTTAATGGAGTTCTAAACCACCATGATAGGGTTCTAACGGTGGAAACTCACCTCCTTCAAGGTAACAGCCCTTAATCCCTCTTTTTTCCTTCAATGGGATTTATATGATATTAAACACTTGCAAAAACTCTTATAAAGCCTTGGCATCTTCTTGACAACATGTGAATGAGAGATTCTTGGTACACGTTGTGCTTGATCTCAAATACAGACTAAGAGTCCAAGAAAATCGTATGAGCAAGCGTTTGTTATCATTCAATTATTCTTTGTCTTATAAGCGCTTTTAAAGTTATATCCCCCATCGAAGACCATTCATCAATGGCTCCTAGATGAGATTGTAAGTGAGAGGTGGGTGTTACCTAGTTGGTGGTGAGTGGAAACCTGAGGATCCTATCATTCGCCCTTCTCGTTTTAAAATAGTTTAAGTCAATCGGTTAATAAATCAATCAATCAAAAGCCCCAGATTTTACTTTAATCGCACATTCATTGGATAGCAATCCGTAAGGATCATCTAGGAAACCACTCCCTATGGACTCCCACAGTATTATAATGCTTAACGACATCAGTTCGTACGCTTAGGAATAATTTCAGCACACAAAATTGACTAAGAATTTTTGGCGTCGTTGCCGGGGAGTGGCAAGCACTCTAGTTGGTCTAGAGAGTGCTAGTGGTAATTTTCAACTGCATTGCAAATCTGGTACGTTCTCTACCTTTTTCTTTTAATTTTCAGAGATAATATATGGATAACTGCCTAGTCAGGTAATATTGGTGCATGTCTGTCAGGCTCGTGGCGGGCACCGACTGTAAGAGTTATACCTCAAAGACATCCCGAAGAGTCCACAAAGAAGACGCTTAAGAGAATCCTAACCCTCAGATGGAACATCCCGGGAATCAGCAAACTCTTTTTAATCCAAATGACCAAGGGTTACCCGGTAACCCAAAAAGACCCTATGAACCTCCACAACAAGGAGATGGTGTTGCACTGCCGGCAACCCCGACGGTAGGAGGGGGAAATGTTAATTTTCAGCAAAATCAATATCGAGCTCATCCTGCTCCTTTACCCAATGTGGAAGGAACCCTTCGAGAGATTCAGCAACCTCAAATAACCACAACAAACTCATGTATTCGCCACCAAGAGGCTAACCACCTTTATGAAGCTCCGAGATGATTCGCCTTCTCCTCGGTATCATGGGTCGATTCTGAGAACCCCTACTCATTCATGAGAGATTTTGAGGATGTTTGCAATGCTTTCCTTTCCACATGATCGCCCCTCCATATAATTTGTATGGTTTTATTGTAAGACCCGAGAAAATTCCAATTTATGGAAAAATGGTAAAATCGTAATTTCGATAAAAATCCAAAATTTTTCTAGATCTTGGATGACGAAATGGATTTCATCGTTGGAATCGTCTCACGAAATCTAGCTAACACATCAAATTTCGTCGAATTCCCAAACAGTCGGAATTTGCACGTTTTTCGAGGCATCATGTTTCGGGTGTCGTAAAACGATATTCGATGTGACAAAAGTCACATATAACATGTACTCATGTGACACAAGTTGCATGAGTAGAAAAATGATGGGAACGGACGGCCGAGATCGTGCCAAATGGCAAAAATCCAAAGCTTGGGGACATAGATGTCATTTTGGGAATTCTTAAGTTAGATAAAACAAATTAGAGAATAGTGTTTCTTCTCTAAATTAAAAGGCAAATAAATGGGCAGTGGGCTAGGACGTTTTAAAAGTGTGAGGCTAAAATGCAGAGTTTTTAGAGGAGAGAGAGAGACTTCTCTAGGTTTCTAGGCAATCCCACTGGTTTAATTGCCGAGACAAGAAGGGAAGTCGTTTACTATGGAGACCTACGTGTGGCTTTCTCTCTGCTTTGAGGAGTTTCAACAAACTCCGTGAGGTAGGGGTTTCATTCTACTTGATTTACTCTTGGTTTAAGAGCTTTGTTGATGTTTCCTGTTAGCTGAGGCTCAATCTGGCCATGATTCACCCCAAATTGAACATAAGTGTTGGAATTTATGAGACCCATTGAACAAATCTCGTATCGCTTAGGGCGCTTTGGGTGCTCAGGTGGTTGTAATTTTTGAAACAAATTGTATTGTGATGTGTATGAGGTTGGAAATGGCTATGAAATTCGGGTTCACAAAGTGGAACCACACAGGATTGGTCGTGAATAGTAGAACTCCGAGAGGTTTCACTGCTCACGGAATAGTGTCTACGTAAATAAATTTTTATGAAATAATGTGTTTGGTTGAGTAATTCAAATCGAATTGCTCGTGGTTGTTAATTAGCCCACGTGAGCTAATTTTTAGTGTAATGGATTGTGAAATTGCATAACATGTTTGTGCGATTAAATTATGTAAATGTATATCATGTTATACATTTGCATGTGTTATATGAAATGTATTGGAATTGGCATCATGCATTCCATTTGCACTGGGGCACCCTAGAACAATAGGAGTGAGTGCAATGAGGTGGTTTCCTGAGAGAATTGTTTCGGAGGGTTGACTAATAATAATAATTATCGGAGTGTGCCCATTACAATATCGAAGGGTAGTCCATATAAAATATCAATCGTCAGAGTCGGCCTAATTGATATACATTGGAGGGTTGTCCACTAAATAGAACATCGGAGTCGGTCTACTACTTATATCAGAGGGTTGTCCACAATTAAAAACAAATACCTTTGTTTGAAAATGGTCTTCTCATACATGGCGAAAGGGCGTGAGGGAGTTATGAGGACTCCTAGTGGTCAACATCTGCATATCTGCCAGGATCATGTATTTGCTTGAATGTGTGTTTACATAGGAGCATTGCATATGCACTTAGGTGGAGAGTAACCCAATTAGGGTAATTCCACTACTGGGCGATAGCTCACCCTGTCGAGGGAACATTTTTTCAGTACGTGAGCTGTGCTCGAGGAGACTGGCTTATCCTAGTGGCCGACATCAAGAAAGCCAAGTCAGGGCTTTGTTGTTTGGATGATGTAGTACATGTATTAGAATTCTAGAATTTTAATATATGCTGTATAAGAGCAAATTTAACTCTTGGAACTATCAGATATAGTTGGTATATATTGATGAGTATTGTGTATGGGCCCAAGTACAAGTACTCATGTTATGTATTATATCGATTGTTTGGACAGGTTTGTTCTCGGGTGTAGCCCCGCATAAAGGAGACTCGCTGATTTTCATGAGAGATGCCCGTCACCCAACATTCACGAAAGTGTTTTCGCGGTTGATTCGTAGTCAACCCGACCCCGGGCTGGGGGCGTCACAAATGCACGTAGCCTAGGTTTGGAAATAGCTAGGCTTCGAGGATTCGGGGCTAGTGGCATAGTCTTTGAGGTGGAAGAACATCACCACTGCGTGGTTCGATGTTGCTAGGTATGAGATTACTGGGGAAATCACAGACAAACTAGGACACCGCATGCATGTGTTTGATGTGTTTTGTGTGATTTAATGAATTGTTGTGTGAAAAATATGCATAACATGAATGATATATATCATGTATTGTGTTTGGTTTGTGTGCTTAGTAGATAGCACATAGGAAAATTTTGGGGAGTTTTACAGTGTGTAAAACTGGAAAAAGAAAATGAATAAAATAAATTTGTTATAAATTTATTTGGTTATGGGGGAAAATTGTTTTCTAAGGTTTTACAGGGTGTAAAACTGAAGAAAATCGAATAAAATAAATTTATATAAATTTATTCGAAAGTGTTCTCGAAAAATGAGAAAAATATATATATATATATATATATATATATATATATATATATATATATATATATATATATATTGTATTTTCCAGTAGCTGGAAATAAAAGAAAAAAAATATAATGAAAAACGAAAAAAAAATTAGTGCAGAACTGAGTTGGGCTACTACCCAATTGTATTGTGATAGAATAAATTGTATCGCGACTTAGGCTTGTTGGGAGTGCACAGGCCGAAGTGTATCGTAACAGTAAGAATCAGACGCAGCCTTAGGTCAGCTCGCTAGTCGCATGAGAGCGTCACAATACAACAATTGTATTTGCGGACAGGGCTGCATGTCACCGGGAGGTCATGGAAAAATAATTAAAATTGTATTGCAATACAATTAATGTATTGTGGAAAAAGAGGACTTGGCTGTTGGGAATTTGGTGTCATAATACAATTAATGTATTGTGACCGAGGCTAGGTTTTGTATTGCAGGAGAAGGGTTTGAGGGGCTAAAAATTGTATTGCAATAGGGTTTTGTATTGCAACAAGATGGCTAGATTAGCTTGGGTGAAACTGTCACGATACACCATTGCATCGCGGATCGAGGCGCTTAGGATGGTGGGTTCGTGAGGCTCAGACAATACACCTATGTGTATTGTGACAAGCAAGGGAGCCAGTCACAGCTTTGTATCGCGACATGCGCTTAGGAGGCCGCCACGACACTAAGATCGGCTACGCAAGATCGCGCCAGACACGGCGCCTCTGCGGATGCGACACACGGCGATCGGGCACCCACAACACGACAAATTCGCTCTCGACACGCCCGTGGCGGGAGGTGGCCACGCCGCCACACACCAGGTGCACTGGCAGAAGGTGTCGCGTACTCTGCACCGCCGCTGACTCCGCATCGCTTTCCGAGTCACTGGGGCACTGCTCACAACAATGTTCATCACCAAAAAAATTTCGAAAATTTTTTTTTAATTAAATAAAATCAAATCAAATCAAATAAAAATGGGACAAAATTTTGGAAAAATGAAATTTTCGAAAATAAAATTTTTGTGGATAAAAATGATTTAACATGTGAATTAGTTGTCTCGCATTGCATATAAATGCAGGACATAGTATAAGTGAACTAGATTCCTGTGTAAATAGTGTCTCTGTGGTCGTGTTTATGCCTGTAGATACCGCATTGTATTTAAATTTAAGTATTGAACCGTGTAGATGGCTTAGTCGGTATCTAGGACGAGGGCGTCCATGAGGTATCGGTCGCACCATTCCAGATTTTACCAAACACCAAGATTGATTAGCGTGCCTGTGAGGCTAAAGGTGATTTACGCGGTCGCTATCGCACGTGCTGAAGCAAAGAGTAGCTCTGTGTGGAGGTCCCAGTAATCCCAGAGGTTGAGGCTCATCATCCTCCGACATTCAGGGGAGGAGAGATCCATGGTAAAGATCATTGGTTCATGCAGATCGAGAAGGTGTCGAGGCCATGGAGATTACCTCCGACGACCAGATCAGCATGCGCCTGGGCCAGAGGGGCGAGGCCCAAGTATAGGAATGGGTGCGAATTCTCAGACCTAGAGCTATGACATGGGCGTAGTTTCGTGGAGCCGCTCATGGGTAAGTACTTTTAGATATCATGAGGCGGCGAAGGCCTGGGAGTTCCCGTAGCCGGCTAGCGACAATGACTCCGTGATGGATTATGCTAGGTTCATAGAGCTAGCCCGATTTGCTGATGATTACGTGGCCACAGACATGGCCAAGGTTAGGAGATTCGAGAATGGGTTGAAGTTGTCCATTCGAGGCAGGATTGTAGGCCTTCACCTACAGAACATAGACTCCATGGTTGGGACGACCCTGACCATAGAGAGAGAGATCGAGGATTCTCGGAGCACTCGGGATTCGGGTGTTGGTAGCAAGAGGGAGGAACAACCTTCTTCTAGTTTGGGGAAGAGGCAGAAGACTTCTGCTTCACACGAAGTTTCGTGACCAGGCCAGGATTGGGTGCATTTAGTCACCTGTAGATACATGTGTTATTTCAAGCCGACAACTTGTGCATATGGAGGCAAGATTGTCCTAGAGGCGTAGGCCCTATAGTACGACTCGAGTATGCAAATTAGCTCGAGCATATTGTGGCAATGCTTTCTTACTCTTGAACTTGTTGACTAGAGTAGTGTTTAAATTGGATGCACCATATTCATTCATTAATGCATCCTGTGTGACAGAAGTGGGCTTAGAGGTTGAGGCCTTTAAAGAAGCCAGATGTAGATGTTCTTCCCTAGGGTGTGGGTTGAGAGTTGGACCCGAGAGCCCTGATTATGAGTAAGATCTCCAAGACTCTGCCGCGGTGGACCCCTGGGATCGGTGTCACAAGATGGCATCATTGCACTATGTGCACAGAATATCACACAGTCGGGTGTGTGGGTGCACAAAGATAATATTCACCACTCTTGGTGAGTGTGGGTTGAGTTTGTCTTTAGACTACGTCCAATGAAGACTCATAGTTTGAACCCAAGAAATGAAGAGTAATTAAAGTGTGTCATAAAACAAATAAATGTTAATCCCTAAGGTGAGAAGCCTGGAGATAGGGTGAAGGAGACCCGCGGTAGTATCCGAAAGGTCCTGTGTGGGTGTAAGAGACCCAGGGAGGTATCCCAAATTTCTGTGTGGGTGTAAGAGACCCGGGAGGTATCCCGAATTTCTATGTGGGTATAAGAGACCCGGGGAGGTATCCCAAATTTCTATGTGGGTGTAAGAGACCCGTGGAGTTATCTGAAATTTCTGTGTGGGTGTAAGAGACCCGTGGAGATATCCAAAATTTCACTTAAGAGGCTCGCAGCGGTAAAGCCGGGTTATTATTTTCGCCGGTGATGAAAACACACGGTCAGTTATCACACTGCACTTAGAGCTATGATAGGAGCTCCGGCGACTCGAGATGAAAACACACGACGTTATCACGTAGACTAGAGTTGAGGATGTGATTCGGAGTGACTCGGAATCGGATAACCCCTTGGAAATTGTATCGTGTCGCTGAGCCTAGTAGGGCTCGTATATGGATACTGGCCCACACATCAGTTGATGGTCCATTGATTGTCAATGATTGTGACCTTGGAAGGTCAACACGGCACAACGCCAGGTCAGGTGGTTACGATGTCAGGTGGATTATATACAGGTGTTAGAGGACACGCTGTGAGCATGCATCCTGGATCATAAGGGTAGCTGGGAGGAGCATGCCCTTAGTGGAATTCGCCTACAACAACAGTTATCAGGCAAGTATACAAATGGCACAATATGAGTGCATTGAAGGAGGCCATAGATCACCGTTATGTTAGACCGAGGTGGGAGAGAGTTCCATCACTGTCCCGATTCGACAGACACCCTAAGAAGGTGAGCTTGATATCGACAATAAGCTCTCTCACCCGCCTCGTGGCCTACGTAAGAGCTATGTATGTACGATGTCGACTCTTAGAGTTCGAGGTTGGTGATCACGTATTCTTGAATGTGATACCTAAGAGAGGAGTGGTCAGGTTTGGCAAGCGAGGGAAGTTATCGCCGAGGTTTATTAGACCCTTCGAGATACTCGAGAGGAGAAATCGTAGTGTACCGGGATTGCTTTACCACCCGGGGCGATGTCGTGTGTCCACAAGGTATTTCACGCCCATGCTTTGAAGTATACCCAAATCCAAATTTCAAGGGTGGATCGGGGACGTATCGAGGCTGACATTGATGGACCTTTGAGGAGGGACCAGCATTTTTTGATAGCCGTGATCAGGTTTTGCGACGCAAGACCGTGAGGCTAGTGAGGGTGCTATGGTGGCATTTTGGAGTGGAGGAGTCAACGTGGGAGCGCGAGGACACGATGCGGACCACCTATCCCTTCTTGTTTAGGGATGAAGGTATGTGGTTTAGTCATTTAATATTTAAATGACAAGTTTACATGCATGGTAGAGTACATGTTGCATATGCATGTGAGTGTTGTAATTGTCCGCACTCGTGATCTAAATCTCTTTTAAGGAGGGGAGAATGTAAGACCCGAGAAAATTCCAATTTCTGGAAAAAGGGCAAAATCGTAATTTCGGTAAAAATATGAAAATTTTCTAGATCTCGGATGACAAAACGGATTTCATTGTTGGAATCGTCTCACCAACGAAGCACACGCCAAATTTCACACCAGACAAGCTGAATTTGCACGCTTCGAGTCATCAAGCCGCATGCAAGAAACGATATTCGATGTGACAAAAGTCACATATAACATATACTCATGTGACACAAGTTGCATGACTAGATAAATGATGGGAACGGACGACCGAGATCTTGCCAAATGGAAAAAATCCAAAGCTTGGGGACATAGATGTCATTTTGGGAATTCTTAAGTTAGATAAAACAAAATAGAGAATAGTGTTTCTTCTCCAAATTAAAAGGCAAAGAAATGGGTAGTGGGCTGGGACGTTTTTGTGTAGAGGCTAAAATGGTGAGTTTTTAGAGTGAGAGCGAGAGACTTCTCTCTAGGTTTCTGGGCAATCCGATCACCGAATTTGCCTGACAAGAAGGAAAGCCGACAAAGGTGACCTACGCTGGCTTCTGGGCTGAGGAGTTTCGACAAACTCCGTGAGGTAGGGGTTTCATCCTACTTGTTTTACTCTTGGTTTAAGAACTTTGTTGATGTTTCGATTGGGTTAAGGCCTTGAACGATCGTTTGATCGGTCCCAAATCTTGGAACTGAAGTGTTGGAAATTTTGAGACCCATTGGACAGTACGTATGAGTTTTAAGGGCTGTTTTGGGTGTTTGTGTTGTAATTTTTGAAACAAATTGTATTGTGATGTGTATGATGCCGGAAATGGCTATGAAATTCGGGTTCACAAAGTGGAACCGATATTGGTGATTGGCCGTGAAGAGTAACCCGAGAGTTTCACTGTTCACGTGAATAGTATTCACGAAATAAATTTTGTGAAATAATGTGTTTGGTTGAGTAATTCAAATCGAATTGATCATAGTGATTAAATTATGTAAATGTATATCATGTTATACATTTGCATGTGTTATATGAAATGTATTGGAATTGGCATCATGCATTCCATTTGCACTGGGGCACCATAGAACAATACGAGTGAGTGCAATGAGGTGGTTTCCAGAGAGAATTGTTTCGGAGGATCGACTTAATAATAATAATTATCGGAGTGTGTCCATTACAATATCGGAGGGTAGTCCATATAAAATATCAATCGTCGGAGTCGGCCCAATTGATATACATCGGAGGGTTGTCCACTAAATAGAACATCGGAGTCGGTCCACTACTTATATCGAAGGGTTGTCCACAATTAAAAACAAATACCTTTGTTTGAAAATGGTCTTCATACATGGCTTAGTAAGTGTGAGGAGTCATCGAGGACTCCTGGAAAATGGGTCAGTCATTTAGACATTCAAGTAGGGATCATGTATTTGCTTGAATGTGTTTACATAGAGCATTGCATATGCACTTAAAGGAGAGTAAACCCATTTAGGTTGATCTCCACTACTCGGGCGATAGCTCACCCTGCCGAGGGAACATTTTTTCGTATACTGTGAGCTGCTCGAGAGGAGACTACCATCCTAGAGGCCGATATCAAGAAAGCCTGCCAGGCTTGTTGTTGAATGATGTAGCATATGTATTAGAATTTAGAATTTAATATATGTTGTATAAGGAGTAAATTTTAACTTTTGGAACTATTGTATATAGTCGTATATATTGATCACTGTAAGGGCCTGCCGCCATTTTTACTCATGTTATGTATTATATTGGATTGTTTGGGACAGGTTTGTTCTTGGGTAGAACTCCCCGTACAAAGAAGACTTTGCCCGATTTTAGTGAGAGATGTCGGGTCACCCGACATTCACGACTGTTTCCGTGGGTTGATGGGTAGTCAACGGACCCCCGGGTTTTGGGGCGTCACATTTATTCCCAGTCTCTCTGAAGGAAAAGGCCAAAATATGGTTTCTCTCTCTTGCTCCCAATTCAATTTTTACTTGGGAAGATATGCGAAATGAATTTCTGAATAAATTCTTCCCTCCCGCATGTACTAATGCACTCATGCGAGCAATCGAAAACTTTTCTGAAAAACTGGGTGAACCTTTTGCTATTGTCTGGGAAAGATATAAGGATCTCCTCCACGCTCTCCCTCTTCATGGTTTGGGTGTTGGACAAATTGTTGCATATTTTCACCAAGTACTTTCTCTAAATAACAAACAATACATCCAAATGATGTGTCTTGGGAGTTCTAAGGAGAAAAGCGCATGAGCTATGTAATTTTTTGATACAATAGCAGAAAATGCTCGAACTTGGGAGACTAATACCTCCTTAGATACCGCTAAAGTGCATAGTACACCTACAAGAGGAGGAATACATCACTTAAGAGAGAATGATGACCTGCAAGCGAAAGCCAACTTGACTAGGAAGTTAGAGGCCATAGAATTGAAAAAGGTGAATGAGGTGACTATTGTACCCAAGGTACCTTCGGTGCCTATGGGACCTAGAGTGGAGGAGTCATGCATCATCATGGCGACCCTACCATTCAACCATTAACTACCCTAATCTCCCTCAAGTCAAGGAGCAATCTAAAAAGAGCAAGTTAATGCTCTTAATTACCAAAGGAAACCCTTCAATTCTCCATACTCGAAAACTTATAATCCAGGGTGGGGTAAGCTCCGAATTTTAGTTGGAAGAATGAGGGAGGCCAAAACCATTTTCCAAATAACCAAGGATTTTCAAATCAAGCCCTTCAATTTCAAAATCCAGGTCCTCAAGGATTTCCTGTAAATCCTAACCAAGGTTTTCACCCTTCTTCTCAAGGGAATCAAAATCAATAGTTGTACCAACCTCCACATAAGAGAAGTTTGGAGGACATTGTGACACAGTTTGTCCAGCCTCAACAATCCACTAACACTAAATTTCAAACCGCCTTAAATGATGTGAGATCCCAAATCACTAAATTGACCTCTTCGATGGGAAATTTTCAACAAGAAAAAGAGAAACTCCCTTCTCAGACCATCCAAAACCCCCAAGGTCAAAATATAAAGGAATCTCAAGTCCAAATGATGTAACTTTTGAACATTGTAAGTCTGTCACCACTCAAGTGGAAAACAATTGAATTGATAAACCATTCAAATTTCATGAATCTCCCAAAGAAACAACAAAAGAATCAGAAAATGTACTTCACTAAAGGATGACGACTATTCGACAAGCCTCATGTTCCTAGGATGCATGTTTTTTGACGCTGAAGCAGAAAAAGATAAAACTTCCCATGTCCCTCCCGCTTCCATACTCTTACAGTCGAGAGCCCCTAAGAAAGTGAACAATCAATTAAATCTATGAGTTATTCAAACAAAGTTATGTAACATCCCCTTATTTGGATGCCATTAAGAAAATTCTCACATATGCCAAGTTTTGAAAGACTCAGGCACATCAAAAGAAAGTTAGGTGTCAACAAGGATGCATTCACGACCGAACAACAAATTCACCTCCTTTGATTAGAAACAACTCGTCTCAAAATACAAAGACTAGTGAAGCCCCACTATTTATAAGGCGGGAAATTAAATCGGGACATGCTCTGCTGACTCGGGAGCAAGTGTTAATTTGTCACATACTGTGTATATGTCGAAATGTGTGGTTAGGAGAGTTAGAACCGACTAATAACACCCTTCAACTAGCTGACCGTAGTATGAAAATTCCTAGAGGGATAGTGAAGGATGTATTGGTGCAAGTAGATAAGTTCTACTTTCTTATGGACTTTGTTGTTCTTGACACTCAACCTATGGTGAATTAAGGGACTCATTCCCAATGATTCTCGGGTAGCTATCTCGCCACCGCCAATGCCACTACACACTATAGGAGGACTAATGACGTTATCTTTTGGTAACATGACTGTTAATCTAAATATCTTCAATGCTATCAAGGAGATAGGGGATGGTGAGGACGTCTGTGAGATAAATATGACATAATATGTTGTGCAAAACTATGTAGATCATGTTTCATATGATGACCCTCTCAAGTCTTGTCTAGTAAGCCCAAGTTGTGTTGAGGGAGGTAACCACATCCGATTGGAGTTTCGCACTCCACAATCGAGCACAGCGAGGGTGGCTTGAAGAAATGGGCGGGCACCCAAATTTGAAAAATCGCTACCAATCTGGTACGAATATTCCCTGAAGAGAAACCACCAAAGCTTCGAGTTCAAACTCCTTACCATCGCATCTCGCATGCATTCCTAGGTAAGAAACTTTCCTGGTGAATCATATCCTCCTTTTAGAGTCGATCAAGACACAATAAACTTTTAGAGATGTCGAGAACCCACAAACTCGCCATAGGATGGACAATCGCAAATATTAAGGAATTAGCCCTTAATTTACACAATACGTGATTCACTGGAAATGTGATGTCAAACCTCTATACAACCATAGCAAACGAACAACCCAATCATGAAAGAAAGTCACAAGAAAGAGGTCTTAAAACCGTCACGAGGTGTTATTTACCCCATCATAGATAGAAAGTGGCTGGCCCCAACCCAAGTAGGTCCTAGTAGTAAGAAACTGGGGGTCATCAGGGGCGTGCCAGAAATGAACACAATGAGTTAATTCCCATCGGAGTGTGGTGTGCATCAGATTATAGGAAACTTAATGCCGGGCACTGTGAAAGATTATTTCCCCTATACCCTTTTTGATCAAATGTCGAGAGAGTCAGCAGGCATGAATCTCTATTGTTTCATGATGGGTACCTGTGGTACAATCAAATTAAGATAGTCCTAGAAGATCAAGAGAAACCACGTCACCGCCCCTTTCGCACATCCGCCCTTAGAAAATGCCCTTCTCGTTATGTAATGCACTAGAACCTCCAGCAGCATGACGGGATTTTGGTGACATGATAGAACATATCTCTGGAGATTTTCTCATGTAGATTTACTTTATTTCGGGAGATTCATATGAGGGATGTTTGGAAGAATCTAAGAAGAGTAATCGGAAAGGAATGTGGAGAAGAATTTAGGTGCTGAATTGGGAGAAGTTTCACTTCATGGTGACATGCTGGGATTGTGTTGGGACACATAGCATCGAGAGAAGGAACAGGTGATGAAGAAAAGCTTGAGTTTGACCTCCAACTTACCTACCCCTAAATGTACAAGGATAGCGCATCATTCTTAGGTCATGAAGGATTTTATAGGAGATTCATAAGAGATTTTGAAGTGCCATAACCCGTCCTTGTGCAATTTTCTACCAAGGATGTCATACTGAATGGTCACAGCATGCGAGGCAAATTTTTTATAAACAAAACTATATTAGTATCACCTCCTATCATGCGATCTCCTAATTGGGACCTCCCTTTTGAGATCATGTGTGACACTTGTGATTATGCCATAAGGGCTATATTAGGGCAAAGGGAAGATAAAAAATCATTTGTGATCTATTATGCCAGCAAGACTCTAGATTTCTCTTAATCTAATTACACAACTACGGAAAAAGAGTTATTGGCTGTAGTCTTTGCCCTATAGAAGTTCAAGTCTTACATTATAGGGTCCCTTGTAACCATTTCCACTAATCACACACAACGTCGGGTTATTTGCTCTGGCAGAGACATACTTCGCCCCCGCTTCGACTTAAAAAGATCCCATTCTCGTCATGGAATCAACCCCAACTGGTCAAGATACAAAGGAGCTTTAGAAGGCAGCCAATCACCTGTCCTCGTTACTTCAAGATAAATCTCTCAAAATGGTCCACCACAGGCTATGACTTCTCCCTGATGAGCAAATCTTTTGCTCACTGTTCGCCCATGGTGTGGAAAAAGACATAGTGAAACTATTCAGTTGATGACAAATTCATTATCACAATGATCCCTGAAAAGAGGTACTTGGTGACATAAAAAAAAAATCATTTTTAAAGGCTGATCCATATCGTTTAAACAATATCCCCTGATCAATTACTGGTAAAATCCAACGACACTCAAATTGGGGTATTTACCTTCATTACTTAAGCTCAGGGGAGGCATTTCTCCCACAAGAGGTGGTCAGAGAATAAAATCCTAGAAGCCGTTTTTATTAGCCCCACTCTTTTTTAAAGACTACTTTTGATTTTGCAAACTCGTGCTCTGTCAACAATTGTGGAGGGATCACAAAAAGTGAACAAGATGCCTCTACCTTGGTTTTAATTATCAGATCTTCGATTACTGGGTTTAGACTTCATAGGCCTTTCTCACGTGGTACTTTTACATTTTATTGGCGTTGATTATGTTTCTATGGGGTGAAGCCATTCCAACGAGAACTAATAATTTATAAGGTTGTTTCGGAAATTTTTTAAAGAACATATTTTTTGTCTCGCTGAATGCCTCGTGCAATCATTAGTGACATGGGCTCCATTAATCAACCTTTGAAAATTTGTTAAAAAGTATGGAGTCATAGACAAAGTTTCCACCCGCTACCACCCATAGACCAATGTGGTCACGAACTAGCCAATAGGAGACTTCAAACACATTCTCAAAAACTAAGCAATTCTAATTGCAAGGATCGGGTCGCTTCACTAACCCGATGCTTTGGGCCTACCGTATCGTTCTTTTAAGACTGCCTGTATGTCTCCCTATAGGCTACTATATGGCAAGGCATGTCATCTCCTAGTGAAAATGGAGCACAGAGCATATTGGGCCATTAAAACTCTTAATTTTGATTTGGCTAAGGCAGGTAAATAGAGACTGTTATAGATGAACGAGCTTGATAAATTGAGGTGTGAATCGTATGAGAGCTCGAGAATCTATAAAGAGAGGCTCAAGCTCTTCCATGACAAGAGCATTGTAAGGAAGACCTTTGAACCTCACTAAAAGGTACTCGCAGACAAATTTTCTCGCTTGCACATCTTTCCGTAAACTCATTCTAGATGGACTCGACTCTTCATCGCTGGCGTAGTTCACCCAGATGGGTACAAAGGAGATTGAGAATCCGTAAAATGGAAAATCTTTAAAGTCAATGGTCAGCTGCTTTTAAAGCCATTTCTGTGAGAACTTAAAAACCGTCAGAGAGTAGTGAGAACTCGTAGGATCCGCCACCGGATGTTCCTTCAACGAATTCTGTCCACCCTTTTGTATATGGTTTTTCTTTTCCTTTTCCTGCTTCCTTTACTTTTATTCATTTAGTCTATATTTTGCTTTTAATGAAGGAGAGTCCAACCCCTTATGTAACCGTATTTTTGCCCTTATAGTCCGGTATCCTCACAAGGCATTGAGGGTAAATGTTTATTCCCATGGTGAGGGTGGGCACACACCAAAGATTGTAAACTCATTTAAGTGCATGCTATTTGGTTTAATTCAATGTTCTTAGGGGGCTAAGTGCATGCAATTTTTTTGATTTTCGGCTCTTTTGAGTATGGTACTTGACCTTTGATGCATGCAGCTGCATGACCTTATGTATGCACTCCATATAGTTTCACTGCACATACACAATAACAGGCATGCATAAAACTTTTTTTTTTCATATTTAGGACCATATTGAACTAATTCTTTTCTATTCTCCAGAGTCAATCTTGACTGGTATCATTCTCATTCATAAACTACACAAGTCATTAATTTCCTATCCCAAGCTCATTTTTGCTTGTTATTATTCAGCATGTGCATTTTTAGCATTCCATGTCAACTACCTGCGTCTTATTCTTTGAGGAACATCCATACGTAATTGAAAGATGATTTAGGCCATATTTTCTCCTTTTAAACTTCAACACATCGAGTCATCCTTCAGATCTTTGTCGAGCTCCTCGAGTTCAATTATGTACGAACCTTAGACTCTTGATCATGTGGAGTAAGGATGACTCCAAGGTAAGCGTGAAGGTGCTAAGAGAGTGTAGTACACAATTGAGCAAGCACAAGTCAATTTGGAGAGGGTTTAAAGCGGTGCAAGAAGCGAGTGTATAGTGAAATCTAAGATGTAGAGAATTCTGGAAATTTTGAAAGCGGTACCTGCATTCACTATACTGCATCAAATGAGGCCGAAAAACAAGGAAGTAACATTTTGGTGCCTGCATTGTTAATCACCGTACTGCACCATTAAGAAAATGGCGCGCTTTTGGTACTAATACTACACTATCGGTACCTGTGATCATCTCGCGGAAATGGGTCATTTGAAGAGCCTTTTTCCTCCCAATTTTTTTAACCCTTTCATATTCCCCTCCAACTCCTATATAAGAGAAACCCTAACCCTAACTTCTCTTCTCACTAAATCAAACCCTAAGTCAAACCCTAAGTCAAACAGTTCCTCAAGTTTTATCATCAACTTGACCCGGAGCATCAACAGTTCTTTGCAAGCGGAGTTTGAAAGTGTTGGAACCGTGTGGCAAGGATTCTCATCCTCGTTCAGTTAATCGATTGATTTTCCACTATGGGTTGGTAGTATGTATTGTTTTGATTGGCTTGGGTTGTGGTTTATGCTTTGGTCATTAGGGTATCTCAAGCATGAAACAAGATGGGAGGGAAAGTTTTGAATGATTTTGGAAAGGGTGAGCCAATAGTGCTGTAGATGTCAAGTGAGACTTTATGTGTATGGGCTGTTCTTTCAATATTCGCTATCGTGGCCATATCTATGGGGAGATCAAAGAACACAGCGAAAGGAAAGGACACCAACTCTTCTATGGAGTGAGCCATGAAAAAATGAAAGGCCGATACTTCGCAGATTGTGAAAAAAGGAAAAGGAAAGCGAAAAGGTCCTTCCTCAGAAAGTGAGAAAGAAAGTGATAGTGAAGATGACGAGATTGAGGCTATGTTTGCTGAATCTTCGTAATTCGAGCGAGAAAGGTGGGTCCAATTAGTTGAAAGACGAGGTTTCCACTGTGAGTGAGGAATGAAAATTGAAACATTTCTATTTACTCACCCCATTCGTGCTGTTATTCAGGATCAAAATTTGCAATTTGTGGGTGAGGAAGTAAAAGGCTATCTACCGTCCGTTGTCAGGGAATTTTATTCCAACTTGAGAGAGAATATGAATGTAGATCCCCTTTTGGAGACTACAATCTCGGGGAAGCAACTAATGGTTAGCCCTGACTCGATCGCTAGATCACTGAATTATGTTCACCCTGCCACACATGACAGACGTATCCACTGGTGGTCATGGCAGAGTTTGATGCATTTGAGTGTCGGTAAACACCATGTGCATAAACTACACCATGGGGGTTTTGATGGGCAAAAGAATTTACTCGGGAAATTATAAAGTTTCGAGTATGCCTTGATGAAATAAGGTCATTCGGGCAATATGATTAAATAAAGGAAAAAGAGAATTACCGAAAGGCGAATGAATAAGTTTCTGTAAGAGGTAATGAATGGGAAAATTATTGATTACACTTTGGTAATATGGTGTATAATGAGGGATTTTCTAAGGTCCCCAACTGAGAATAGGCACATCCCCTTCTCGACCTTAGTTAAAAATTTGGTGGAAGCTATTGGGTTAAGGGGTCTAGTAGAAAAATAGTTCGGCCCTAGCGTCAGTCTATCACAAACAAAAACATACAAAAACTGGAGCCAGCTCACAAGGCCTCAACAAGACATCCCTCGACTATTTCAGCCATCATCATCGTCACTTTTGGCCGATGAGTACATTCCTTGGGGCAGATTTTTGAAAGGTGAGAATCAAAGGATGGTTTAAATGCATCTTAGTGGAAGTATGGGCTGACTACGCCTCCAAGCTTGAGGGTCAAGCATTCTACGAGGAGGAGCCTCCGTTGTTGCTGATTATACCCTCATGACTTAGAAGGGATTCGACGAGCCGGGATGACCAGGATGAAGATGGCATTTTCCTGATGAGAGGAGGGGGACGAAGAGTAGTGGTATCTCAAGCAGAACATGGTGCTGGGCAATTGGGTAAAGACTCAAATGCCCATGTCATGCCAACATCCATTTTGTTTCTGTAAACCCTATTTGTGTAACCCATGGTCATTATAAGCTGAAAAGACCTTTTTGATTTTAGTTATGTAGGGTGTTCCTTATTGACTTCTATGCATGCTAGCTTGCTTGGTTATGGTGAAATGTTTATAGTTTTAATGAAGTTCATTCCAATTTGGTGATTTCATTGCAATCCTATTTTAGTATATGTGATCCCTTATATGAGAATCTCTGTTTTTTAACAGTTTGTTATTTTGTCCATTACACTTGGGACTGTTAGTGCTCATTTAAGTTCAGGTGGTTGCATACTCTGTTAGGTTATAGCACTATGTTCATATTGCTTTTTTGGGAATCTTGCAATGCTTGACTTCTCCTAAGCGCACTTTGTTGAGCCCCATAGTCGGTAGGCTGCTATTAGGTTCAAATTCTAAGGGGACTAGCAAGATAGTTGTGTGTGTTGATACACAAAGTGCGACAATTATATGTGGCTTAAGCCCCTCAACTCATGTTTTGCTTTCATTTTGTGCAGAATAGGTGCTTTTAATCTTTTCTAATGCTTTTATGTGTGTGTGTTGTTCAGCGTCCTGCACATTTTCGTAGCGATTTGGTTCCTAGAGGACAATTGCAGATCATCGCTGCCGACATGACGCCGGCCGAGGCCCCGCAGCTTCTAGCGGCGGGGCGCCAGGAGACAGCGGTACAGATCATCACTAGAAGTACTGCATCTACATGTAGTTGGGCAAAGGTACAGACTAAATATAGTGGCACCGTACCTAAAGGTCAGTTGAGTACACGACTTTTGGTACCAAAGCATTCACACTAACTAATACCGCATCAACATGCAATTCAAGTAGGATTTGCTTATTAATTTCGATTCGTGCAAGGGCACGCCGTCTTTCCCCAATCTCCACTTCGAGATCACTAAGAGAATTGTATTTAAGCCTGTTCTTTAAAGCGCACTGAGGGAGTTTGGATTCTAGGGTTTTGGCTCTAACCTTTGGAGTGTTTTGTCATATTTTTCTAGGGTTTCCTAGAGTAGAGTAGTTATTTTTCTTCTTATTATGAGTTTTTTGATTATTTGTAATCTTTTAGTTGGTTTTTATAACTTAATATTCTTTGAGAGACTCTGCGTTTTTGGTATCTCAACCTTGCAATTGAAGTGTTATTTCTCAATTCACGTTTACTATTAGTGTTCCAGCAATTATTAATCAATTCTCAGTTTTAATGGAGTTCTAAACCTCCATGAATAGGGTTCTAACAGTGGAAACTCACCTTCTTCAAGGTAACAGCCCTCAATCCCTCTTTTGTGCTTCAATGGGATTTGTATGATATTAAACACTTGCGGAAACTCTTATAAAACCTTAGTTTGGCATCTTCTTGACAACGTGTGAACAAGAGATTCTTGGTACACGTTGTGCTTAATCTCAAATGCAGACTAAGAGTCCAAGAAAATCGTCTGAGCAAGCGTTTGTTATCATTCAATTATTCTTTGTTTTAAAAAAGCTTTTAAAGTTATATCCCCCATCGAAGACCATTCATCAATGGCTCCTAGATGAGATTGTAACTGAGAGGTAGGTGTTACCTAGTTGGTGGTGAGTGGAAACCTGAGGATCTTATCATTCGTCCTTCTTATTTTAAAATAGTTTAAGTCAATCGGTTAATAAATCAATCAATCAAAACCCCCATATTTTACTTTAATCGCCCATTCATTGGATAGCAATCTCTAAGGATCATCTAGGAAACCACTCCCTGTGGACTCCCTCAGTATTATAATGCTTGACGGCATCAGTTCGTACGCTTGGGAATAATTTCAGCACACGAAATTTACAAAGCATGAGCAGTATGCTTACTCTACTAAGGATGGAGTATAGGGCATCAATGAACCTAGATGCGTATGGGAAATAAGAGGAGCTTATTTCAATGTTTTTCTATGGGTTAGTTGGGAGAAGATGGTTGTGAGAAAGGGGGAGCCTTGTCTCAATTAAGTCCAACTTGTAATCTGATTGATAACTAGTGAAACACCTTCCATTTGGACTTAGCCCCGCGGATGTAGGCAAGTTGTCGAATCTCGTAACCAATCCTTATCTCCCTCCGTGTGTGTGTGTGCATAATATTTCATCTATCCTTTTATCTTACTACTTCGTACACTACTAAAATCATCACATTGCACATTACAAAAGGGTCAACTGTCACAATTATGATAGTGCCTTACCAATTGATACAACATTTCGTGAAGCACTGTCATAACACACCTTCTCTATTTTATTTCAAAATTTATGGCTAAAAAAGTTGAAAAACTTAATATAAAAGTCAAGAAAATATTAATTTGTAGAAGTTGATTTTTTTTATTCTAAAAGTTATTCTATATATGATAAAACTTCTCACTACGTCTGGTTCTTTGGAAATATTAGAGAAATGAAAAAAGTACTATGGAAATTTATTTTTCTGAGTTTGGATCATATGGAAAATATGAGCGAAAAATATTGAAAATTGCTAAAAAGAATAGTATGATCATTTTCTGATTACTTTCTTTAAAAATTAATGAGGACAACAAGAAAGAAAAAAAGTTGAGAAAATTTTATATTTTTAAAATTTTTACTTTCCATATATTTGCATGATATAAGTTTCTACACTATATCTATGTAAAATTTAATTTCCAAATACTTATATATGCTTTTCATATATCATCTTTATAACCCTAAAAAAATATAAAGTAAGAGAAAATCATTAAATGTTTTGGAAAGGAAAATTTAAAAATAAATTACTTTTTTCCCTTTAAAACTTAATCCATCCAATCATGAAAATCTTAATCCATCCATGAAGATCTTACATCAATGTTAGAGTATGCGGACTTTAAGGCTATATATGTCCCAGAAAATTTTAGGACAAGAAATAAGGGATTTATTTTATATTTTTCTCTTTTCACAAATTTAACTATGTTTCAATCTTATATTATACCTAATATATATCATTTTTCACAACTTTTCCTTCTTTTTTTTTTTTTTTTTTTTTCTTTTTTTTCTTCTTTTTCTTTTTTTCCTTGTTAATTTTTAAGCAAAATAGTAAGGAACTTATAACATTTTTTCATAATATTTTCTTATATGTTTTTTATCATATTTTCCTTGTCATCCAAACTTAGGGTATTATTACTATTGTATTTTTTTTCCTTTTCCTAGCATTTTCTAGGAATCAAATGTTGCGGGTATGTTAGAATATGTTTCAAATTCCTATTTAGTATTAATTCCTTTTTTGTAAATAATATTTTATAGGATGATTCTTATTTGTTATATTATTGTAATATTAAGTTTTCTTATAGAATAAGAAAAGTTTTTAGGAATATCCCTATTAATATTCTGAGTCACCAGAGTAAAAAGTCATGAGAGAGATTTGGTGTGTGCAGAGATGTAAAGATTTGAGATTGGGAGTTTTATGAGGTATTTTCTCGGTATTGTGGGCATTCTAGGGTTTTTTGATTTTGTGATTTTTTCTAGTCGTCGCAATACTTTGGTACTTCAATCTTGTTCTCTGTGTTTTCAAGAATAGTTGAAATATCCTCTCATCCGTGAATGTAGGCATAATTGACCGAGCCACCTTAAAACCTCTCGTGTGTTTTTATGATGATTTCTTTATCTTTGTATTCTTGAATTCATATTATTGTTCATCAAAGCTTCCGTGGTTATAACAAGGTATATTGGCCTTTAAGGGGGAGAAAGTAAGAAAAGTGAATGTCATTATTTAATCTTTATAGTGAAAAGAAACAATAAGTGAAGTAATTTTAACTAAAAGCATATCAAAATAAGCGTAGTAGTAGTACTACTACTACAAATAATAAGAAATATTTGGTCAAAATATCAACAACTCAATTTGAAACTAATGATATCTCTCATGTTTTTAAATTAATTCATTTAGACAAATGTCTTTCATCATTTTATGTATTTACATTGTATCCTAAAAAAATGGTTATTTTTGCAAGAAAATAAAAGGGCATTTTTGTGGAAATTAGGCCAAAAATATCTTTTAATAAAATCAACATTAGAATATATTTAGGATATTAGAGTATATTTAGTATATTTAGGATTCCTGGTATATTTAGGATCTTAGAATATATTTAGGTTTCCTTTTATTAGCTTTATGCTATTACTGTCTTGCCCTTGTACTGGTATATATATATACCCCAACTCTTTCAATAATTAATTAGGTGTCTTTCATAATATAGTATCAGAGTCATAAGCTTAACAGCGAACCCGAAACCCTAGCCTCCCATTCTCTCAACTTTTTCTTTGTTAGCCTATTTTCTTTAAGGAACGAGGTCACCCTTGACCCCAAATCACCCTCCACATCCCACACCTCTTTTTCTGTTTTCCTCCCTGGCATCCGAGTGAGATCTCCTTCCTCATGCCCGATCTTAACAGCACACAAACCCTAACCCTAGTCTCTGCCCCCACTCTTTATGATCCATTGATCTTGTGCGCTTGGGAATGCGAAATAAAAAAAAAAATACAACGTCCTAGCGAAATTAAAAAACCAGATTTCAGTCAACAAAGGGAGCAAGATCATCATCTTCTAGCCGTCATTCGCATCCCCGCCGCCACTACTCTTATGATCCGCTAATTCAGGCTCAGCGCAAAGACTTCACCATGATCGTCCTTTCCTTTCATTCTCCTCCCTATTCACTTCGATAAATTGTATTTCAAAAAGAAAATTAGTTTGAGCCCTACCCTTTATCTCCTTCCACTCAATAGTCATGGACCTCAGCACTTCTAGCCACCTCAAACCCAACAATCTCAACCTGCTCCTTCTTCGCCTTATGTTGTAGAACCATGCCTCGATCTCACACAATATGGGACCTCAAGCATCCCCGCTTGTCGATGCACTTACCAAATCTCTCTCTAATTCTCCCATCTTTTCTTTCTATGTAACAAGATCAAAAGCTATTTCTAGCACACCATTCGAGGGGGCTATTATATATTTAGATATTATAGTATATTAGGTTTCCTTTAGTAGCTCTATGTTAGTTACCGTTTTGCCCTTACATAGTAAGAGTATATATATATATATATATATATATATATATATATATATATATATATATATATATATATATATCCCAACTCTTTCAATAATTAATTAAGTCTCTTTCATAATAGTTAGTAACCACCAAAAAATATATAACTCATTAACATAACTTCAAGAATATTTAAAAGATCTATAACATGTCGAAAAGGTAAGTGCGGTGATATACCAATTAATCCAAGGATGACCAGTACCGCTCTAAAAATAGGTTTGATGATCATGATGCTTGTATGATCATTTGGGGGAAAAGCTTGACATCTTTCTTCAAATGAAATAATATTGTTTGAAATTTTTATAGTCATGAACGTTAAACTTAAGCACCTTGTAAGCTAATTTTAATAAAAGATTTTAATTATTTAAAGAATATCTGAGTATAAATGCATATTCATACATCCATCCATCCATCCATACATATATAATACATACATACATGCATGCATACATATGTATATACTGTTAATATTTTTAGAACCCCTTTCACCTCCTACTAAAAGGCCTTATAGCAGGAGGAATGTTATCCATATATATTCACTTCAATTGGACCATGTCTAGTTGATGTGGGACTTCCAACACTCCCCCTCACATGAAGGGTGGGTTTTTTCTTTTCTTTTTCCGGTCCTTCCAAAGGATGACAAGTGTGGAACCTCCACCATGTTAATATTTTTAGAACCCCTTTAACCTCCCATTAAAATGCCTTATAGCAGGAAAAAGATTTCCCCATATATATTTACATTAATTGGACCCTATCTAGCCGTTGTGGGACTTCCAACATATACATACGTATGTACATGCCTGCATATGTACATAAAATTGAAAACCACCCAATCATTTATGTTTCAAACATATATAGCAAATTAGTTGGGCACAAAATCACTATTTAAAATAATTATTTATTAGTGGTCAAATGCTTTTCCGTACGAAGTTTCACTTTATAATCAGATCTCATGCATGTACAGCATTTAGTTACGTACCTTGATTCCAACTAGTATAAATGTTTCCTTCTTCAAGATCTCCCGAGTAATTAACATCATTTGCCTGTGTGTGCTGCTGAGATGTTGCAGAATTCTGGCTACAAGTTACTGAAATTTTACAATGCATGCATTATGATATGGTACGTTATGATATCAACCATATGAATTAAAGGTCTTATATATGTCAAAGCAATAACAAATATATAAGAGGAAACTTAGAATAAAGTTCTATTATCATTAATTGGTGATTCCGCAATCTCTTATTGTTCACTCTTATGGTTCCTCATCATCCACATATGATCTTGATCGATCATTTTTCTTAAATATTCATTTTCTATGAGCTTTTATTTAAGGTGCTTGGTTATTAGCAACAACTTATGAAATCCATTATTTGAACTTAGCCTTGAGCATACAATAGGAAATAAAAAATAAAAAATTATTTGACTTATCTAATCTTTATACAAAAGAAGAAAAATAAGTTAAATGTTTTTAAAAAACATGTAAAAATAATTTATATACCTAAATTATGATTATTATTATTCCTTATTTTTCTTTCTTGTGTTTTTCCTCAAAATTTTCAACAATAGAACACTTGTAAGATAAAAAAAATCATACTACTTGATAGGGTTTGAAAAATGGGCTCGCAGGCCCACTCTCCGGGCCCAAAGAAGAAGTAAGCCCAATGAAACACCCAAGCCCCTGGCACCAGCCCAAAACGAAAGCTCAGTCCGCTCGACCCCAAAGGTCGATAACATTGCACTCAAAGGCCCACATTCAAAGAACTACCAACCACAATAAGGGAAGTAGGATAATCCCCACAATATCTTATCCTATAACCAAACCAACTATAAATAATGGGAAGAGACAATTCCCTGACAACCGCTTATCCTGTAAATAACACCAAATCTCACCAATAAGGGAAGTAGGATAATTCTCAATAACTACTTATCCTGTAAATCAAACAAAATCTCACTAATAAGGGAAATAGGATAATTCCCAATAACTATTTTCCAATTATCCCTTATTAATCTGACAACGATAAGGAAAGAAAATCCCACACCAGAGAATCCTTATCACCATCCAATTGGGAAAAACATACACTATAAATACCAGGCCACCCCATCGGTGAAAGGTACGCAACACATTCGCCCCATGGGCCTATCTTTTCTCTCAAAGAACCGACTTAGGCATCGAGCGGCTACCGCGCGGCTCCCACTTCTTCTTCTTCTTACTTTTGCAAAGGAAAGCAACGCCAATGCCCGCACCAGCCCACAGCCAGCCAGTCCGTCCCAACGACTTAACACGCCCACCCCGGGGCCCGGCGTGAAAGGCCTCATCAATATGGCCACTGTGGGAACGATAGTTCCTTTACAAATAAGATTGATCTCTCAATTACTGATGGTATCAACTCGGAACACGAGCAGGAGCAATGCCCATCCTCCAAGGATGTGACTGGGCCAGCGACGATATCGACCTCCGACACGTTAGAAGTGACGCAAGCCAACACGGACGAGGTGGAGGCCCTCCGCCTCACCAATCAACGCCTGATAGGAGAATTAGAGCAACTCACCAGGCAGATGCAGCGCCCACAAGAAGTGCGACAAACTCAGGAAGGTCATAACATCACCCCTCATGAAGGGCAACATATTCTCGATACTCCCCGAGGAGCCGAAACAGAAGTAGAGTCCAGCCGAGCCAAGAGGCATGGACCACACTTAGCCCCTAGAGAGGAGTGCAGTGAAGCGACACTCGAGGGGCACGAGGAACTACACTGTCCTCAGCAAGGGACGGGAGAGCGATCATGGGAGCAAAGGTTCAAGAGACTCCAGCAGGAACTGGTCACGCAAAGGAAGCTGTAAGTGACCCAGCCCCGATACTACGGACACCTCAGTAACAAATCGAGTCACCGCTTCACGTAGCCGAGGTGCCCACTTCCTTCCAGCGAAAGTTCGTAATGCCAATAAATAGAAGCTGCCTGATGCGCCAAAGACCCTTCGATCATCTCAATGCTATAAGAATCAAATGGAGCTACATGGATATTAGGACCTCAGACGGTAAGGTAATCCGCTTATCACGCTTAAAAGGCCTAGGACCTGGCTTAGTTTAACAGTTCTACCATCGCCAATCACCTCATTCAGAGTTTTCATAGCGCTTCGTTTCCCACTTTATTGGAGCCGCACATACGTAAAGCCGAAGACACCGCAAATCCATAAAGCCGAGCTCGCACGAAAGCCTCGAGGTCCTATGTCCGCAGGTTCAATGCCGAGTCTCCGAAGGTAGATATACCACGAAGCCTCGCTTATCACCGCATTCATTGCTGGATTAGGAGGGCAGTCAAAAGACTTGATGTTTTCCATCTCCAAGAATCCTCGTAAGTTATGGCGAGGGGTGCTCGCTAAAGCGAAATACAATAACCAAGAAGCCCTCATATCCAAGAAAGGAAGCTCTTCAACCGATAAGGAGAAAAACGGACTGATGTTTATAAGGATTCGAGTCTTAAGAGACAAAGAGACCGGGAAAGGTCCCCAAAGACAGACAGAGAACGGTCCCCGAAAAGGCGATGAATCCTCAGCAGCTTAGTTTGATGAGCTCAACTACTCTACTCAGCCACACAAACTTCAAGAGTCGATCACCAGCATTATAGCCCATCGCCCGCCTTCCGAGCCCAAGAAATTAGTTGGACGAAACGACTACTGCCAAGCCATGCACCAAGAGTCGATCGCCAAAGAGCCCAATTTCATAAGGCCTCAGCCACCAGGAGCCCAAGAAATTTCGGGCCGACGAAGCCCACGATTTCGCTTCGTGCCATGCAACCTAAGAGTCGACGCCTCAGTTATTCATCCCACAAGGCCTCGCCGGAGCCCAAAGAGCCCGGGCCTGACGAGCCTCGACTACTTCCGTCTGTGCCACACAGCCCCAAGAGTCGATCAACCTCAGCCACTTAGCCCACAAGGCCTCAACGCCCGGAGCCCAAGCAGCCTCGGGCCACGAGCTCGACTACTCCGTCAGCCACGCAGCCCTAAGAGCTGGAATCACCAGTTATTCACCCCATAAGGCTCAACGCCAGCCCGGGCCAGCCAACTTGACGAAAGCTTGACTACTCGCCGTGCCACGCAACCTAAGTGTCGATCGCCAAAGTTATTCACACATAAGGCCTCAATGGCTCGAGCCCAATGTACCGCTTGACAACCTCGACTACGATCAGCCATGCATCCCAAAGTCGGATAAGCTCGCTATTCAACCCGGGGAAGGCCCCGCGCCACGGGCCCTCGTGAGCTCGGGGAGCCCAAAGAACAACCCAAACAGCTATGCAGCCACTGAGCTATAACTCATGAGTCAGCACTACCCAAATAGGGCTACTGTGGGAAGCATTTGAGCTAATTAGCTCAAGAGCCCACAGATCGGGCCCTAACAGCCATGCAACCACGAGCCAGCAGCTCAAGAGCCTCGGGAGTCTGGCTTGCGTAACTCTTCACTGTAGCCCTCGCCAGAGCCCAAAGAAATAGACATTGAAGAGCTCAACTACTTCCCCTCAGCCATGCCCAAGAGTCGGGCCTCACTCATTCATCCCACTAACCTCGCCAGCCTCAATTTGAGAGCTCAACCGCCCAACTCTAGCCATACACCCAGATGTTCAACCTGCACGCTAACTCGACAATGTAAACTAAGAAATTAATTCGCCATGCACAACGCCCAAATGCATAAGTAGAGACAAAAGTGGTAAAAAAGAACATTTATTAAGGGAAAGGCTACATAGGTCCTGGGTCCCAAGCCCAGCAAAAAATAAATAAAACAAAAACTGACATCGATATGCGCCGGTGATCAGGTATCAAAAAGAGGAGCAGAGGGTGAAGAAGGGGAGTGGGCCTCAACTAGGGTGTCTGAATTCTCTAGAATAGTCAGCAGAGAGGGATTCCTTAGCCTCCTCGTAGCTAGGGAGTTCAAAGTTGAAGTCCAGGCCGGGGTAGGCATTAGCAGCTTTCCTCTGAAAGGCAAGCCACCTAGAAGCCCATCAGCAATGTGCCTCATCCTCAATCTTCCTATAACTTCATCCCACCGAGCAACCAGTTATTTGTTGATGAAGGTCCCCACGCAAACCCAATTTACACTCCCGCCAAGCTGCCTCGCCGAGTTTGGTACTGAATCCTCACGCCGACGAGCCCCGCCCAAAGAAGGTCTGCCTTATCGTACATTTCATCTGACCGCATGTAGCCTTCCTGACTCTCGCACCGCCCTCGGGATGGAAGAAGCCCATCCCTAACCATCCGAAGCCTGTCATGGGACCTGCCCTCGTCCCCGGCCTCTAGCGTCATTTCAGGCACCCCACGCCTCATCCCGAACCTGGTCGGCTCGCCCCACTCAACTGCTTGGGCCTCATCTTCTACCCTACCCGAGCACGTGCCGACATGGTATGCTTCAAATCGACATCATTGCCTCACATACGTTGCACCGACCCGCAGCCTCACCGTCGGGATGTAAGGAAGCCACCGCCTTGTAAACCCGGCGCCTTTGGCATGACTCGCTTGCTCGCCTGCCAAACCTTCAAAGAGTAGCCACCGCCACATCCAACGAACATCAAGATTCAACACAAGATCAACACTCAACCCGTAATGAAATCGACACGACAAGATAAGGGAACTTTACGAGGCGACCCTTTCTGAGGGATAGAGCCAAAGCTTCATCAACGGCAAAGACGCCGACCTCGAGGTCAATCTCAAGAATGGATCCAGACCGCCACAAATTTCTGCCCGCATTGAGAAGCAAGGAGCGCCAGCCCTCACCTCGCTGAGTCCTTCCTTCTTCACCCACCGCCTGAGAAGGTGGCCTAACACTCTTCAGAAGTGATTCCAAATGCTGATGGCATGACCGCCTAACGATCGTCAACGGTCTTACCCGAGGGACCTACTCACGCACACTGCATTAGTTGCGAACTCAGACTTTAGAGGAACCCACCGAGGGTGACAACGCCTCGCCCAACTTTCGAACATGGGTAGACTCGAGAAGAGGAAGACGCCCTAATTTCTCGAACCTCGACTAAAGTCTACCGATCTTTTCAACTGAGTCCGGTCTTCCGTTTACCCGGCTTCCGAGACAGCCATTCCAACCGAGCTAGAAGCTCTCCCTTGGTGGGTTCGATCATGAGGTCTGGCGGGAGAGACTTTCATGGTGGAAGGAAGCCAAGGCCTCAGCTACCGGTGAGCTAGCCGACCTCGAGCCTGGCGGCCGTGGAATATCCGACTTGATCAGCTCCGCGTAGGGAGGTGGAGGACACTCAGCCAACGCCAACGTTATGACGTTATCTTCAGGGCTGAGATCGGGTCAAGCACCTGAGAGGCACGTAGACAATGCAGAATTAGAGATATCCAACAACCTCATACAAGTTATACCAAAAACAAAGTGACACACATGCGACTCGGGTGGTCCAAGCAACCAAACGCCTGTGGTGTCGTCCTTAACAGAGGGAAGAGATTCTGTACTGCGCCGCTAACAAAAGAAGCAGCGCCTTCCAAAGCTTTTCCGTGGGAAGCAGGAAGACTTAAATCACAGGAGTGCAAGACGCTCGGAAAATAAGAGGAAGCCCTCGGCGGTTTCCTTCTCACTAAAAAGATAAAGGAGCAAATCTATACTGGGAACATCGAGCCCCTTGTCCCTAAAGAAAACCAATAGACCAACTAAATACCTCAAACGGCAATAAAGTTGAGAAGGACAAGACATTAGTGTCGCAAACCCCTTTATGAAGCGGATGCGAGGGAAGTGAAGACCATTATCGAAAGCTACTTCAAAGAAGCATACCATCTTAGGTACGGAAACCACATAGGAGGTCAAAACATCAGGGGACCAGATTTGGACACCAAAAGGAGGTCGATAACGCCTAGCGAAAGTGGCCCCATATAAGGGACCAACCTTGCTAGGACCCACGGCCAAAGCATGCTAAAAGGCTGACAGAGGGTATTCACCCCCCTGAAGATACTTAATCTGTCTACTTCCCCATCTTTAAGGGAAAACGGCACCCCGGAGCATCTCAAAATCGACCCCATCGAATAGTCACTGAGGCACCTCCAGTCGCCTTAACCGGCAAAGTACCAAGAGTCACCTCCAATACGCAGAGAAGAAGAGCGACCCGGACCCATGGTGATAGCAGGTAATGAGAACGAAACTTGGCTGACCTAACCCTAACGCCTCGACGTATCACCCGAAAAGACACCAAAGAGAGAAAGACACAGCGGTCCCAGGAATAAAACGGAAAAAGCTATCTCAAGAAAGACGCTAGAAAAGGACTCTGCACAAAAGGTTCAGATGGAAACCATGGAAGAGGGAAGTCCAACTCAAAGCAAAAGCCGGCGAAATTTAAGATCGTGGCACACAAGACGAGGGATGTCTCGGAAGAAACAAAAGGAAACCGGAAGAGCGGAGAGATGAGCGAAACCATAGAGTCATCATTATCGCAAGATGGCGACTACACCAAGCCTTAACTAACCCATCCGGCAGCGCACACGTGGAAATCAGATCCGATACAAGAAGCTGCATGTTCTTGCCCATGCACACCGTAACAAGGGCTAGGGGGCAACTGATAAGGTTTGAAAAAAGGGCTCGTAGGCCCACTCTCCAGGCCCAAAGAAGAAGTAAGCCCAATGAAACACCCAAGCCCCTGGCACCAGCCCAAAACAAAAGCCTAGTCCGCTCGACCCCAAAGGTCGATAACATGGGTAATTGGGAAGGCCCACATTCCGCAAATCATACTAAATCTCGCCAATAAGGGAAGTAGGATAATCCCCAATAATATCTTATCCTATAAATCAAACCAAATCTCATCAATAAGGGAAGTAGGATAATTCTCAATAAATTTATCTCAGAATCACACCAAATCTCACCACAATTAAGTAGATAATTCTCAATAACTACTTATCCTGTAAATCAAACCAAATCTCACTAATAAGGGAAATAGGATAATTCCCAATAACTATTTTCCAATTATCCCTTATTAATCTGATAGCAATAAGGAAAGAAAATCCCACACCAGAGAATCCTTATCACCATCCAATTGGGAAAAACATACACTATAAATACTAGGTCACCCCATCGGTGAAAGGTACAAGAACACATTCGCTCCTAAGCGCCCATCTTTCTCTCGTAAAGAAACTGACTTAGGCATCCGAAGGCCACCCGCGAAGCCCCGCCGACCCTCTTCTTCTTGTTTTTAGAGGAGAGCAAATGCCGCGCCTGGGCGCACCAACTCCAAAGAAGATCCAGTCCTACTAACGACCCCAACACGCTCCAAATTCTACCGTTAAAAAGGCCTCATCACTACTCATCATTATGCATAGTTGCAGGGGTGGCAGATGCCCCAACTTCAAAATTTTTGAACAAAAAATTTTCTTTTGTAAGTATGGAGGGTCAAGCCCAAGACCGAGTGCATGCCCCTATTGAAACTTTAAAGAACAACATATTTGGATTTGGCATTGGTGATTGGGACATCCATCTTTTGGATACATGAATCATTTGTTTCCAGATGTTATTCTGTTAATCCACATGATGTGCTTGACCCACACTAAGATCATCCAAAGCTGGTGACAAGGTCACAGTGCTTGCTCCTCGTGGTTTGAGATATAATCCCATTAGCATTAGAAATTATAGTGCGTCTTAGTGATAAAAGTTTTGAAAAATCAGTGGCATCATAGGTCATATGATCAATTGCCCCAGAATCAAGTATCTACACCGCTACTGCATTCAATATGATTAGCACCTTGTGATAATTCAACGATACAGGTGAGAGGTGGAGCTCAGAGGACCACTACAAATTTTCTTTACCGTTGCCATTTTTAGCTTTATTTTGACGTTTTCGAGCTTAAAGTTCATTCCACCAGTCGGGTAGCCATGAAGTTTGAAGCAATTCTCACAAGTATGCTTTAAATTACCACAATGAGGGCACTTAGTTCTCCATCAAATGAGGTTTGTGATTTAGAAGACATACCAAATTTTCCATTGTTCAAAGATAGAAAGCCTAATGGCATTGACTGTCCTAACTTAATGCTCTTGGAAGCCAGAACAACTCCTAGAGTCTCATTGTTGTTGTTGGTAATCATGACCATTTGTCGAGTTGCTTTTCTTCTGACCTGTGCATATGCTTGCTCAATAGTAGGAAAATGATGCATTTGTAATACATCTCCTCAGGTCTTGTCAATTCACTTGTCAAGGCCATTAAGAAAAATAAACACTCTCTTCTTGGAGAAGAGTATTGTAATGTTGAATATCACCAGCACATTTCCTCAGGTTTGGTCGACGAAAATCAATCTCAAGCCATATGCCTTGGAGATCATTATAAAATTTTTCAAGGGAGCCCCCAGATTGTCACAAACAATTCACACGTTGCCCAAGATCATACACCTAAGGGTATCATTTCCATCAAAATAAGTAGTGGTAATAGCATCCCACACCATTTTTGCAATGGGGAATCAAATAAAGTTACTGATCAAGGACACATCCATGGAGTTAATCAGCCAACCTTTGACAATGGCATTATTTGTGCGCCATTTTCGAAAGGTTACGTTGGGTTAGTCTAAGAAGGTTGGGGAAGATCACCATTAATATATCCCAATTTGTCTTTGCCGCAGATGTACATCTCAACAATTTGGGACCAAAGAGCATAGTTGGTGTAATCCAACTTAATCCAAATCTAAGCAGTGATGTGAAAGAATGATCTTGGATACAATATACTAAATATACTGTAATAACCTTTCATCGAGAAGCTATGTACTCCTAATAGATATATAGAGAACATGCTCTCCAATTATGCATGGTCACACACCTTGTTTGACAAGTATGAACCTTTATAATTAAGAAGTGAGCTTGTCCCATCATGTGTGAGTGGGACATTTTTTTCTTTTTTTTAAACGTTGAGCACACACGATATGACCGGACGGATTTTTATATATTTATTTTTTGTACATTTGAATTTTAAATTCATTTCAAAATTAATCAATAGCAAAGAACATGGAAACGCTTTTTTTTTTTAATTAATTAATTTCATAATCTAAAAAAACAATTATTTTGATAAGGGGAAAATCAAAAAACAATTGTCAAAAAAGGGAAAAAAAAGGAACAACTCTAGTTCTCTCTCGTTTTTTTTTTTTTTTAACTTTTGCTCTGCAAAACTTTCGAAGGAAACAAAACACTTGAAAGTCCCGACTCTCGAATCCTTTGTGGATTAATTAAGGTAAGTCATCTATGATGTGGCATTTATACTTTCAGTTCATTTTAAAATGTGATTGAAAGTTTAACATGTATATATATATATATATATATATATATATATATATATATATGGAATTAAGAAGAGGCAAATGATCTTTTAGTACTGTACGATTTGAGTGAATTTTCATTGGGATCATGATAAAAACACCAAGTGGTGCCAAAATTTTAAAAAATTAACTACAACTTATGCAAGTAAAAAGTATTATTTTCATGGGGCTAGTTGCACTCTAAATAAAAGCACTAAGCCATGCTAAACTTAAATTTGTCAAAAACTGATCACTACAATGTACACAAGGAAAAATTATTATTTTCAATTTTTATCATTACAAAATAAGCAATGGGCAGACATGCCCTCACCCAAAAGGAGTACGTTGAGGAACATCCTTAAAGGTTTGAAGTATAAGAGCCAAGTAGAAGGGAAACTGCATCATGGCAAAATATTCAATGGGCAGACATGCTATTGCATATATCACCAGATATCCACTATGTTCAAATTCATCCTTTACCAGAACGAAGTGAGCTGTACAGAAACAAACCAGCATGGCTGCTAATGATATAAAAAGAGATGTCAAACCCCATAAGAGCTTTCTGGCAAGTCTCTTCGAAAGTCCTTTTGGTGGTATCAATGCGACCGCGGAAGTGACTGAAAATGCGAGACCAATCAGAGATGAAAATTCGAAGACAATAAAGCCAGTATGCCGCTGAAGGTTCGGTCTGCCGCTGCCTTCCTTGATTCCGCTGGGGACGGTGGCGGTCATGGCGAAGGCCACGGCCTTGATCAATGTTGCCACTAACGAGCAGGAGTTGGAGGTTTCTTTTAGCCATTTTCCACCTTCTCTTACCAAGTCTTTGTGTGATGCCTTGAAGACCTCTTTGGGTGTCTTGTTTTCATTGTTGCGACTCACAAACAAACCTCTTGGTACGGATTCCTTCACGTACTGTCAATCAATGACAATTAAGCTAACAGTATAGATCATCAAACAGCTCACTATGGTAAATGGCAGATTATTAGGTTGCGTTTGGTTCCCAAAAAGTAATAAGGCTCGGTTTGGAAACCAAAAAGTGCTAGGAAAGAAAAATACTAGGGCCACGTCTGGAACATGGAAAGTATTAAGGATAGAAAAGAAAATTAGAAGGAAATAAAATTTGAAGAAAAATAAAAAATAAATTTAAACTTAATAAATTAATTATATATGTTTATTCAAACTCATTTTATTTGTTTCTCTCCATTATATAATGACTAAGAAATTTTAAAATATGTAAAATTTTGAGGGATTTTCATTATATTTTATTTTGTTTTATATTTTTCATGGAGAAACCAAACATGAGAAAGTCATTTTTTTTAGTATATGTTTTCTTTCCTTATTGCTTTCCGAGTTCCAAACAAATCCTAAGGAAAATGATTTTCTCATGTTACATTATTTCACGGTGAAAAATATAAAGAAAATCAAATAAATAAAAATTCGCTCGAAATTTTATATACTTTTAAATTTCTTTACCCTTATATAATAGAGAAACAAATAAAATGGGTTTGAATAAATATATATAATTAATTTATTAAGTTTAAATCCATTTTTTATTTTCCTCCAAATTATTTTTCCTTCCACTTTTCCTCTCTATTGTTTTTTCTTAGTACTTTTCGAGTCCCAAACAGAACCTAATGAAACAAGAAAATATTAAGAAAAATGATTTTTCTATTGTTTGGATGTATACTAAAAAATCTCAAAGAAAATCAAATATAAATTAAATTACCTGAAAACATACATATTTTAAAATCATATTCCAATGAGTTTAATAAATAAAATGAGTTTCAAGAATTAAATAAAAATAATATGTTCTATTTTCTTTCATTTTTTCTTTTCTTCTATTCTTCCTCCTTATTTTCTTTCCCGCAATTTTTTGGGAAGCAAACATAGCCTTAATGAAATGGGTGTAACTATGCATACATTTTTTTAATTCCAAAATAGAACCAATATTAAACCAAGAAGAAATTAAGAATATGATGAACATTTGTACCTTGAACCATTTGATTTCCCATTGCATTTAAAGTGCCGCAAAAGGATAAGGCTGATAATTACCTAATGTTGCCGCAAGATGGAGGGCGCTGTTGCCATCATTATCAACAGCACGGAATGCATTTTCGTAGAAAATGAATGTTCGGAGTAATTGGGAGTACAGTTTAGTTTGCCTATTCTCGACAGCGAGAAGCACTAGATTCTTGCCATCTGAGTCTGTCAAGAGTAGCCATGGGAAAACCCTCAAGGATTCTCTCAACCATTTCAATTATACCGTTCTTTGCCGCAAATAGTATTGGTGACTCCCTTCCTTTGGCTGAGGTTTCCTTCATTATCGATTCTCCTCTTCCTTCCGTTGGGACTTAGATTTTTGGGGAAAAAACAAATATATAAGACTGTTTTAAATTTTGAAGGACCAGGTTTATGTTCATCTAATAATTCAATGTTGTCTATATATATATGAACAATTATTTGTAATCAAGGTATCTATATATTGAAGATAAACATACAAAAATGACTAAGTCAATTTTCTTATTTTTATGTATTTTCAAAGCCCTAGTTTGATTGGAGTCTTATTAGGTAGTAAAGAGTTGCTTTTAGTTTTCTTAATTTATCAAAGTTGGAGTTGTTTTATTTAACTTTCAACAAGATGTTTCTTTAATTAGAGGAATCCTATTTCAATTGGAAAACATGAGGTGGGATATTTGAGTGGGTTGAAGCAGAACATTAGAGATAAAATTGGGGTGGAGATAGTTTTCAGTGTGCAAGCGGCTAGAAATCTGGCCATGAAAGCTGAGTTACTTATTCTAGAGCAAACTCGTGGTACTAATTATAGATGATATGGAGGGGTAGACAATAAGGCTCCAAGTGACAAGGGAAAAACACCTCAAGTCGTGTCCGAAACTGTGGAGATTGTCAATGTTGGTGTAGGAAAAGGGAAAAGTGTAGTAGTGGAAGGAGGTAAGGGTAATACTTATGTGCTTGCCAAAAACAATAACCCTTATGCAAAGCCTTGCGTTATACATGATAGGAGAGATGGCCACTGCTCCACTGTGGAATGTCCTAAACGAAAAGGCAATGAATGTAGTGAGAAGCACCATGATGTTGTAGAGAATGAGGTGCACTGATGGGGATGATGATTATATGATATGAGTGTTCGGTACACTTCAGGGTCGTAGCTCATGTTATCTCCGGCGTGGTGATGAGACTCAATGCCATAAGCTATTTCATACTGTGTAATTGCGGCAAGGAGTCAGGTGATCTTATTATTGATAGTCTAAGTCGAGAACATAATAAGTGATAAGTGTATGGAGGCTATAGTTAGAGACAAAATCACCCTAGCCCATATGCCATTGGTGGATTAAAGAAGGTGGTATTCGTGCATGAACATTTAGGTGTCATTTCTACTGGGTAAGTATAATGATGAGGTGCACTGTGATGTGGTGATATGGTTGCTTGTCATATTTTGTTTGGGCGTCCTTGGCAATATAATGTGGATGCTAAGCACTCGAGCATGAGTAACTTGTATGAATTAGAGAAAAGGGAAATAAAATATACACTAGTGCCTTTCACTATGAAGGACCAACCCAAGGCTTTACAAGCGGAAGGAAGGAACTTTCTAACTTTTATGCATGACTCATCTTCACTTATGGGCAAGTGTAAGAAGACCGGGAAGTGCATTTGATGGTTGTGAAGGGAGAGGTAGAAAGTAGCGATTTAGTTGGGGTCACAGGGTCACACTCCAGTGGAGGTGCAGACTTTGTTAAAGGAGTTTGATGATGTGATTCCTAAAGATTTACTCCTACGCGTAACATACAACATCATATAGATTTGATCGAAAAGCTTCTTCCTAATCTGCCTCATTATAGGATGAGTCCCAAGGAGAATGAAATCTTAAGGGCGAAGGTAGCAGAGTTGCTAAGCAAGGGGCATATTCAGGCTAGCATGAGCCAATGTGCAATTCCAGCTTTGTTGACACCTAAGAAATATGGGAGTTGGCGGATGTGTCTTGACAATAGGGTGATCAACAAAATTACCATTAGATATAGATTTCCTGTTCTAAGGTTGGATGATATGCTCGATCAGTTGAGTGGAGCGGTTATGTTAGAAAGATTGACTTGAGGAGTGGTTATCATCAAATCAAAATCCGTCCAAGTGATGAGTGGAAGACAACATTCAAGACAAGGGATGGCTGCATTTAATGGTTAGTCATGCCTGGGCTAACAAATGCTCTAGTACTTTATGCCGATTATGAATCAAGTACTACAACCTTCTTGGGCAATGTGTAGTCGCTGTTTAATATAGTTTTAATTCATAGTAAGTTGAAGGAGGAGCATGCTGGGCACCTTAGGAAAGTGTTTAAGGTGTTAAGGGAAAATAAATTATATGCAAATTTGAAAAAATGTGTTTTTATGACAAATTGTTTGCTATTTCTTGGCTATGTGGTGAGTAGTGAGGAGAAAGTGAAGGCTATTAGAGAATGGCCTACCCTAAAGAATGTCAGTGATTTAAGGAGCTTCCATAGGTTAGCAACCTTTTATAGGAGGTTCATTAAACATTTCAGTAGCATTATAGCACCTATTACTGATTGTTTGAATAAGGGAGGTTCCATTAGGGCGAGGAGCAAGAGAGTGATTTTTCTTTGATTAAAGAGAAGTTAAGCACAATACCTGTCTTGGCATTACCAGATTTTGAGAAGTTATTTAAGGTAGAGTGTGATGCTAGTGGAATTGGTATAGGGGCTGATTTATCTCAATGTAAACATGTTTTCTTTAGTGAAAAATTTGTGCAAGTAAGGCTTAAATGGCTACTCATGATAAAGAATTTTATGCTGTTGTGAGGGCTTTGAAAACTTGGGAGCATTATCTCAAAGCCAAGGATTTCATTCTCTATACTGATGATCAGGCTATAAAGTACTTAAGTACACATAAGCAAATTAGAAGTGATATGCATGCTAGGTGGTCAACTTACATACAGAAATTCCCTTATAAGCTTGTTCATAAGTCATGACAACAAAATAGGGTAGGAAATGCGTTAAGTAGACAAGTGGCTTTGATGAGAACCTTGAGTTTGGAGATAGTAGGTTTAGAGACATTGACGAAATTATACACAAACGATGATGACTTTAGAAAGGTTTGGGCTACTTGTATGCTTAAACAACCTTGTGATGATTTTTATATACATGATGGGTTTCTCATGAAGAGTGGGCAACTTTGTCTTCCTCACACCTCTCTTCGTGAGAAGGTCATTAGATACTTGCAAGGTGGTGGTTTAGCAGGTCATCTTGGAAGAGATAAAACCATCAATCAAGTATGATAGGTACTATTGGCCTAAGTTGAGAAGGGATGTGACTACTATTGTGTCGAGGTGCTATGGTATGTCAGCGCGAAGGGTCGGATTCAAAAACATGAGCGTTACATGCCATTACCCATCCCACAAGCATTGAGAGGATCTTTCTATGGACTTCGTGTTGGGTTTGTCGTGAACTCAACAAGGTATGGATTTTGTGTTTGTTATGGTTGACAGGTTTTCTAAGGTGGCACATTTCTTACCATGAAGAAGATTGCAGATGCATCATCTTTGGCCAAACTATTCTTTAGGGAGGTTGTGAGGCTGCATGGAGTGCCAAATACTATTACATATGATCGTGACACTAATTTCCTTAGTCACTTTTGGATGACTCTTTGGAGGCTATTTGACTTGTCATTGAACTTTAGTAGTATAGCACATCCACAGACAGATGGGTAGACAAATGTTATTAATAAGACTTTGGGTAATCTTATTCTAAGTATTTGCATGGATAGACCAAAGCAATGGGATTTTGCAATAGCACAAGCGGAGTTTGCTTATAACAACGTCGTTCATAGTGCAACAAGTTGATCACCGTTTTCCATTGTATATATGGAGTGTCCTAATCATGCTTTAGATTTGGTGAAGCTTCCAAAGGTCCCTGGTCTGAGGAAGGCAAAAAGATTTGGAAAAGCAAGTTCAAGAGGTGAAAGCAAAGATGTTAAGGAACAAGTTAGAAAAGCTTAAATGCAAAGTACAAGATGGAGACTCCATGCTAGATGGTCTGCTATTTGATGTTGGTGATGAGGTGATGGTGTTCATTAGCAAGGCTTGAAGGCAAGGTGGCCATAGCAAGCTTCAACAAAGAAAGTACGGACCAAACCAAATTGTTAAGAAGGTTGACAATAATGCTTATGTGGTTGACTTGCCAACTTGGATGGGAATTTCAAAGACCTTCAATGTTGTTGATCTTACCTTGTTCTATCCAGATATGAATCTTGGATATCTAGAAAAGAACTTGAGGACGAGTTTCTCGCAAGGGGAGGTGAGTGACGTGGGCCGTTAGGCCAACCAAATCAATCAAAATCCTTATTTTGGTTGTTTTGAGATATTATCTTTATTTTTTAGGGTATTATTTTTATTTCCTATTATTGTTTTGGGAGTATTATCTTCTTTCCTATTATTGTTTTGAGATATTATTTTATTTTCCTTTATTGTTTTGGGTATTATTTTCTTTCCTATTATTGTTTTGGGATATTATTTTATTTCCTTTTATACCTGTTGACTAATTTTCTGACACGGTTACCAAAGACTGACTAAAGTCCCCGGCAACGGAGCCAAAACTTGTTGATTGATTTTTAACATAGACCAAAAACAACTGATTCTTGATACTATTGTTAGGACAAATTTATGATACAGCTACCAAGAACTGAACTAGTCCCCGACAACGGTGCCAAAAACTTGTTTGAGACCGAAGATATAAAATATATTTTCTACCTTGTATGTAAAATGCTTCATATGAAAATTGGTTTAGTCTAGATCACTACAAGTGCATAGGTCATCCATGTAATACAGTGGATTTTAAGTCCATATATCATTCCCACGAGGATCGATTAGAAAAAATTTAAAGATTAACTACCCTCACTACTAAAGATCCTTACTATTTGAAATTCCAGATTTTCAAGATAGACTTAACTTCTTAAGTAAAAATAAAAGAATCAAACAATAATGAAATTTCTAAACTACATGATTAGAGAACCACCATGATCTGAAACACATGGGAAGAAAAACAATGTTGTGACCATCACTTTGCAAGTTCCAAATAAGATTAAGTAATGGATGTGACTCTTAGATTTGTCCAAGGGCAAATTAGTGTAGAAATCGATCTCTCCTAACTCTACACTTATCACACTTCTATATCTGGAAAATGGGTCTGAAAAGCTACTTGTAGGATTTGTTCCTCTTTTAAGACCTGACTATTTTTCCTTCTCAGTACTTCATAGTCATTTCTTAGAACTAGAAATTACTTGCTCTCATGGACAGGATAATGCAAGCCCTCTCCAATATAAAAGGTACCTCATCCATCAATTAGACAAGAATTCCCTCTTCCCTTGATTAGAATCTCAGCTAACACTAGGTTGAAGTTATTCCTCTTAATTGAGTGAAACCCTCTCAATTGCTGCTAGGTCAAGAAGTGGATCTTATGCCCTGCACACATTCATGTTGTCACCCAAGAGAGAGCCTTGAAAGCAGAGGTTAGTTCATCACTAGTGATATATCAAAATAATCCCAAAAGTCCATTAGTTCATATAATATTAGTGTAAATGTACCCATAAGTCACTACTCATTACTCTAAGTAGTCTCAACTCTATGTCACTCAGAGGGATTCCTGGAACTCAGAAGAATGATATAGCTCTTTCTGGGTACTAAACATTGATATTTAGAACAACTCAATCTAAGAGTAATACCAGTTAAATCACTCCAATTTTCTCACCCAAAACAACATTAACTCTTACAATCAATAATCCCAACAAACTGTTTGTGACGGCCCGCGCCGCCGTACCCGACCCGACCTGGAGGCCGAACCCGAACTTGGGGACGCGGTCCTCACTTTTTTTTTTTTTTTTGAATCATTTCGAATAATCCAAATACAATTACTTTTCTAAACACATTTCAAATACTCAATGAAAATATATATGTATGTAAATACCACTTTAACATAAAGGGGGTCCATCATTTGATCACAAAACTCTTTTTCATTCGATATGGCATTTCATGCCCATTTGGTCAATTTCCCACCTTTATACAATGCAACATTATTAGCCATTTTCAATATCCAAATATTTACAAAACATGATAAAAGTTCAATTTTCATAATAGTGTTTATACAAAATGAGTCGAATAATTTCATGTATGCATGTGACGGAGCTTTACTTATCCTCTATGCGACTTTGACGATGACTCTGATTCACTGCGTTCTACGTCTTCATACCTGTTCACTCGATACCTGAGTGATGATAAAAGCAACGCGCTAAGAATTTTCATGCTTAGTGGTTCTATATAATACTCTCTTCCATTTCAGTTTAACATAAAATCATGCAATTTTTCTAAACAATGCTTTCTATTTGAATGATTAATGCCAATACAATACATATATTCATTTCAGATACATTCATTTAATAAAGTATCATTATTCTAAATATGCGCTCATATGCAATAAATCATTCAAAATACAAATCATGCACTTTACAAATTTTCCTTATCAATTCTGCTCCTTAAACTAATTTAACCTATGCTTTTAAGTAATAAGATAACGAAATCACCGGGCACGGCTCCTCATTGGCAAAGAAAGCAAGGAGGAAAAACATTTTGTTTTATAACACAATACAATCCTACCGGGTCACGACTAGTTATTAAAAATCACCCGTGAACACTAATTGACATCAGTCTCCACTGGGCCATGATTGGAGGACACATCATTACTTTGTTCACAAGACGCTTAATTTGACCCTTATTGGTATACCAATCTATCCTTAACTTGAATTTAACGGTTAACATTTTATTAAGGGCGTTCAAATCATTCATAATAAAATACAATATAGTATATATATCTATATACAAATAATTCATTTTTCAATACTCATGCAATTTTTCATATGCAAATCATTTCACAATTAATTGCCTCAAATCAATTAAAAAAAATAAATCAATATGCTTTTTCTTATAAATCATTTCATCAATTCAAATCATATTGTAATAATTCAAACACTTTGGAATTAGAGAGAGAAAAATGGGGAACAAACCAAAAATATTGTTGTCCTTCGACTGGCCCTGAATCTCGACCAACTTTAGCTTTTTCTCCCCAGCATTTCTAATCCATCACAAATGACAATCATATATTAGTTGGGTATTTTAAGGTTTATATTTAGGTCTTATTTCTACCCAAATCTTTTCCGGTACATTGTTCCTTTCATTTTTCCCCATTTCCTCATCCTTAGACATTCTTATCATTCTTTTTAGGCATCGATATGCCTTATTTTGACAAATTTTTTGGGTTCAATGATCCTAAATTCTGGGATACACTTATTTAAGGGAGATTTTTTCTCCTTAGGAAGTCTAGTTTACCCATAAATTTTAATTACCAATTCAGATGAGGATTGCTGCCAGGCAAAATAATTCAAACTCAAGCCTCCAAACACCAAAATCGGGACGTATCCATTTAATTGGACCCGAAACATCCTCACATTGACGAATTTTCTGGGTTCAATGGGGTCTAAATTTGGATACACCTATTTCAAGAATATTTGTTCTAGAAGTCTAGTTTATCCATAAATTTGAATCACTCAATTCGGATGAGTGATGGCCAAGTTATGGCCTAAATACCGAAACTACTCCAAATACTAAAACTGTATCAGAATTGACCCAAAAATAGAGCCTCAATTTTGATGAATTTATGGGTCCAATGGGGTCCAAATTTGGAAACATTTCAGGGATATTTGTTCTCCTAGAACTCTAGTTTACTTAGAAATTTTAATCACTCAATTCGGATGAGTGATGGCCAAGTTATGGCCAAAACAAAAATATGGGTTTTGGGAAAATTTTGATAGCATCTACCCTAAAGACCCAACATTTCCTTTATACAAAAATTCCTCATTTGAGGACCACAACCAAAAACAACTTAAAGCAACCAATAAAAACACTTTTATTCAAATTTGGGGTTTTCCCCAACCCAAACACAAGAAAAATGGGATTAGGGTTTGGTTTACTTACCTCAAATATCTTTCAATCTTATTCTTTCTCTTTTTGATCACCTAAATCCTTGATCATATGGAGGAAAATCACCAAGTTCTTCTCTTCTTCTCAACCGTAGTGTGCCCTAGCTCTCCTCTCCCCTTTGCCTAAAATGTGGGTTATGGCTTTCAAAGACCAAAAATTGGTCTTTTGTCCATTACATGACTTAGGCCATGTTTGGCTACACACTAATTCATCATTTCTCTTTTTTTTTTTTTCATTTTAAAGCTTCATTTCACTTTCGTTTCATCTCATTTATACTTTGGCACTTACATTACTCATTTATGACCCTTAGGTCCTCATTTAACATTTTTACCAAATTTATTTGGCTCTTGTAAAATTTTCGAGTTTTTATCATTTTTCGTTTTTAGCCATTTAAACTCCGGAAAAATATAATTTTATTTTTTACACCCTGAACATGTTATAAAACTATTAGGATATTTTCAGGGCGTTACAACTCTCTCCCTCCTTAAAAGAATTTCGTCCTTGAAATTAACTTCATTGAACAGTTGAGGGTATTGTTGCCTCATAACTTTTTCGCTTTCCCACGTGGCTTCCTCGATCTTGTGGTTTCTCCACATCACTTTTACCAATGAGATTCACTTTTTCCACAACTCTTTCACTTCTCGAGCCAAGATCTCTACTAGCTCCTCTTCATACATCAAATCTGATCTAAGATCAATCGTCTCCAAAGAGACTACACGTGATGGGTCTGACCTATACCTCCTCAACATTGACACATGGAAAACATTATGAATCTTTTCCAACTCTAGAGGTAAAGCTAATCTATATGCCACTGGACCCACTTTCTTTATCACCTCATATGGCCCAATGAACCTAGGGCTCAACTTGCCCTTTTTCCCAAATCTCCTTACCTTCTTCCAAGGCGACACTTTCAAAAACAATTTTTCGCCGATCTCATATCAAATATCCTTTCTTCTCATGTCGACGTAGGATTTTTGTCTATCCGTACAATCTTCTAATCTTTTCTCTAATCATTTTCTACTTTTTTCCTCATCTTAATCAACCTGCTAATTATCTTCTTCACTTAACTCAAATTCAACAATAATGGTGTCCCCGTATTTCTTCCGTAGAGAGCCTTATAAGGCGTCATTCCAATACTCGATTGGAAGCTATTGTTGCACATAAATTCAACTAGAGGAATGTGTCTATCCCAACTACCCTCATAGTTGATCACACAACTTCTCAGCATATCTTCCAACACTTGGATCACTCTTTCTGATCGTCCATCCGTCCACCAGTGGAATGTTGTGGTGAAATTCAGTCGAGCGCCCAAAGCCTCTTGCAACTTTCTCAAATTCTCGAGGTGAACTCATGCATCTCATCTTAAAATGATCGATATTGGAATCCCATGTAACAGAACTATTTCCCTTATGTAAAGCTCTGCCATCTTGTCAAGTGAATAGTCGGTTCTCACTGGTAGGAAGTGAGCTGACTTAGTCAATCGGTCTACCACGACCCAAACTTAGTCATGCTTTCTTCCTGTCACTGGTAATCCGACCACAAAATCCATTGTGATCCGGTTCCATTTCCACTCGGGTATTTTAATAGCCTGCAATAATCTCGAAGGAACTTGATGTTATGCCTTCACTTTTTGACACACCATACACTTTGTCACAAATTCTGATACATTTCTTTTCATTCCGGACCACTAGTATGAAGTCTTTAAATCCTGATACATTTTTGTGCTATCGAGATGCATAGCAAAAGATCCATTGTGTGCCTCTTTAAGTATGGATTTCTTCAATTCATCATCATTGGGTACACAAACCCGATCTCTATAGTATAAGAATCCATCCTCTTTCATTGTAAACTCAGTTTCTTTCCCCACTCTATTCTGAATTACAATTGCCGCAATTTTCTCATCCTTCTTTTGTGCCTCTAGCACTCGATTTAACAACTCTACCACTATTGCACCGTCGTCTGATAATGACAAATGAGCATTCAACGCTTGAACCATTTGTACTGACTTTCTATTCATAGCATCTGCTACTACATTGGCCTTCCCGGGATTATAATTGATCACACAATCATAATCCTTGATCAATTCCATCCATCTATGTTGTCTCAAGTTAAGCTCTCTTTGTGAGGGAAAATACTTAAGACTTTTGTGATCGGTGTAGATGAAACACTTTTGTCCATAAAGATAGTGTCTCCATATTTTCAATGCGAACACAATGGCAGCCAATTCCAAATCATGCGTAGGGTAGTTCTTTTCATGCGGCTTCAACCGCCTTGAAGCATAAGCTACCACTTTACCCTCTTGCACAAGGACACATCCAAGTCCATTTAATGAAGCATCACTAAAAATCACGTATTCTTTACTGTAGGTCGGCTGAGTAAGAACCAGTGCCTCGGTTAAGAATGCTTTCAACTTTTCGAAACTGGCTTGACACTTTTCACTCTACTCAAATTTCACATTCTTTTCGAAACCCCTTGATGAACCTTCTGTAGTAACCTGCCAATCCTAGGAAACTACGCACTTCCGTGACATTTCTCGGTGGTTTCCATTCAATAATCACCTCTATCTTCTTTGGATCCACTCGAATTCCTTCTTCCGATACAATTTGTCCAAGGAAAGACACTTCTCTCAACTAAAATCTGCATTTACTCAATTTTGCTTACAACTGCTAATTTCTCAAGGTTTCTAGCACTACCCGAAGGTGTGTATCATGATTTTCTCGATCCTTTGAATACACAAAGATGTCATCTATAAACACTATGACAAACTGATCTACATACGGTCGGAAAACATGATTCATTAATTCCATGAAAGCCGCCAATGCATTTGTCAACCCAAACAGCATTACAAGGAACTCATAATGTCCATACCGCGTTCTAAACGTTGTCTTATGCACATCCGTATCCTTAATTCGCAACTAGTGATACCCAAATCATAAGTCAATCTTCGAAAAGACACTTGCATCTTTCAATTGGTCGAACAAGTCATCAATCTTGCACCAAAATTTGTTCTTCACTATCATCTATCTCATTTGCCTATAGTCAAGTGTTACCATGACTAAGTGTACCATCTTTCTTCTTAACAAAAACCGGAGCTCCTATGGTGATACACTCGAATGAATAAATCCTTTCTCTAACAATTCTTGCAATTGAAGCTTCAATTCTTTGCTCCCACTTTGGAGCCGTTTCTATCACGGTGTATTGGATGTCGGGTGGCACGTTTGCGTCAATTGCAAACTCAATCTCTCTCTGTGGAGGCAACCTTGGTAATTCCTCCGGATAATCACAAACTATAGGGATGTCTGATAAACTAGGCTTTGCCTTTTTCATATCTATCACATATGCCAAGTAGGCTTCACACCCCTTTTGAACCATCATTCTAACAGTAGTGGCGGATATCACATTAGAGAGATGGTGAGACCTCTCGGCAAGAAAAGTCACTTCCTCGCCACTCGGTGTCCTCAAGGTCACTCTCTTCATTCTACAATCAACTACCACTAGGTGTCGGGACAACCAATCCCTCCCCAATATCACATCAAACTCTCTAAATAACAACACGATCAAATCTCCCGGAAACTCATACTCTCGTATTCTATTAGGCCGATCTTTATAAGCTTTATTCATGACATATGCCCCAGTGGATTCCAATCACTTAAAAATGTCATACTCGGTTTTACTCTTCGGTAAACTACCCAAACATGGAATGGTAGTACAAATATAAGAGTGGGTTGAACCTGGATCTATCAATGCATGTACAATAGTCTCAAAGATATAGAAATTACCAACTATCACATTTGGTGCATCTTTCTCTTCCACTACCTTCATTGCATATGCCCTAGCTGGAGCACGAGCATCCTGTCTACCCATAGTCTGTGTCGGTTCTCTCGATGCACTTGGTGATGCAACACTCTTGCTATCCTTGTTGCTCTTCTGTACTGCTGTACCCCTAGTCCGGGATGCTATGAACAAATGAGATCTAAGACAATATTTCACTTTGTTCTCATTGGATCCACATACCAAACAAGCACCTATCAATCTCCAACACTCTCCTTTATGTTTCCTCCCACAATGTGTGCAATAAGAAGGTGCTGGTCCTCTTGAAGAACCTCTTAGTGCACTAGTAACTGATGGTGGCGGTAGAATAGTCTTACTACCGGTAGACTGAGTTGTAGACTGATTAGAACCCTGTAGTCCTCTGAATTTCTTACTCTGGTGTTGATAAGAACTTGACTGTCCATGGTTTTTCTTACCCTGTCTTCTTTCTTTTCTTTCGTACTCTTTTTTCTTTACTCTTTCAACATTTAGAGCACATGTTAGAATTTTAGAAAAGCCATCATGGAAAAATCCTGAGACATGGACTTGAATATGGTCATTGAGACCATCTTCAAACTTGCGTCATTTCTCTTCCTCAGTCACTAGCATCTCGGGAGCATACTTGCTCAACCGGGTGAATTCTCTCTAATACTCAGTCACACTCATCTGTCTTTGTTTCAAATTATGAAACTCTCATCTCCATCTTTGCTCAGTTAATAACCCACATATTGTTTCTGAATTCACATCAGAAGAACTCCCATGTAACACTCCGTTAGTGCGGTCCCTGAATAGTCACATAAACCCACCAGCTGATAAGCTTCATCACAGCAGAAGTGGTCGCACACTCTAAATTCTCCTACGGTGTGAAATCATTTTGCATACATTCTTCCAATTCTTTCGAGTCAATTTTCTGCCATGGAAGGCTCATCATCTCTTCCCAAGGAAATTAATGGGTCGATATTTTGCCATTCTCTCTATGGCTGACCGCTAAGGAACAACTATAGCTAGTTGTGCCGCTCTTTGTAGTGCATGAGCTATCTACTGGAGGATATCCATAGCACTTCCTACTGCTTAACCTTGATCACGAATCGATGGAGCATGGAATGCTTGCCCACCTTCCGAACTAGCAAGGCCATTTGGGCGACTTCCCGAGTCACCTCTAACCTTATGGGGTCTTGAGCCATCCATGCTTACCTATTAAGACCGACAAGATCCGCATCAGAGTCACATCTTCCTTTATATGCAAATGCAATGCATGTCATAAACAATTTAAAAAATCATTTTGTAGAATCTTTAGGCTTCAGGCTCGGTATATAAAATGTGATGGCCGGGCCATTGTACAACCAACCCGGAGGTCAAACTGGAACCCAAGGGCGATTCACTTTTATTTTATTTTGAATCATTTCGAATAATCCAAATACAATAAATTTTCTGAACACATTTCAAATACTCAATGAAAATATATATACATAAATACCACTTTAACATAAAGGAGGCCCATCATTTAAACACAAAACTCTTTTTCATTCGATATGGCATTTCATGCCCATTTCGTCCATTTCCCACCTTTATACAATGAGGCATTATTAGCCGTTTTCAATATCCAAATATTTACCAAACATAATCAGATTTCAATTTTCATAATATTGTTTGTACAAAATGAGTCAAATAATTTCATGTATGCATGTGACGAAGCTTTACTTATCCTCCGTGTGACTTTGACGATGACTTTTATTCACTGCGGTCTACATCTTCGTACCTTCTCACTCGGTACCTGCGTGATAATAAATGCAACGCGCAAAGCATTTTCATGCTTTGTGGTTCTATATAGTACTCTCTTCCATTTCAGTTTAACACAAATCATGCAATTTTTCCAAACAATGCTTTTGAACCTTTTTGAATGATCAATGCAATACAATACATATATTCATTTCATATACATTCATTTACAGTTTATTGATCATTCAAAATATGGGATTTTATATGCAATAAATCATTCAAAATACAAATCATGCACTTTACAAATTTTCCTTATCAATTTGCCCTTAAACGAATTTAACCTATGCTTTCGGTGCACAGGATAACAAAATCACCGGCATGGTCCCGCTGGGCTGTAGGCTGGTATAAAAACATTTTGTTTTATAACACAATGCGGTCCTGTTGGGCTGCTAACTAGTTATTAAAAATCAGTTCGTGAACACTACCGATAATGTCCCGTTGGGCTACGGATTGAAGTGACACATCATTATGTTCGTTTTCAGTATTGCTAATTTGACCCTTATTGGTATATCAATCTGTCCTTAACTCGAATATAACAGTTAACATTCTATTAAGGGTGTTCAAATCATTCATAGCAAAATACAATATAGTATATACATCTATAAACAAATAATTCCTTTTTCAATACTCATGCAATTTTTCATATGCAAATCATTTCACAACTAATTGCCTCAAATCAATTAAAACAAATCAATATGTTTTTTCTTATAAATTATTTCAGCAATTGAAATCATTTTGTAATCATTCAAGCACCTTGGAATTCGAGAGAGAAAAGTGGGGAACAAACCAAAAAGATTGTTGTCCTTGAGATCTCGACCCCATTGGGCTTTCTCTCGTCGGCCCTAATCCATCTGAAATGACAATCATATATTAGTTAGGTATTCTAAGGTTTTCTATTTAGGTCTTATTTCCATAGGCTCATTCACAGTACATTGTTCCTTTCATTTTTTCCCATTTCCTCATCTTTAGACTTTCTTATCATTCTTTTTAGGCATTGATATGCCTCATTTGATAAATTTCAGGGTTGATGGAATCGAATTTGGACCACTTATTTAAGGAGATTTGTTCTCTAAGTCCTAGTTTACCTAAATTTAAATAACAATTCGGATGAGTTATGGTCAAGTTATAGCCTAAATACCGAAATGCTCAAAACACCAAGCGTATCAAGCGAGCAGGAATTGACCGAAAACATAGTCTCATTTTGATGAATTTTCTAGTCTAAATGGGGTGCAAATTTCGATACACTTATTTCATAGAGATTTGTTCTTCTGGAAGTCTAGTTTGTTTAGAAATTTGAATCACTCAATTCGGATGAGTGATGACCATGTTATGGCAAAAACAAAAACATGGGTTTTGGGAAAATTTTGACAGCATCTACCACAAAGCGTATTTCCTTTATACAATTCCTCATTTAGGGACCACAACCAAAAACAACTTAGAGCAACCAATAAAAACACTTTTATTCAAATTTGGGGTTTTCCCCAACCCATACACAAGAAAAGGGGGTTAGGGTTTGGTTTACTTACCTCGGAATCTCTTAAATCTATAACTCTCTTTTTTGATCACCTAGTCCTTGATCCTATGGAGGAAAATCACCAAGTTCTTCTCTTCTTTCTCAACCATAGTGTGCCCTAGCTCTCCTCTCCCCTTTGCCTAAAATGTGGGTTATGGCATTCAAAGACCAAAAATTGGTCTTTTGTCAATTGCATGACTAAGGTCATGTTTGGCTACACACTAATTCATCATTTCTCTTTTTTTTTTTTTTGTCATTTTAAAGCTTCATTTCCTCTTCATTTTCATCTCATTTTATAATTTGGCACTTACATTACTCATCTATAAAGCCCTTAGGTCCTCATTTATTTTACCAAATTTATTTAGCTCCTGTAAAATTTTCGGGTTTTTATCATTTTTCATTTTTAGCCATTTAAAATCCGAAAAAATATAATTTAATTTATTTTACACCCTGAAAATGTCATAAAACTGTTAGGGTATTTTTAAGGCGTTGCAATGTTCTTCCCAGAAGGAGCTTAGCCTTTCAAATTTGGATCACAAATCACAATGACTAGTTGTTTAAACGAATTCATTTAGATTGCAATCAAAACTAAAGAAAAATGAGTTCAAGAATAAATTCCATATTTCATTTAAGTTCAGACATAAATGAAACTCGATTTACATGAACACCAACTCGGAATTCCAGTTCAGATCACTGCTCTAGTCCTAAATGAATTTGAATCTAGAAACGACTGAAGCAAAAATAAAACGAAAAATAAAATAAAATAAAATGAAAAAGAAAAAATATATACAATGAGTCTTCAGCTTTCCCAAAAAACAGAAAGACTTGATGAAATCCGTGGAAGCTACGCACTACTCCCCAAAAGCTTCTATTTATAAGCTCAGGTCTTGGGCCCTAAAATTGAGGCGAGAATCACACACTTTGAAAAGCCCAATTGCCTTAGTTGTTGCTGTCTAAGTGATGATGTCGCGACATTGGGGTTGTCGATGTTGTGGGTTACAGCTAATGTCGCGACATAAAAAATTTGTTAGGTACTTCTCAGTTTCCAGTAATTAGTCCATGTCATGACGATGTCGCAACATGGAGATACATTGTTGTTGATTAATTCCAATGTCGCGACACTGCTATTCTTGTGTGGTGACATTTAGTTGGTGTCTCAACATAGCCCTGATGTTGCGACATTGCTAATCCAATGTTGCAACATTTGTCATTTAAGTCCATTGTGATCACCTCATGTTGATGTCACAACACTATTGTGATGTTGCGACATCATATCTTGTTGTTATGCAGTTCTCTACTAATGTCATAACTGATGTAGTGGCATTTATTCGATGTCGCAACATTAGACTGTTTTCACTATCCATGCTGCTTTGATATGATGTCGCGACATTGACATGTTGATCACTCGTTGATGTTGCGACATTGCCTCTGTAGGTCTGATCTATTAAGTTGATGTCGCGACATTTCTAATCCGATGTTGCGACATTGAATCTTGTTACTGTGAAGTACTCTGCCAATGTTTTTATGTGATGTCACGACATGTATTCTATGTCACGACATTAGACTTGTCTCATCACTAAGGCTGCTTTGATTGAAGGTAACGACATTACCTAGCTGATGTCGTGACATTGAATTTGATGGTCTGCAGTGTTCAAGCTTTGGCTAATGTCGCAACATTGTTTTGATGTTGCGACATTTAAACGATTCAATCCTTCCCTTTTGCAGTTGATGTTGAGACCATATTGTTGTGATATAGCAACATTTCTGTATATGTGCTTTCCCTTCTCCAGCTGATGTTGCAACATTGTCATAGTTTCAAGACTTCCTCCACATAATGTCGCGACACTGAAAATCTGTTGTGGCGATGTTGGGACATTGGCCATTTCTTTTAACCATGTTGATTTCTACTCATTTTTCTATTGAATTCTACTTATTTCCTTTAGTTTCTACAAAACAACAAATTTGGTGAAAGCTCCATAATTCTGCATTAAACTGAACTTTTAAACCATAAATATTCTTGAAAAATGGACTTAAAAATAGATGAGTTTTAGACTCATAAGATATCGACCCACTAGGAGAACTTCCTCATAGGTTCTCTTGGATCAATAGTGATGACTATGCATTCGTAATAAAAATAGTGGGAACCATAATGTATAATTATCAAGCTATAATAATCATGCTTTTTAAGTACATATCTAGCATGCTCTTATTACATCTAGATTGTTAGAATCAAACCATGTCAATGAATGTGAACTTGCGATCAATGTTGGATAAAAATAAGTTGACTGAATCTAACTTCTTGGACTGGGTTAGAAACTTGAGAATATTTCTTAAGGCGAAAAAACTAGCATATGTCCTAGATGTGCCACTCCTAGAATCCTTAGTAGCTAATGCTTCTAAAAGGGTTCAGAGAGCATATTAGAAGCACTTAGTTGATAGTGTGTGAGCGGGGTGTATCATGCTTACCTCCATGTCACCTCAGCTTTAGAACCGGTATGTGGCTATGGATGCACACTCCATAGCCTACCATCTTAGGGAGCTCTTTGATGAGTAGGTGAGATCTAAAGATTTGAGGTCTCCAAACTACTTTTTCTCTCCAAGATGGCGAAGGGGACATCTCCAGTGCAGCATGCACTGAAGATTAATGAATACATTGAAGGTTGAGTTAGTTGTGTTATGGTATGGACCATGAGTTAAGTATAGATTTGATTTTGGATAGTTTTCCCAATAGTTTTGCAAAGTTTGTGCTTAAATATAGGATGAACAACATCAGCTCCACCATACCCAAGCTAATTAACTTGCTCAAGATAACTAAGCCTTCTTTAAGAGAGAAGGAAAAGCATGTGATGTTTATGGATTCTAAGAATAAGAAGAAGAATAATAAATCCACTCAGGTTGTGGGAGGTATAGTTGAGAAGAAGACCAAAGAGACTGCCCTAAAAGGGACTTTCTTCCACTATGGCCAGGATGGCCATTGGAAGAGGAACTACAAGGCTTATTTGGAGTCCAGAAAGAAGGTGGAATGTGATGTTTCATCTACTTCAGGTAATTATGTCATTGAGGTTAATACTGTTTCTCATGACAACTTATGGGTATAAGATACCAGTTGTGGCTCACACATATGCATTGATATGCAGGGCTTAAGGAATCGTAGGAAGTTGACCAACGGAGAGTCCGTCCTACAAGTTGGCAATGGTGCAAAAGTTGTTGCTGTTGCAATGGGGAATTATGGTTTGAACCTTCTTAGTGGACTTTGTATAAATTTGGATGACTGCTTTTATGTCCCAACATTGAAAAGTAACAATATTTAAATTTTAGTAACAATAGTTGTTATACTATGTTAAATAATGTCTTTTATGCTAGTGGTACATTAAGCAATAGGATTTACATATTAGATAGGTCCAATCCAATTTTAAATGTCAATGACAATAAAAGGCAAAAAGGAGATAATGTGAAATCATCATACCTATGGCATTGTCGCCTTGGCCATATAAGTGAGACACATATGACTAAGTTATATAAAGATGGTAGCTTGGGGTCATTTGATTTTGAATCATTTGACACATGTGAATCATGATTGTTAGGGAAGATGACTAAGCTGCCCTTTAAGGGAAAGGATGAATGTGCTAATGGACCATTAGACCTGATACATACAGATGTATGTGGTCCTATGTTCATACATGCTAGAGGTGGTTTCATCTACTTCATAACCTTTATCGATGACTATTCACGATATGGGTACTTGTATATGATGAAATACAAATCTGAAGCCTTTGAAAAGTTTAGAGAATTCAGAAATGAAGTGGAAAAACAACTTGGGAGAATTATTAAATCACTAAGATCATATCGAGGTGATGAATACTTAAGCTAAGTGTTTCTGGATTATCTCAAGGAGAATGGGATTTTATCCTAGTGGACTCCACCTTACATGCCACAACACAATGGTGTGGCTGAAAGAAAAAACCGAACCGTGTTAGACATGGTGAGGTTTGTCATGGGCAAGGCAAACCTACCTAACTCCTTTTGGAGGTATACACTTGAGACTACTATTTACATATTAAACAGAGTCCCATCCAAGTCAGTTGATGTTACTTCATAAGAGATATGGACTAACAAAAAGCCTTATCTTTCACAAATAAAAGTATGGGGTTGCCCTGCTTATGTGAAGTGAACAATGTCAGACAAGCTAGAAGCTAAATCTAAAAAGTGTCTGTTTGTAGGATATCCTAAGGAAACCATTGGATATTAGTTCTACCATACTTTGGAACAAAGGTTGTTTATTTCAAAGCATGTTGTCTTCTAATAGAAAGAGTTTCTTCTAAGAGGAGATAGTGGGAGTGAGGTTGAGCTTGGAGAAGTTCAAGATGCTCAAATAGACACAAGTCATCTGACTGAACCAAAAGGTGTTATTCATGATGATGAAGTAGCAGTTGATCCTTCTGAAGCACATGCACTTCATAGGACAAGTAGGATACGTATTGTTCTAGAGAGATATAAATTTCTCATAAGTGAACTGAGGGATGTATTGCTCATAGAAAATGATGAGCCTACTACCTATGAAGAACCTCTAAATAGTTCAGAGTCTTAAAAATGACTCATAGCCATGAAGTCAGAGATGGATTCCATGTATGAAAACCAAGAATGGACTTTGGTTGACCAACTCGAAGGAATAAAACCCTTAGGGTGCAAGTGGATATTCAAGAAGAAGATAGACATGGAAGGAAGTGTGATTACCTATAAAGCCATCCTTGTAGCTAAATGTTATTGTCAAAGACAAGTAGTTGACTATGATAAGACTTTTAGTCCTATAGCTATGCCTAAATCCATAAGGATATTCCTAGTCATTGCTGCTCATTATGATTATGAGATATATGGAAAATGGATGTGAAGATAACTTTCATTAATGGAAACCTCAATGAGGATGTGCACATAACATAACCTGAAGGCTTCATATCTAGAGATGGTAGTAAAGTATGCAAACTTCAAATTTTCATTTATGGATTGAAGCAAGCATCTAGGAGTTGGAATATCCGATTTGATGAGACAATCAAAGAGTTTAGTTTCTCACAAAATGCAAATGAGGCTTGGGTGTACAAGAAGGTTAGTGGGAGTGTAGTCATGTTCCTAGTATTATATGTGGATGACATATTAATTATTGGAAATGACATCACATAGTTACAATCTATCAAAATTTAGTTATCCAAGAATTTCTCAATGAAAGACCTTGGAGAAGCGACTTACATATTGGGGATTAAGATCCATAGAGATAGATCAAGGAGGTTGCTTGGTCTTTCATAGTTTACATACGTAGATAATTAAGATGTTAAAGAAGTTTAGCATGGAGCAATCCAAGAGAGGATATATTACTATATCCCATGGGATCACCCTTGAAGTTTATGTGCCCATAGACACAAGATGAGAGGACACACATGAGTATCATCCCGTATGCTTCGGCTATAGGATTAATCATGTACGCTATGTTATGTACTAAACCCGATGTATCATATGCTCTGAGTGATCGGATACCAGTCGGACCCAGGTGAGGGTCATTAGGTATCTGTCAAGAATATTCTCAAGTACTTGAGAAAGACTAAGGATGTATTCTTGGTTAATGGAGATGGGAATCTTATTGTAAGAGGGTATACAGATGCTAGCTTCAAATCTAATAGAGATGACTCCAAACTCAATCAAGCTATTTGTTCACATTGAATGGTGGCCCAGTCAATTGGAAGAGTTCCAAATAGGAGTTTCGGTCATTCGCCAAAACTTATTTTGACCGATGCTTCGGTTGGAGCCCCTAGAGTGGTATATCTTTTGGGTTGTTAGCTGCTAGAGCTTGTATATTTTCAATTGGGGAAAGTGGTGGAGGAGGACGATTGGTTTTCTAGTACATTTTCAACCTGCTGCTCTTGTGAAATTTGTTTTCCTTAACTGTAAGTTCATCATGTGAGAATTTACGCATGTTTTTTTGTTTAGTGTATTTTTATTTGGATGTGGGTTTTTAGAGATTTTTATGCTTGTTTTTTGTTTTAAGAATTTATTTTGATCTCCTTTTTGGGAAATGTTTTTTTTTTTTTTTTTAAAGGTAGAAACCATGTTTGATTGTCGAGAAACAAAGGATGAAGGCAAAAAGGGAAAACACAGTCGTGATGGGGCAAGGCAGGGATGGGATTTTGGTTGTGATATCGTGATGGGGATGGGAAGACATATCCCGCCCCGACTCAGGTTTGGCACAGGTTCGGGGAATGCTCATATACTGTGGGACGGGAATGAGATAGGGGTGCCCCATCTCAAACCCATGCCTTGTTGCCAACTCTAAACCAACACAACTTGAGCTTTCTAGGAAATAATCTAAACCTGGAATTGAAGATGAGAACTCGATCTCCCTCTTTGAATTCCTTCTTAACCATGTGTTTATCAAGTCGTTTCTTTGTCTTTTCCTTGTTGATCCTAGCACTCTCATAAAACTCATTTCGTATTTCCTTGATTTCATTGAGTTGCAGAGGTCTTTTTTCTCATGCAGTTTGGAGATCCCAATTCAACTTCTTTATTGCCCATGAAGCATGATTCTTTAATTCAATGGGAAGATGACATGCCTTTCCGAAAACTAAGCGATATGGCGACATCCCAATGGGAGTTTTATAAGCTGTCCTGTAAGCCTAAAGTGAGTAATCAAGTTTTCTCTCCCAATCCTTCATATTGGTATTCACTGGTTTCTCTAGAATAAGCTTGCCCATTCGACTGTGGATGATAAGATAGATCCTTTTTGTGTTTGATTGCTTATTTCGCCATCAAATTAAAAAAAAAGGCCATGAAACTCGATAACATTAGGAAGTTTTAAATTAACATTTATTTAAAATAACTTGGTTGGTTTCAATTAAATTCTAAATAAGGAAAAACTTAATTTTTTTGGATTGATTAGTGAGTTAGGTAATTTTTAAAATAGCTTAATAATTTAAATAAAAATTTAATCAATAATGCTTCTTTTTTTTCGCTAGACAAAATCTAAATTAACAAGACTTAATATATTGGATTCATTAATAATATAGTAATTTTTAAAAATAATTTAAAACTAAAATAATAATTCAATTAATTCAAAAATTTTGCAGACAAAAACTAATCTAGAACGTCTTTTACCATTATTTTTTTCACTTGGCAAATGAACATCAAATTAAGCAAAACTTGATGCATTGAATTCATAAATAATTTTAAAAAACTGAATTAAAACTCAAATTTTAGTCCAATCATATCATATATGAACAAAAATTAGTTTACAAGGATTATATTACAAAACTTAATTGAACAAAATAAAAGTTGAGACACCAAAATAGAAAATTTTGAAAAGTTAAGGCACCATTTATGTAATTAGTCCTAAATTTAATGTGTTTACTTTATAACTCAAAATATAGATTTAATCATTAAAAAAAATTATAAATTGATATATTATGAATCATGATTGTACAGTTTCATCTATACACAACCATTTATTTTAATGTCTCATTAGATTAAACCCCTTTTTGTTGTGTTTATCTAGTTCATTATTCTTTTTTCTTAAGATCATTAAGTCCTTTTTATCTTAGTCTCTCTTTGGTAGTTTTGACTTAGAGTCATGGTTCATAATTTCCCTTACTCATCTATAATCTCGAGTTGTTCATTGCAACACAATCTTTTGTTCGTTTCATCATATATTTAATCCTTTCATCATTATGGTCACCGTTGAGTGGTTTGAGTAGGAGTTGTCGATCATAAATCTCTTTTTTTTTTTTTGGATTTTAGGCGTTCAATGCCCATAACCTCGAGTTGTTCATTACATCAATCATGATATAAAACTATTCATTACATTCACAAACCTAAGTTGTTCATGCATTACATCTATTATTTTCAATCACCTTTTTAGTGACTTGACTTGGTGTTGCAAAACATTCTTTTTAGTTGAGTTGGACTTTCAAAACGTATAATCTTGAGTTGTTTACTACATCATAGTCCAATATTGTTCATTTAATTCAACATTCCCATAGAGCATCACATTGCCTTGTTCTTTGCCTATGAAATTTCTTTTTCTTTTCTTCATTATATTCATCCAGATTGCTTAAAAATATGTTTGATCACTTAAATGATTTGTTGCTTATTAGTTAATTACTACTCAAAAAGCACATCATTTAAAGATTTTTTTAGCATGGTTTTTATTTTAAGTAGTACATCTTGGAAGTGTTCTGGAACTGTTTGAATGCAAGAAAGAAAGAAAAAGAGTAAAAAAATGAGATGTGACTTTTCAGAACGTATTGTCAAATTTTGATAAAAAAAACTCTTGCCAATTGAGTTTGTGTCCATAAAGACAAGTTGTATCAACTATATAAATGTTTATGGACTTGTATCATGCTTTGGACTGATATCATGTTTAAGAAAGAAGACTAAAAAAAATAATATTTGTCTCTATTTGCACCAATCAAAAGCCTTCATGGGTTAAAAATTTTGCTTTAAAAATGGTCATAGGATGAACAACATTTTCAATAGAGCAATATATCATTTTTCAACCATAGAGATCTAGTTAAAAAGTCAGGTGTAAAACAGTTGGAGAATCACACTAGGGAGAGAATGATAGGAAAAAAAAATTGACATAGAGAGAATTGAGTTGTAAAATTGTGAAAATTGTGAACATATATTGGGGTACGTAAAACTCAAGTAAAGGGTAATACTTGAGTAACATCTAGTGCTAGTTTTATCATGTAGTAGATTCTTTCCTCGGCTTTGCCCCTTGGAGGTTTCCCTCATCTTAAGGGTTTAATTACCACGTTATATTAGGTGTTCTTATTTTCTTGCTATTTGATTTTCTATAAATTGGCATAGCCACCAAACATCACTTTCATTTCCTATAGGTTGACCCATGCACCAACTTCCATTTTTTTGTGTGGATTGGTCCAACTACTAAATTACTCATTTTATTTTCTATGGATTGGCCCAACCACCTAATCAATTGCATTTCTTATGGATTGGTGATGAGTTCTAAACTCATCTATTTTTAATCCATTTTTCTGGCATCATTCTAGAAGTTTATGATTCATTTTAATGCTAAATTATGGAATATTCACCAACTTTTTGTTTTGCAGGTTTTGTATGAAAAAAAAGAGAATTCTAGCAAGAAAAGTAGAAATTTTGGTTAGGGCAGCAAACTATGTATCAACATAGCATTAGAATGTCGCAACAGAATTCCAATATAACTAACATAATTATGTCGCAACAAGGATCAAGCTGAGTGCAAGCCAAAAATGAAGACCGTCGCAACACAATTTGAGATAGACTGACCAATTTATGTCGCGACAATGGATTTTTATGGCGCGACATAGCTGGAGAAGTTCATGAAGAAGAATGTCATGATATTCCAAACCGTGTCACAACATTGATCAAGCAAATGGCAGTGGAATTATGTCGCAATATTTTGAATCTTTGTTGCGATAGAAAGAAATGAAGATATCGTGAATATCTACGACAAAAGTGTAAAACTATTTGATTGAAGATATTTATAATAAAGTAGTTTTGGGCGGTAGAGGTCGATGGTAAATGAGGTAGATTAAATTTAGAGCGCTCGGGACGTCATTTGGGCATAAAGTAGAAAATTTTGAAAATTGTAATCAGATTGCCCTGGGAATAGTGATTTTTCTTATTTTATAGGATGGAGGGGTTTCAAAGGAATTTTTAAGAAATTTTCGGTTCTATGAGCAGGCTTGATATTTAGAAGAATTGGAGATTTAAGTGAATAGTGATTCCGGGATTTGAAATTTAGATGTAGCCGATATTTTTCGGAAATTGGGCGAAAATGAAAATGTCAAGGCTAATCGCCGTCTAACGAAACTAAAGCGGGTAAGAAGCAGGGTCCGTTTGGATAGTTTCGAGCGTCAGAGCATAATTCGGATAATACGCTGTTGTCAGAATTTGGAGTTACATGATTTTAAATCAGATTTCGGTGATTTCAAAGCACGGAATCAACGTGAAGGATTTAAATTAGAATATTTCATGTAGTCAATTTGAGTTTAGGCGACCATAGAATATTTTGACGTTTAATCGATATAAGCGATCCCCAAGACAAAAAGGAATAAAAATCACGATAAAATGGAGATATTTTCTTGTGAGAGCGATCAAAACATTTCTTAAGGGCTAAGTTAGGGTTTTGACTCATTAGAATGGACCAATGAGGTTCATGGGCTCAAATGCAATAAAATAATAAGTTGATTGGCAATATAAAAATGGACAAATAGTAATTAAGGAAATGTTAAAAAACCATAAAAGGAGAAAACAAAGCTAAACATTCATTTGGTCTTCAAAGGCTAGGGTTCACGTAGGAGAGAAAGGAAAAGGGGAGAAAAGGAGAAAGAGGAAAGAAGAGAGAAAGGGGAAGAAAATGATTGGAGCAGGTGGGAGATGTGATTTTCTTCTTCTCCTTCAAGCTTTCCAAGTGCTTTCGTGGTAGCAAGGGAGAGGTAAAGGGGAAACCAAGAACAAATGGATTTTAATGGTGGGAAAGTTAGGGTTTGATGTTTTCATGTCTAATGTCTTGAATTTTCTGGTATGGATGTTAAATTGGTAGTATTGGGTTTAATGGTGCTGATTTTGAAGTATCAATTGAAAGGAAATGGATTAGTTAGGTTTGAAAAAGAAAGTGAGGGTGTTAGGATTTGATAGTGAATTGTATTTAGGTTGAAATGGGTTTAAGGCATCAGAGTGGAGTGTTTAGTGAAAAAAAGTGGAAGAGAAACACGTTCTGGTCGTTTTCTGGGCTGACGATCTCGATACAAGGAAATGGCACCTGTTTTGACGACTTCGTATTTTGGCCATAACACTCATTCCAGATCTGATTTGAGTGATTCAAAATTCTGGGAAGAAATATACTTCTAGGAAAAATTTATCTGAAGAAATTTTGTACAGAGTGTAACCCTAAAGTGCCCAAAATTTACTCAAAGTAGGGCCATGTGTAAGCCACTGTCTGGTTCTCGGTAGAAATGCTCTGTTTTCCTGTTTCAAACTATCGTATTTATTATAACCTCATTTGTAGATTTAAGTGATTCAAGTTTCTGGTTAATACAGGCTTCAGAAATTTAGCTGAAGGAAGTTTAAGCAAATTGTAATCCCAAAGTGCCCATAAAATTTGTCAAAGTGGAGCTATGTGCAGATTCTGTTCTACATTCTTTGTGTGTGTTATTCCTCTGATGCTCTGTTCTCTGCATCTTCAATTAACAATATCCACACTGATCATAAACACAATAACTTTGTGTTATGTGGTTGAGGAGCTTTAGAGAAGAATTTTAATTGAAAATTTAAAGATATGTCATTGGATATATAAAGGAATGATCTGGAGAACATAAATTTTGAAGACCGTTTGAATAATTTTGAGGTCAAAAGTCCTGGAGTATTGTTGGAAAAAGGTTGGCCAAAATGAATGGGTTTTTAGTGCTTAAGGGTAATTTGTTCATTTGGCTTTAAATGAATGTGTATGGTGGATTAAAATGGAAGTTATGATTAATGTATAGTTGGTTTTTCTTGAAAAAGGTGAAAAGGACTATCGGACGAAACGGAATTTGGGAAGCAGCGGGATTGAGCGGTGAAGCAGTGGTGAAAATGATATTTTGAGAATTGAGTTTTTAAAAAGTGAATGGTTTTTAATGTTAAGCTGAAAGTTTAATGTAAATTTTATGTAAATGTTAAGGCATATGGAAATGTTTATCTTGCATTCTTTATCTTTGCATCAATGCATATATTTATATGTGTATTAAATATGTATGCATATGTTAAGGTATTATGAAAGTTTAAAAATGTTTAAGAATGCATATGTGTTTTAATGATAAAGTAAAGATTTAAATGTATTTTGGAAAATGTTTTCTTGATGGTTACCCTAAACCCCCTATGGCTTGTATGGGCGATATCGTGAAGTGCTTTAGGCGTGTAAGGATTTAGAGGTAAAGTTATGGGACACTAAGCGGGGAGGAAATGGTGTCTAGAGTAATATCCTTACACGTGATAAAGTGCTATGATTTGGAACCCTATACAGGTTTCTCATGACGTAGTGGTTATGGCCCCGGAATGTTTATCCCTCACCGTCGATTACCGAAGCTGGTGTCATTGCTTTCTTTGACTCCATCGAGAAAGAAAGAATAAATAAATAAAGAAAAGAAGAAAGTTCTGGTACAAATGTTTAAGCGAAATGGATTTTAAATGCATAAGTATTTATTGAAGAAAGAGAAGTTTAAGTATAAATGTTTAAGGTATAAATGGATTTTAATTGTATAAGTATGTATTATTTTGGTATATCTTGAAAATGTTATTTTAATGAAAATGTACACTCATGGGCTCCTTTGGCTCATTACTTTCTATATGTTTCAAAAACATTTTTGAGGACCCCGAGCGGAGTGCGTAGATAGAGGTCACTCTGTGCGGTGAGTCGAGCCATTGATGAGACGAGGCGTGATTTCATTGTATATATAATTTTGCATATTGTTCATGTTGAATATTTTTGTTATGCATATGTATATATAAGGGTGAAAAGGAACTCACATTAAGGCTTTGATCCTCGGTGGACGAAATTAAAGTAGGCGGTCAAACTTAAGTCCGCTCAAGCAAAAATGTTTTTGATAAAAAATGTGCATGGAAATTTAAAGAGGGTTTGAATGTTTTGATGATTTGAAGTAAACAAATGTATATGTATGTATATTGTGTTGATTGGGTTGTGGATAAAAGTCCTAATATGATATAAAATTGAAGTTTATAAGTGTTTTAAATGCTTTTATCGGGTTTGTAAATTTGGGAAAGAATCCAGAAAAAACGGAGAAACTACAGCCAATTTTACGAAAAATCCGGTGTTTAAAGAAAAACAAAGAAAAGAAAGAAAAGAAAAATTTATCCTTCGCTTCCGCATTATTTTCAAAGATATGTTAAGGATCGTAGCGGTTCGGCTTCCATGATCTTATTTGATCACACTCCAAAGACTGCTTTAAGGAAAAGTTTCACATCCACTGAGTGCCGGAGGTCCCCTGTTCATGAGGTTAATCCTGCCGTCTTTCAATGTGGTATCGCAGCCACTGCTTTGAAAAATGTTATAAAGATTTGAAAATTTTATGTTCATATGATTGCTTTAATGTTTTATTTTAAAATCGTTAAATTATTTATGTGATTTTAAAAATTATATGCATTACATGACATATGAAAATTTCTGAGTTCATTAAAATGCCGTCGAGGCGCATCCGCCACCAGGAGAGCCTCCCGAGGCATTGGGCATTCACCACCCGAAATACCGAGGTTTCATTTATAGGAAATAATACTAGATCTTTGAGTCGAAGGTCTGTGCAAAAAGGAGTCTCTGACTTTAATTTCAAAGATTACATTCGAGGATGTGGAGAATAAAGTGAAAGTGAAAGATCATAAAAGTTGGAAAAGAAATCAGAGGTACGGGTGTAAGAGTCCCACTCATCATCACACCTTAGAGGAATATTAATGTAATGTAAATCGTGACTCATCCAAATGGGAGTCTATTCACAGAATGAAAATCAAGCATTACTCAACATGGAAATGATAATACCTCATGTGTTCAAACAGAGATGAGTGAATTAGGAGGACATGGAGACTTATGTTTCGAGGAATCGTGTCAAGATGATTGTTGAAAAAAAAGTTGAAGAAGATGATTTAATGATAGATTAACATATAAAATGCATGATCTATACATAATCTCGCACAATCAATCGTAGGATATGAGGTCCTTATTCCAAGAAATGCCACAAGTCATGTATCAAGAGAAGTTAGTCATATCATTGTTTCAAAAGTTGAATCCAATGATAAAGATAAAATGAAACCAAAAGGTCCATCACGGGTTTCAAGAGGTTTGTCAGAGGTTTTAGTCCGTAGATTTGGACCACAATAGCTGCCGACAAATTTCACACACAAGACGGCCAGTAGTAGAGGCGTTAGTTGTGGATGAGAGGGGAGTATGGGTTTGAAATCCTTAGCTACGACAGCCAAGGACAGTAAAATCTGAAATGGGTCAAGGGTTCAGTGGGAGGTTCCAAAGAAGTACTGTGGTTTTATGGATTATTTATCTAAACCTTCAATTGAGTTATATTATGCTTTAGCTATTAAATCGACATGATTCTAGGTTGATTTTGCTAAGAAATTGAAAAGAAAGAATGAGATTATAAGGATCACACTTAGTCAACTTTCGATGTTAATGAAAGTGATGTTGTTTGAATGTTTTAATTGATTTAATGACATTACTTGAATGCTCAAGGAATTAATGGAATTAATGGAATTAATGGAATTAAAAGTTAAATAGAAAAATGAGATGAGAGGGTTAGGCCAAGAAAGGTTTAATCGAAATGCATCAAGTTCGATTTAGTTTATAAATCAACGACATCGATGAATTATCAAATATAAATTGTTGAAAGAAAATGGAAGAAATTGAAGAAATAATTATGAACGTGTGACATGTAGATCTCACCACCTTAGAGAAGTATGGAAAAGTTGAGTTTCCATTGATTTTAATCAACTGAAGTGATTACATGCCTAATGAAACGTGTTAGAATTAATGTTTTAAGAAGAAGAATCGATTAAGATATAAATGTGTAATTTTGCTAAGGTGAAGGGCATTAAGGGTTTTTCACTTTAAGGATGCTAATGGCTTGATGTAAGGCTTGCAAAGATGTCATTGAGCCTTGACGACCGAAGTGAATCGGATAAGTTGAGACTTCATGATGAGGATGTTCCAAGACAACATTCGTAACACCTGCATTTTCCGCATTCGAAGTTTTTAGTCATGCTATTTTACTTACGAATGCCCCAAACGCTTTTTGGCGATCTCATGAATGCAGATTTTCCTACTTTACTTTTAGATCACTTTGTTATCGTGTTTATCGACTATATAATGATCTATTCAGATGCTGGAGAAGAACATGCAAGAGCACTCGAGGATAATTCGCAAACATCAAGGGAAACACTCCATATATGTTAAACCCGCAAGTGTCCTGGCTGGGCTTGACAGTTGTCACCTTTAGACACATAGTTTCGGGCAGAGGGGATCTCAAATGGATCCACGAAGGTCTAAGTTTACATCGAATCGAAACCTCCTACGAGTTGTTACGTAGATAAGGAGTTTTCTCGTATAGCTAGGATATTACAGAAGTTTGTCGAGGGGTTCTCCATGATATGTTCCACCGACTGCCGACAAGAAAAGATGCTTAAGTATGATCGTTGTGATGCCCGTCAACAGAGTTTCGAGGAGTTGAAAGATAGATAATCTCAAATTTCGCTTAGCTTACCAATGGGAAAGATGGATTTGTGGTTTATAAGTGATGCTTCCGTGCAAGGCCTTGGTTCCGCTTTTTTGATGCAAAATGATGTGGTGATCGTGATATGCCTCTGTACGCCCAAAGAAGCATGAGGAGAATTTCACACACGACTTAGAGCTAGCAAAGCAATGCGGTTTCAGACTAAAATATGGAGACATTACTATATGGTGTTCCTTTGTAGATCTTGTCAGCATCATAAAAGTCTTAAATATATTTTCACCCAAAAGAGTTAAACCTAAGGCAGTTAGAAGATGGTTCGAAAGCACATGACTACGATCGTACTATTGAGTACCATCCAGAAAGCTACCGTCAGAGTCGATGCCTCGAGTGTCGACCTCAGAGAGTACTTGTCTCATGAGATCGTGTTATCTTCCATTACCGGGTAGACATGAGAGCTTAGGTGATATTGAAGCCGAGGATTCAAGAACCTTATCGTCACGTTTCATGGTAGATCAGCTTCTAGTGTGGATCGTATTCTATAGGCAACAAGTAAGATCCATAAATGATTGCTTTTAAGGAAGAGATAGAAAAAGGGAAGAAATGTAGGCTAAATTAGAGATGATGGCATGATATGGGAAAGGATTGCAGAATGTGTGTGCTGCAGTATGTCGAAATGGCGAGAGACATTATGGAAGAAGCACATCTTATCCTAAGGTAGATGCTGGCGCATCCGATAAAGTACTCAAGACAGGCCGTGACTTCAAAGAACATTACCGTGGAACGTGGGATGAAGAAAGAAATTCGCGAAGCCTGCTTCTGTGTGCCTAACCCGGCTGCCAGTGTGAAGGCAAAGCATCGAGGCCTACAAAGATAGCGCCATTCCTATTCAGTGATGGGAATGGGAAAAGATTACTATGGATTTCAGGATGTGTCTTCCACGGACTTAGAGGCAACATGATACAATATGGGTTATAGTTGATCGCTTAATGAAGTCCGCTTCATTTTCTACCGCTAATGTCAAGATTCTTAGAAGTCAGCTCCAATCAGATGTAGTGAGATAGTGAGACTTCAGGCGTTCCAGCGATAGTTTCAGATTCCGTGTTTACCTCATGGTTTCGCCTAGTTTATATCGCCCCCGGCAAGAACCGTATTTCAAGACGGCCATCCACGTGATCGATGGCCAATCCGAGAGAGACTATACGCATCTCTTGCAGGATATGCTTAGTGGCATGTGTTACTGGAGCTTGTAGGGAGTCAGACACCCATCTACCCCCGACGGAGTTCGTGATACAATGACGCTTATCGTGCCAAGATTGTACGGGCTCCCTTACGAGGCTCTTTATGGACGGAAATGTCGAACTCCAAATTGTCGGGACGAGGTAGGTGAAAGGAAAATTAAGTAGGGTCCCAAATTGTCCAAGTGACTTATGATAAGGTCAAAGTTATATGATAGACTGAAAATTGCACAAGACTGACAGAAAAGTTATGCGGACAATCGCCGTAGCACTGAAACGAGCGTGGGGATATGTATTTCGGAGGATTTCATGGAAGGGCGCATTTCAAGATTCGGGATAATGCGGGAAAGTCGAGTCCACGTGATATCGACCACATGGTGATTGCCGGAGAGATCGAGGTGCGCCATCGATCGAGCCTTTATCCGACCTCAATCGCATTCACGATGTTTTCCATGCTCTATGCTTCTCGCAAGTACATACTGCACTTTCACTACGTATCGACAGCAACCAAAGGGAAATACAGAGAATTTCGACATACGAAGAGGAACAAATACAGACTCGACCGTCGAGAGCAAGATCTCGCACAACAAGACTATTCGCCGGTGAAGGTATCAGGAGGAGCCATACAAAGAGAGGAAGCTACATGGGGAGCATGAGGAGCAAAGATGAAGAGGCATTATTCCCATCTCACGACATCGTTTTAATTTCGAGGACTAAATTTTTATGTTAAGAGTGTGATCAGAAACCCCAAACCGATCGAATGTTATACGCGAGTTTTTGAACCGATTAGAGGTCCAATGATGTAAATGAGGGTGATTAGAATTTAGAACGCTCCGACGTCATTGGGCATAAAGTGAAAATTTTCGAAAATTGTAATCTAGTGCTCTAAGGAATAGTGATTTTTCTTATTTTATCCTGACGGAGTGGCTTGCAAAGGAATTTTAAGAATTTCTGGCCTGGTGACTTTGAACTGATATTTGTAAGAGAATTGAGATTTATGAATAAAGGGATTTCTGACCGGGAATTTGGAGCCCTGCTAACATATTTTTCTAAATTACCTAAAATACGAAAATGTCCTGAATAATCATAGAGTCTAAACGAAACTAAACGAGGAAACTGGTCCGTTTGGATAGTTTCCGTGGCGATTCGAACGTAATCTTGGAGCACAATACGCTTATCAATCGACTTCCGATTTTAACGATTTTAACCGATTTCGATTTCAAAGCCTGAATCCACTCGTGAAGGATTTAATTAGAATATTTCATGGTCAATTTGAAAGTTTAGACGACCATAGAATATTTTGACGTTTAATCGCATGTTGCATTTCAAGACAAAAGGAATAAAAATCCGATAAAATTAGATATTTTCTGTGAGAAACAATCAAAACATTTCTATGGCTAAGTTAGGGTTTGTGACTCATTAGAATGACCAATGAGGTTCATGGGCTCAAATGCAATAAAATAAGTTACTGGGCAATATAAAAGAAATGGAGGACCAAAAATGGTAATTAAAGGAAATGTTAAATAATAAAAGGAGAAAAACAAAGCTAAACATTCATTTGGTCTTCAAAAGGCTAGGGTTCACGTAGAGAGAAAGGAAAAGGAGAAGTGCGAGAAGTTATATAGTTAAAGAGAGAGTTTTAAGAAAAATTATGGAGCAAGGTGGGAGATGATTTTCTTCTTCTCCTTCAAGTTTCCAAGTGCTCTTACAAGTGGTAGCAAGGGAGAGAGCCAAAGGAAACCAAGAACAAGTAAGTTTTAATGGTGGTTAGGTTTGATGTTTCATGTCTAATGTCTTCAATTTTCCAGATGATGTTAAATCCACAGATTTAAGGTTTAATGGTGCTGATTTTGATATCAATTGAGAAGGAAATGGATTAGGTTAGGTTTTGAAAAAGAAAGTGAGGGAATTGTTAGGATTTGATAGTGAATTGTGTGTGTTAGGTTGAAATGGGTTTAAGGCATCAGAGTGGAGTGTTTAGAGTGAAAAAATAATAGAACAACATTCTCGTCATTTTCTCAAAGCAAAGAGTCTCAGACAGGAAATGCCCTGTTTTTCTGTTTTGACCAACTTTCGTATTTTGGCCAACTTACTTCATTCTTGTATCTGATTTGAGTGGATTCAAAATTATGGGAAAAAATAGACTCTCTAGGGGAAAAATTTATCTGGAAGAAATTCAGCAAATTGTAACCCTAAAGTGCCCAAAAATTTACTCAAAGTAGGGCCATGTGTAAGCCACTGTCTGGTTCTCGGTACAGGAAATGCTCTGTTTTCCTGTTTCGACTATTTGTCGTATTTTGACCATAACTTGCTCATTTCTGCTCCGATTTGAGTGATTCAAGTTTCTGGTTAAAATAGACTTCTAAGGGAAAATTTTAGCTGAAGGAAGTTTAAGCAAATTGTAATCCCAAAGTGCCCATAAAATTTGTCAAAGTGGAGCTATGTGCAGATTCTGTTCTGCAATCTAGATGTAAAACACAATAACTTGTGTTATGTGGTTGAGGGCTTTAGAGAAGGAATTTTTAATTGAAAATTTAAAGATATGTCATTGGATATATAAAGGAATGATCTGGAGAGTTTCATAAATTTTGAAGACCGTTTGAATAATTTTTGGGGTCAAAAAGTCTATAGAGTATTGTTGGAAAGGTTGGCCAAAATGAATTAGGCTTACGCTTGCTAATTGGTTCATTTGGCTTTAAAATGAATGTGTGTATGGTGGATTAAAATGGAAGTTATGATTAATGTATAGTTGTGGTTTTCGAAAAAGGTGAAAAGGACTATCGACTAGAACGGAATTCACTCGAAGCAAGCTGATCGAGCTATGAATCAAAGGAGTGAAAATGATATTTTTAGAATCGCAGTTTTTAAAAGTGAATGGTTTTAATGTTAAACCGAAGTTTAATGTAAATTTATGTAAAATGTTAAGGCATATGGAAATGTTTTATCTTGCATTGTTTTATCTTGCATCAATGGTTATATTTATATGTGTATTAAATATGTATGCATATGTTAAGGTATTATGAAAGTTTAAAAATGTTTAAAGAATGCATATGTGTTTTAATGATAAAGTAAAGGATTTAAATGTATTTTGAAGAAATGTTTTGATCGATGGTTACCCTAAACTCTAAGGATCAAGCAGACTGATATCTACAAGTACTTTAAGCGTGTATGATTTAGAGGGTAAAGTTATAGGTTACTAATCGAGGAGTAAATAGGTGTCTAGAGTAATATCCTTACACGTGATAAAGTGTTATGGACTGAACCCTAAGTGCAAAGCGTGAGTTTCTCCGCAAATGTGAGTGGTTATGGATTGAATGTGATCAGTTCTCACCGTCGCACCGTGGAACTGCTCTGTGTTTATTTCCCGGGTTCCACGTAAAGAAAGAAAGAAAAGAAATAAATAAAGAAAGCAAGTTTAAGGTACAAATGTTTAAAGCATAAAATGGATTTAAATGCATATATTTATTGAAAGAAAGTTTAAGGCATAAATGTTTAAGGTATAAATGGATTTAATTTGTATAAGTATGTATTATTTCGTATATACCGAAATGTTATTTTAATGAAATGTACACCACCGGTCTTTTAGCTCATTCTTTCTATATGTTTCAAAACATTTTCAGGACTCAAGACAGTAAGGCGACAGAGGTCACTCCCGCTACATGAGCTGAGCCATCGATGAGACGAAGACTTGATTTCATCAGATATATAATTTCGTATATTGTTCATGTCAATATTTTGTTATGCATATATGTATATGTATAAAGTCAAAAGGAACTACGCGGCTTTGATCCTCGTGATTCCAGGCACGTAAAGGCTTCGCTTAAGTCCGGCTCAAGCCCAAAATGTTTTGATAAAAATGTGCATGGAATTTAAGAGGGTTTGAATGTTTTGATGATTTGAAGTAAACAAATGTATATGTATGTATATTGTGTTGATTGGGTTGTGGACAAGAAGTCCTAATATGGAAGTATAAAATTGAAGTTTGCGTTTTTAAATGCTTTATCAAGTTTTGTAAATTTGGGAAAGTCCGAAAATGTAGGGAAACTCCGTCAATTTTTCTCGAAAATCCCAAGGTTCAAAACAAAAGAAAAGAGTTAAAAATGATCACTCGCCTCGCATTATTTTCTAAAGATACGTTAAGGATTGTAAAGGGGTTCGCCCATGGATTTTATTTTCGATCGTTTTAAGGAAAAAGTTTCTATATCCATCGAGTGCGGAGGTCCCCTGCTCATGAGGTTAATCCGGCCTGATCCTTCAAAGACAGCCTGTCGGCTATAGAAAATGAAGGCAACACAGATGGTATAACACAAAGTCGACGACAAAGAATTTCTATGTCATGACAAACATTCCAACAGTATGTCAAGACCAAGGCATATTTTATGTCGCAAGAGGGAAGAAACTTGGCAAGGCTCATACACAACATTTCGAGCCAGAACGGAGATTATTGTAAGACTTTGTCGCAACAAATAAGTTTTATGTCACGAAAAACACAACATGAGGTTGAGATGAATTTTTTCACGACAAAGACAAATAATGTTTCGACAAAAGTTGGGAAAATTACAAAAATAATGTTGTGGCACAGAAACTCATGTTGCGATAGAATAAAGAACCGAGGGCAAAATATCTGTCACGACAAAGGAAGATTATGTCGCAACAATAAAAATTGTTAAGTAAGAGATTTCTATCACGACAAAGAAGTTTCTATTGCGACAAAAAATGGAAGATAAGTGAGAGGAGCCAAGGCAAGTTGGTCGTGACAAGGGATTCAATGTTGCAACAAAAATTTCAGCCAACGACATGGAAAGAGTTTGTTGCGACATGTAGCTCCGCCTCAGAATACAAGGCAATACAACACCTGCGAGACAAAGAAAAGTCTATAATGTGGGCATAAAATTGAGAATAACAATGTAAAGAATGTCGCAACATAAGAGAGATTATTGCAACAAAGTCAAGAGTCAAGGAGGAAATTTTTATCACATAAAAATGCATAACATCAAATATAACTATGTCGCGACAAAGTCAAATTATGTCGCGACATAATCAAAGAAGATAGCAGGGAAATTTGTCACGACAGGAAACTACAGGCCATGACAAGACTTGAGGGACAAAGAAAAGAACCATATCGTGACATAACTTTCGTTATAGCGACAAAGCGACCATTTTGGGCCAAAAATTTTAGGATCCACAATTTGTGCCTTGAAGTGCGGCCCATCATTTAAAGCTCTATAAATAGACGCATTTAAGGCATTGTGCATAGCTTCCGCAAATTCAAGACTTCTAGGTAGCTGAAGACTCTTTGTATATTATTTTTCTTTTATTTTAATCTTTTATTTCCTTTTAGTAGATCTTGTTTTAGCATAGTTTTTAGTTAGTTTTCTGTTTAATTTCTAGAGTTGAGTAATGAACTAATGTGTAGCTTTGAGCTGGAATTTATTTTAAAATTTTCTCTTTCACTACTATTCTATTTTAAATGGATTTTTGGAAAATTCTGGAGTTCATTTTATTCTCGCTCTGCTCACAATTACAAGTGAATTTTTCTACCTCAAGTAGTCACCGATATGTGTGAAACCACTTTGAAAGATTGAGCTCCCTCTGGGAATGGGTTGATGGTGATTGTTATTTTTCTGCACAAAGTGGAAGAACACCTTAGTTGAAAATCTTGAATTTCTTTGATTGATATTATCCTTGAACTTAACTGTTCAAAGTACTAGTATCGTGTACCCAAAAAGAAAAGGACTGATCTTACTGATTTGTGAGGCCCTACATGACACGTAGACGGAGAATCTAGGTACAGAGCGCTTCCGGGTATGGTAGACTAATACTGGAACTAATGAACTTTTAAAAAGATTATCGATAGATCACTAACGTACCTATCAGGTGAGGTTAGTCAAGGAGTTTATCAATTTAATTTAGAGGTTTCTCCTATTTCGATGAAATGATTATGATCCCGTGTTAGCATGTATCTAATCAAGGATAAGTGGAGAATTTCATTAGAATCGAAGGATGAGGTGCTAGTTAAATTGGAGAAGGCTTGCAATATCCTGTCTATAGGGGCAAGAATTCTTCAGTCCTAAGATTCGGGTGTGAAGTATTGAAAAGGAAAAATACACAGATCTTAGAAAGAGGATATATCTTACAAGTAATTGATTATATCCATGAGTCAGAAATGAACATGAATCTCTAATTAATGAAAGGTATGGTTAGGGGAGAAATCCAAACTATACCACAATGCATGCTGACAAGTTCGACTTTTTTAACTAATGGTTGCTATGACTCGAAATGATGCGAGAGGTGACAATCATTCATCAGTTTATTTCCTAGTGTTGTTTCACTCAGTGAACTCTCAAATCCACTCTTATTATTTTTTTTTTTTATGTATACTAGTGAAATTACTTTAGTATTATTTTATTAGTTCTCTCATCATTTTAACAATGGAGTTCAAATAGTAAGGATCTTGAGTAGTTGGGGTAGTTAGTCTTTTGATTTATAATCAATCCTCATGAGAATGATATCTAGACTTAAAAATCCACTTTTATTACTTGTACGACCTGTGCACTTGCAGTGATTTAGACCAAACACAATTTTTAATGAATCCATTTTACAAAAAGGACAAACACATATTCTACACAAAAATCAGTCAAACAAGTTTTTGGTGTCATTTCTGGGGATTCTAGTTAGTCTTTGGTAACAGTGTCATAAATTTGTATATATAATCTAGTCAACAATATTTTTTTTGGCGCCGTTGTTAGGGACTTTAGTTAGTCTTTGGTCAACAATGCTAATTACTTGGTAAATTTTGTCTAAACGTATAGAAGTCAACAAGTTTTTGGCGGCGTTGCTAGGAATTTTAGTTAGACTTTGGTAACGGTGTCATAAATTTGTATATAAAATCTGGTCAACAACAAGTTTTTGACGTCGTTGCCGGGGACTTTAGTTAGTCTTTGGTCAACAATACTAATTACTTGGTAAATTTGGTCTAAACGTATAGAAGTCAACAAGTTTTTGGTGTTGTTGCCGGGGATTTTAGTTAGTCTTTGGTAGAAGTGTCAGAAATTTGTATATATAATCTAGTCAACAACAAGTTTTTGGTGCCGTTGCCGAGGACTTTAGTTAATCTTTAGTCAACAATGCTAATTACTTGGTAAATTTGGTCTAAACGTGTTAGAAAAAAGGACAACAAATTTTTGGCATCGTTGTCGTGGATTGATTAATAAATTTAAAGATCAATATTCTCATAAAGAGAGAATTACTAATTTGGACATTTTTCTTTATTTCATCAAAAATAATAAAAATAAAATCACAAAAATTGCTTAATAGTAGTAGTTGAATAAGCTACTAAAAATATTCTATGAGCTTAGCGGATATAATTGTTTCCCACCGATTTAATTTGATCTCAGTGTGTTTCTATTTTAGGAAGATTTTAAATGCACAAAAAACTAGAAGCATATCTGCTGCCTTTGGATATAGAACTTGAGAGAACAACGAGAATGCGGGAAAGTTACAAGTCTTGAATCTCTGAAGTATAGAAAATCAAAAACGATTGCAGCCTATTCCTAGAGAAACAAAAACAAAAAGACCTCAAAGGAAAATAGCGATGGAGGACTTTTGGAGGCACATTATTCAAGATGAGTATTACTGTGTGAGATAGCACATAGTAGAAACTAAAAATTTTGAACCAGGCATTTCGATCACGATGAATTTAACAACATCAGTTTACTAGGCATCCCAGTGAAGACCACAATGAACATGTGGGAAGATTTATGAGAATGGCTAACACAATCAAGCTGAATGGGGTGAGACCATAAGTGATTAAGCGGCAGATCTTTCCCTTTTCACTGAGAGATATGGCAGCAACTTGGTTTGAGTCACTGCCTGTTGGTTCAATGAAAAATTGGGAAGAGTTGGTGGAGGCCTATACGAGCAAATTTTTCCCCTCAACCCTGACTTTTGAAGGAAGATGAGAAATCATAGTCTTCAAAAAAAGGGAGGATGAGAGTCTCTACAATGCATGGGAGAGATACGAGAGACTACTAAAAGATGCCTATGCATGGAATAGATCTGACCACTCAGATGGACATTTTCTACCATTCAATGAATTATGCCTCAAAGGGTATAATTAATGCAGCCTACTGTGGGGCTTTCAAAAGAAGAAGTGCTGAGAAGGCAAGGCAGCTGATTGAAGACCTTCCCAAATGAAACTACAAAGCTCCATCTGAAGCTTCAGGGAGCAGCGGCGGATTGAAGGGGAGTGGTGTAATTAAGCTTAATCGGATGACTTCCATAAAAGCAAAGTTGGATGGATTAATGAACAAGCTTGGAAACAATGAGAGAAGAATGCACATGGCACTTGAAGTAGGAGACGATGAAAAGAAAAGATGAAGGAGAGAAAGAAAGAGTGTAGATAAAGGACTAACCATGATGGTTCTATCAAGTTGAGGAGGCACAGTACCTAATTTCCAATAGGAGTTACACTTTTAAGCCCAACCTCAACTTACCCACTCACTACACATCAATAATAAGGAACCATGAGAATTTCTCATATGGAGGAGGAGGAGAGCTAGGTTAAAGACCTAGACAGAATCTACAGCAATATCATGCCTCACCTGGGTTCTAACAACAACAGCAGCTAGTAGGAAAGAGAGCAGAAAATCAGGGGGAGAGGAGATCTAATTCCTTTGAGGACCAAATGCTTGCTTTCATGGGGGAAAATAAGAATACGAGACATACATGAGCAAAGTTCTTGAGCTAGCAACATACCCGAGGAAGCACAAGTGTTTTAGGCTGATACAGCGCCTCTTTGAAGAATCTTGAGATTCATGTTGGCTTGATTTTTATCCATGCGGAATCGGTGATGATTCATTCCTACGTGACACAGTAAGAATCAAAGTTACATAGCGTAACTACAAGTGGCGGAGGGTGGTGGGAACTTAAATGAAGTTGAGATCTAGATTTAGAAGAAGATAAGAGAATTTTGCTGAAATACAGATATTCTGCAGCAAATGTCTAGCTAAAGACATTAAACTGAACAGCATCTTGGGAGGCAACCCAAGCAGAATTTTAATTTTTATAGTTATATTAATTTTTTAAAATTTTGTGTGTTTGAAGTACTAGTTTTAATTTTGCTAAAGATTTTACTTTGTAATTTTGTTTATTTTTTAGGACAATGAAGCTATATTAGAGATAAATTTTAATTGGAAGCATTCTTTCTCAAAAAAATCACTATGCAAAAGTATTACAAGGGGGAGTTCTTCTTTTTCCCTTACTTGTTCTTTAATGATAATGCACAGTTCAAGTTTGTTTCTGAGCATAAAATTTGTAAATAGCTTTACTTTGCTCATTGCTTGGATCCATTGTGAATATCTTGATGAATGATACTCGGTGAAGAATGAGATTTGTTGTTCATATTTGAATAGAGATTGTGTTATGATTATATGTGTTTTTACAAGTACGAAATGAGTGGAAGGACTATATTGCATATTGTCATTTGTGTTGAATGGTTGAAAATAGGTAATTGTGCAAATATTGAGGTAGGAATGAGAATTTTGTCATATTGAGAGAAATTTATATCGTAATAATGTTAAATGTGACATAATTTCTTCATGTCGCGACACAGTATTTAAAAGGGAACAAACCTTAAGACAATTTTTGTCGCAACAATTAATGAAAGGATAACAAACAATTGGCCTATAATTAGAAAAAAATTTAAAACTGAAAAGCCACCCTTCTCATAAACCCATCAACCCACTCATCTTCCTTTATCAAATCTCTCTAGTCTTAGCTTCTAAAACCATAGAATCCTAAAACCCTATTCTGACCATGTCTGAGCCGTTGCACGTTGTTCCAAACTTTAACGAAATGATGGAAGCATACACAGAAATAGAGGAAGAATCAGTCCAAGCTACTCAAGTAGAAACAGGGCAAGAAGAAGAAATAGCTTAAGCTAGAGTAGAGTTTGAGCAGTCAGTCGAAGAAACCAAGAAGAGAAAGAGAGAAGCTATAGAAGTTGAAACAGAGCAGGGGAATGAAAGAGTAAGAACCTTCATTTCAAACAAAGCCTCTGTTTTATTGAAAGAAAGTCTAAAAAGTAGGGTTTCATTTTCAAGAGGGTTTAACAAGCCCAATCACCCTTCTTGAAATGCTTGAGAAGAGAGGATGGCAATTACTTGGCGAGCACAAGGCATCTGGCTTTGCTGCTTTGGTCAAGGAGTTTTATGCCAACATGGTGGAAGAGAGAAGAAATGAGAAGAAGGAAACTAAGGAAGAGAAACATAATGAAATTGGAGAAGAATTGAATCAGCAAAGTTCAGAAGTTGTTGAAGAAGACAGAATAGCAAAAATGCAGCAAGAGCAGCAAGTTGAAAAGAGAAATCTAAAGAAGAAGAAAGAGGTTAAAGCTTACAATCCTCAAGTTCCATTCCCTTAGATGATGCAAAAGGCAAAGCTTAAAGAGCAATTCTTTAAATTCTTGAACATGTTTCCCTTTTTCTAAGGCATTAACTCAAATGCCTCACTATGCAAAATTCATGAAGGATATATTGAACAGAAAGAAAAGAATTGCTGAAGAAGGTGTAGTGAGCTTGACAACAACCTACAGTACAGATATTCAGAAGTCTTTACCAGAGAAAATGCAGGATCCAGGAAGCTTCACTATACCTTGCAAAATTTGGAATTCTGATATGGGAAAAGCACTATGCGATTCTAGAGCTAGCATCAACTTTATGCCTTTATTTGTGGTTAAAAGACTCAGTTTGGGGGATCTTACTCCCACATCCATGACCCTACAGATGGCAGATAAAACTTGGGCCCAAATCTAAGGGCATTCTTGAAGATGTGCTAATCAAAGTGGGAAAGTTCATTTTCCCAGTGGACTTTATAGTAATTGATATAGAAGAAGACAAAAAAGTCCCACTTCTGTTAAGAAGGCCTTTCTTAGCAACAAGAGCAGCTTTGATTGATGTGAAGAAAGGAGAACTGACTCTCAGGGTTGGAAATGAGGCAGTGCGCTTCAATCTCAATCACAGTCTGAAATAGTCAGAACTTATTAACGCTAATTGTGAGATTGTAGAAACAAAAATTCTCATCAGTTTTGAATTGATAAATGATTGTAATTTTCAGAGTTCAATGAATGAGAATGAGATGAAATTCCAGTATCTTGAGCATCTTCAAGTTGAATTTCTGAACTCTAATTTTAAATTAAAAGAGGCAATACTCATTGTTGAAGAAATTAGTACAGAAAAATCCAGCAGTTATGAAAAAAGAAAGCTATTGAAGTAAACACAAGCTCAGAGGTTTGATTCTAAAAGAATTGCCTGAACATTTGAAGTATGCATTTTTGCAACCAGAAAAAAGAAAATCCAATCATCATTTCAGTTGGATTGACTGAGCTTGAAGAATAAAAACTATTGGAGATTCTCAGAAAATACAAGAAAGCAATAGCTTAGTCTATAGATGATCTGAAAGGATCATTCCTTCTATATGTATGCACAAAATCCTTTTTAGAGGAGAATGCTAAAACCTATATAGAACATCAAAGATGGTTGAATCTAGTGATGAAAGAAGTAGTCATAAAAGAAGTACTGAAATGGCTGAATGCAAGCTTCATATATGCAATCTGAGACAACCCTTGGGTGAGCCCAGTTCATGTGGTTCCCAAGAAGGGTGGATTCAACTATGTCAATAGAAGAATGAATTTATTCCCTCACGAGCTGTGACGAGGGATGGAGAGTGTGTATAAACTACGAGAGAAAACTAAACCTTTGCTACTAGAAAGGACCATTATCCTCTACCTTTCATTGACCAAATGCTGGACAAGTTAGCAGGGCACTTCCATTCTTGTTTTCTTCTCAAAATGGATGTCTGGTTATAACTTGATTCTTTATAGCTCAGGAGGATCGAGAAAGCTACGTTCCACATGTCCTTATGGCACCTTTGATTTCAGAAGGATGGCTTTTGGATTATGTAATGCTCCTGCCACCTTTCAAAGATGTATGATGGCTATGTTTTTTGATTTTGTGGAGGAAGCTATGGAAATCTTCATGGATGACTTCTCAGTTTATGGATCGAGTTTTGAGAATTGTTTGAAAATTTTGGAAACAGTATTTCAGAGGTGTCAAGACAAGAATCTAGCTTTAAATTGGGAAAAATGTCATTTCATGGTAACAGAGGGTATTGTCTTGGGACACAAGATTTCTACAGCTAGTTGAGTAGACCGAAAAGTTGGTATCATAAAAAGCTGTGCCACTCTGACACTCAGGGGATAAAGAAGTTTCCTAGGACATGATGGTTTTTATAGAAGATTCATAAAGGACTTCTCAAAAATCTCCAGACCATTATGTAGACTGTTGGAAAAAGATGCAAATTTTGATTTTGATGAATTATACAAGCCGACATTTGATGAAATTAAATTTAGATTAGTTACAACACCCATCATGGTGATACCTGACTGGAACAATGAATTTGAAATTATGTGTGATGCTAGTGATTTTGTAATGGGAGCTGTATTGGGACAAAGAACTTAAAAGATATTCAAGGCCATATACTATGCCAGCAAACCTTCAATGAGGCACAAGAGAACTACTCTACCACAGAGAAGGAGATGTTGGTAACGGTGTTTGCTTGTGAAAAATTCAGGCCTTACATAGGGTCCCGTATTTATAATACGATCCATGCGTAATTAGATATCTGATGGCAAAGAAAGATGCCAAACCAAGACTGATTAGATGGGTATAATTACTGCAAGAATTTGATATGGAAATCATAGATAAGAAGGGTAGTGACAATGTGATAGCTAATAACTTGTCTAGATTGGAAAAGACTGCTGAAAATGGAAAGGAAATTGAAATAGCAGAAAATTTTCCAATGAGCAGAGTATTTTGTTAGCCGGTCAAACACCACGGTATCTTGTGTGTGGTGTAGCTTATTGAGGTTGTGCCACATGAGTTAAGCTACCAGTGAGAGAAGAAAATTGAGAACTAATGAGATTTTATATTTAGGATGACCAGCTACTTTTTAGAAGAAGCAAAATATGATCATAAGGAGATGTGTTCCCGGAAAAGAACAAGGTGGTATTATGAAGAAATGTCATGCATCACCATATGGAGGACACTTTGCAGGAGACAGAACAACCCAGAAAATTCTCCAATCAGGTTTTTATTGGCCTACTCTATTCAAAGATTGTTTCGAATGGGTAAAACATTGTGATAATTGTCAGAAAAATGGACAACAAGTTTTTGGTGCCGTTATCGGGGGAATGATTAATGAATTTAAAGATCAATATTCTAATCAAAGAGAGAATTACTAATTTGGACATTTTTCTTTATTTTATCAAAAAATAATAAAAATAAAATCACAAAAATAGTTTAATAGCAATAGCTGAGTATAAAAATCTTCTATGAGCTTAAGGGATATAACTATTTAGCACATATTTTATTTGATCCTAGTGTGTTTCTATTTAAGGAAGATTTTAAATGCACAGAAAACCAAAAGCAAATCTGCTGCCTTAGGATAAAAAATTGAGAGAACATTGAGGAATCTGAGGAAAGTTACAAGTGCTAAATCTACAAGTATGGAAAATCAAAGAAAGGCGCAACCTATTCCCGGAAGAAGCGAAACGAAAAGACCTCAAGGAAAATGATGATGGAGGACTTTTGGAGGCCTGTTATTCAAGATGAGCATTCTTCTATGAGACAGCCTACCACAGAAGCCAACAATTTTGAACTGAAGCCAGCTTTGATCATAATGGTACAACAACATCAGTTCACTGGGTATCCCAGTGAAGACCCCAATGAACATACGGGAAGATTTATGAGAATGGCTAACACATTCAAGCTAAATGGGGGTGAGACCATAAGTGATCAAGTTGTAGCTCTTTCCCTTTTCACTGAGACATATGGCAATAACTTGGTTTGAGTCATTGATTGTTGGATCAGTGACAAATTAGGAAGAGTTGGTGGAGGCTATCGGCGGATTCCCCGGTTGACCTTGACTGCAAAGAGGAGGAGAAATCATAGTCTTCAAACAGGGGGAGGATGAAAGTCTCTACAATGCATGGGAGAGATACAAGAGACTACTAAAAAGATACCCTATGCATGGAATAGATCTAATAATTCATATGGACATTTTCTACAATTCCATGAATTATGCCTCAAAGGATATAATAGATGCAGCCTACTATGGGGCTTTCAAAAGAAGAAGTGTTGAGGAGGCAAGGTGGCTGATTGAAGACCTTCCCAAATGCAACTACAAAGCTCCATCTAAAGCTTCAGGGAGTAGCGAGACTGAAGGGAGTGAGTATAGTGAGCCCAATCGGATAGCGCCATAGAAGCAAAGTTTGATGCATTAATGAACAAGCTTGGAAACAATGAGAGAAGAATGCACACGACACTTAAAGTGGGGACAGTAGATGGGGGAGATAAAAGAAAGAGTGCTGATGAGGGACTAACCCATGATGGTTCCTATCAAGTTGAGGAGGCATAGTACCTAAATGCCAATAGGAGCTACACTTTTAAGCCCAACCTCAACTTACCCACTCACTACACACCAACACTAAGGAACCATGAGAATTTCTCATATGGAGGAGGAGCATAGCAAGGTTAAAGACACAGGATGAATGCTGCGGCAATATCCATGCCACCTCACTTGGGTTCCAAGCCCCGAAACAAGCAGCAAACTAAGCGGGACGAGGAGAAGAAAATAATGGGCAGAGGAGATCTAATTCCTTTGAGGACTAGATGCTTGCTTTCATGGGGGAAAATAAGAATTGGCGAACATACATGAGCGAAGTTCTTGAGCTAGTAAGCATTCCAAGCAAACACAAGCGTGTTTTCAAGCTTGATGCAGCATCTCTTTGAAGAATCTCGAGACTCAGGTCGGGCAACTGGCCCTATCCATGCAGAATCGGTCCAAGGATTCATTCCCAAGTGACATAAGTAAGAATCCGAAGGATTGCATGGCAGTAACTTTGAGGAATAGCAGAGAATTGGAGGGAACTTAAATGAAGTTAAGATCCAAATTTAGAAGAAAATAAGAGAATTTTGCTGAAATAAAGATATTCTACAGCAAATGTCTAGCTAAAGACATTAAACTGAGTAGCTTTTTGGGAGGCAACCCAAGCAGAATTTTAATTTTTATAGTTATATTAATTTTGTTAAATGTTTTGTGTTTGAAGCACTAGTTTTAATTTTGCTAGAGATTTTATTATTTAATTTTGTTTATTTTTTAGGACAATGAAGCTATATTAGAGATAAATTTTAATTAGAAGCATTCTTTCTCTAAATCACTAGGCAGAAATATTATAAGGGGGAGTTCTTCTTTTTCCTTAACTTGTTCTTTAATGATAACGCACAGTTGAGTTTATTTTTGAGCAGAAAATTTGTAAATAACTTCATTTTTCTCATTGCTTAGATGCATTATGAATATCTTGATGAATGATATTGGGGCAAGAATGAGATTTGTTGTTCATATTTGAATAGAGATTGTTTGATGATTATATGTGTTTTTGCAAGTATGAAATGAATGGAAGGACTATATTTCATAATGTCATTTGTGTTGAATGGTTGAAAATAGGTAATTGGGCAAATACTGAGGTAGGACAGAACTTTGTCGTGAAAGAGAAATTTATGTCGCAACATTGTTTAAGTCACGACATAATTTCTTCATGTCGCGACACATATTATATAGGGAACAAACCCTAAGACAATTTTTGTCATGACAATTAAAGAAAGCACAACAAACAATTGGTCTAGAAATAGAAAAATTTTGAAAACTGAAAAGCCACCCTTCTCATTAACCATCAACCCACTCGTCTTCCTTTATTAAATCTCTCTAATTTTATCTTCTAAAACCATAGAATCCTAAAACCCTATTCTGACCATGTCTGAGCCGTCGCACCTTATTCCGAACTTGAACGAATGATGGAAGCATACACAAAAATAGAGGAAGAAGAAGTTCAAGCTACTCAAGAAGAAACAGGGCAAGAAGAAGAAAGAGTTGAAGCTAGAGTAGAGTTTGAGCAGTCAGTCGAAGAAACCAAGAAGAGAAAAAGAGAAGTTGTAGAAGCTGAAATAGAGCAGAGGAATGAAAGAGTAAGAACCTTCATTTCAGACAAAGCCTCTGTTTTTTTGAAAGAAAGTCTAAAAAGTATGGGTTTCAATGTCGAAAGAGGGTTTAACAAGCCAATCTCACCCTTTACTGAAATGCTTGAGAAGAGAGGATGGCAATTACTTGGCGAGCACAAGGCATCTGGCTTTCTTTGCATTGGTCAAGGAGTTTTATGCCAACATGGTGGAAGAGAAAGGAAAGAAGGTGTACGTCAGAGTAAAATGGATAGACTTCAACAAAAAAAAACAATAAATGAAATGTTCAATTTGAGGGTGTAGAAAGATGGGGTCAAAATTCAAGAGACTATAAAAAGAGCCGTAATGTAAGATATGGACTTACTAATGTGGAAAAGGAAAGTGGAGGTGCTGAATGAAAAACTCTATTTGAACTATCACATAGGTTTTTTAACTGAAGAGGCTAAGGTATGGTTCTACTTTGTTAGCTCGTTCCTACTGCCTTCAAGAAACTCAGCATAGTGAGGAGGAATGAAGCAATACTCATTTATGAATTGCTGAAGGGGTACAAAATCAATGTGGGGAAGATAATCGAGAATTCTATCATGAGTTACCTGTAAGCAAAATGTAGGGGTTTGATTCCACACCCTGCCATAATCACCAAACTTTGCCTTCTGGGGGGAGTAATTGGAGATTGGGATGTAGAAGAAACATGCCCTAAGGTCTCCCCTCTTACATTAACTAGAGTAACGAAAGGCCCCAAAAACAAAGGAAAAAAGAAAGAAAGAGAAACAGAAGAAGAAAGGGGGAATGAAAGAGACAATGAGCCAGCACACTAGGAAAGTCCACCCCAAGAGCAACAAGAGATTCAGAGAAGCCTAAGCCCCATCTAGAATGTATCTCTAAACATAAGAGAAGTCCATCAGAAACAAGCTAAAAGTTCAAGGCACTAGGGTAATAACACATAACTGATGGAGATGCTGAAATATATGAAACATGAGATGCAAGAGAGGGACAACCAGCTAAAAATCCAACTTTAGCTCAGGGATGAATATATGGATGCAGAGCTTAGAAGAAGGGATTAGAATCTGGAGGAGGCATTGAAACAAAAAGATGAATAATTGAGAGCAGAATTGGAAAAAAAGGATACATAATGGAGAACAACATAAGTGATGTAGGCAATGTCTAGACTAAACAGAAAAACATGAAGTGTGCTTGTTAAAATGTTTGGGATAGACAATGCCTGTGCCAGCAAGCCCGAACCTAAGGACAAGACTGGCTGAACAATCTTACTGCAAAAATAAGTTTCCGCCTCAATGACTTACAGAGCAGGACAACAACAGACAATTCAGAATAGCGAGAATTGGATAGAAAGCAATATAAGATTTTGGGACAAGTGAAGACAATCTCAAGCAATAACAAAGTGCCACTACCACAAATCAGAATTTCAGATTGTGTGCCTTACACAATAGTCCCTCAAGGTGTAACAAACCCATCAATACCCTTCTCTAACTCGAATCCAAAGGAAGAGATATCTTCTGAACCTTGTAAAGAACCAGTTCAAAATAAAACCCCTAGTGCAACAAGAAAGAAAGAACTAACCCCAGTAGAGGAACATGAAGAATATTTAAGAATGGAAGCAGACAAGGAAATGGCCTCAAAAAGAAAAAAAATGAACTTTGTCTATTTTTTTTTCCTCTCTGTAACCATATACCTATCCTTGAAAATCTTAATGAATTGAAATTTTCTTTGCAAGAATTGGTGTTCACTCTTATTTTGCATTTCTTGTGTGTCTTATTTTGTACTTTTTTTACTTAACAATTGAAAGTTGATGACTTTCTACAGTGAATGGTTTTATAATAAGGGAGAGACTAGATTTCAGGTTAAAATACTTGATTGCTGTGCAAAGAGCTTGGTATAATCAATAAACAAAGGGAATTGAAATGTTGTTGTGTTAACTTCATCTGAATTGAATGGTTAATTTGAATGAGTTGATAACTTATAAAAATTGCATAGCAACATATCCAGGAACCAAACAAGAATTGGATAGATGAATTGGGTTAGGAATAAATGAAAGGGAAAGTTAAAGATATTAATGAATGCTGAACTTCAAGAATAAGAAGATTGCAACAAATCGATGGAACAAATAAGACTTGTAATTCTGTTTTGTAAATAATTTAGTTACTAAGAATTCTGATAAACACTACACATGGTCAAAAGTATCTCTGAAACAAACATATAAGGTTAGGGACATCTTTGGGATCCATCACGCTAAAATTCCCAAATGTCCTAGAACTTGTTAGATTATTAGTCGAAGGTGAAACCAATACTAATGAGGAAAATGATATAGGCCAGTTATTCCTCACATTATCTCAAAGCCTACCTCATTAATATGCATACATTACACCTTAAAGTACCTTGTTTATTTATTAAATTCTTTTCATCATCACAATGAAAGTCAGTTCTCCTTTTTGAATATAACTCGCAAAGAAGAACTCGATTCGCTTAGATTACATGACAAATACCTTCAATAATAAGAGGACAAGCTTGGGGAATATTACTAAATTATGAAAAAGGATAAGAAGGTTGAGACAGGAAAATCCATTGTGATGAGGAAAGATGAAAAGATGAAGCAAGGAAGTCGTGAAAGAAAAGTACAGGAATAAGTTTGGTCTGTAGCCTTCCTCCTCGAACAATTGTTCTTAGGGGTGTTTTCAACACCTAGTACCCTAATGCCAATTGGTGTTGGAGCATACTCAAAGTTCTAAGGGTAGAAAGCTTAAAAGACAAAACATTGCATTATTCCAAGACCTAATGGAAGACAGTGCGAAAAGCTTCAAGGATAGCGAGGAGCTTATAGTCTGATTGTGGTCAAGAAAATACCACAAATGTAAAGTATGCGTAAAAATTAAATGGAGGTTAGAGAGTTGACATAAATGGACAAAGTCAAGAATGCATATGAAGGCAAGTATGTCAAGTTGTAGTGAACTAGGTAAAATTCGTTTCAAATTGTCCTCGTTATCTACCCACCACGGTTTCACATTATAAGCCTAAAAGACCTAATTGATTCTGAAGGTGGTATATGCTTACATTAGTGGAGATTAATATGACAAACAAGCTTATAGGACTTTAAAGAATAAAGGAGAAGTTTGCTATCTGAGTAATATCCCAAAAGATTTACTAATCTACCAAGGAAAAAGAAAGAAGATCATCACACACTCACAAATCAGGGTGAAGTAATTAAATTGTTTACACAATAGAAATTACTTGGCTATTTAGTGAACTTAATTAAAAATCTTCCTGATTATAGATTGGAAACATATTTAGAAATAACATTACAACTAACCTATGATCCTGCCAAATTATGGATTATACCAGAAAAATGTCCTTAAAAATTAAAGCTAAATTGTTTAAGGACAAACAAAATTTTCTTCTCTTTGCTTAGGGACAAGCAAAGCTTTAAGTGTGGGGGAATTTGATGAGTCCTAAACTCATATTTTTTTAATCCATTTTTTGGCATCATTCTAGAAGTTTATGATTCATTTTAATGCTGAATTATGGAATATTCACCAACTTTTTGTTTTGCAGGTTTTGTATGAAAAATAGAGAATTCTAGCAAGAAAGCGGTAAAAAAGCGGGTCAGGCAAGAAACTATGTCGCGACTTAGCATCATAATGTCACATATTGTAATTCCAATATACCAAAGAAAAGTATGTCTAACAAAGACTGCCGAGCGCAAAACCAAAAAATGAAGATCAGTTTGACACAATTTGAGAGTAGACTGATTCAAATTTCTAATGACAATGGATTTTTATGTCACGGCAGATAGTTGGAGTGTCTTCATGTAGTTAAGAATGTCCTGATATTCCAAACTATGTCATTGTATTACTGATCAAGCAAATGGCAAGGAATTCATGTCGCGACGTAAAGAAATGAAGATATTTCATATGAACTCGTCAGCGACAAAAGACAACTCGTCGCGATAAATAGAAACAATGAGGCAGAAGGACAAAGTTGTCGCGATGCAGAATTTATAGTTATGGCTGCATATCTCTGCAGATGTCAAGACTGGCAAAATATTAGTCGCTACGTATGAAAACTATGTCACGACGACAACATTCAAAGGTAGGAATGGGAGACAAGAAGACTTTGTCGTGATAGAGAAGTTTTATGTCGCGACAAACACAATATGAGGCTAAGATGAATTTTTTCAAGACAAAGAAAAATAATGTCGTGACAAAGTCAGGTACCACAAAAGAATGTTAAGTACACAAAACTCATGATAGAATAAAGAACTGAAGGAAGAAATCTATGTCGCGACAAAGGAAGATTATGTCGAAACAATAAAAATTGCTGAGTAAGAGATTTCTGTCATGACAGAGAAGTTTTTTGTCCCAGAAGATAAGTGAGAGGAGCCAAGGCAAGTTGGTCGCGACAAGGGATTCAATGTTGCAACAAAAAGTTCAGCTAACGACATGGAAAGAGTCTGTTGTGACACAGAGTTCAGTCTCAACAATACAAGGCAACACAACACTGTCGCGACAAAGAAAAGTCTATTGCAACATAAATTGAGAATAACAATAGAAAGAATGTCGCAACATAGCAAAGACTTTTGCAACAAAGTTGAAGAGCTGAAGGAGGAAATTTTTGTAGCGACAAAAGACAACCATTTCGCGACATAAAACAAACAACATCAACAGAACTATGTCGCGACAAAGTCAAATTATGTCGCGACATAATCAAAGAAGATAGCAGGGAAATATGTCACGACAAGAAATTGCAGGCCACAACAAAAGCTGAGCGACAAAGATAAGAACCATGTCGCGACAGAACTTCAATTTGGGCCAGAAATTTTGGGATCCACAATTTGTTCCTTGAAGTGTGGCCCATCATTTAGAGCTCTATAAATAGACGCATCTAGGGCACTGTGCACACCTTTCGCAAATCAAGGACTTCTGGGTAGCTGAAGACTCTTTGTATATTATTTTTCTTTTATTTTTATCTTTTATTTCCTTTTAGTATATCTTTTTTTAGCATAGTTTTTGGTTAGTTTTTTGTTTAATTTCTGGAGTTGAGTAATGAATTGATGTGCAACTTCGAGTTGGAATTTATTGTAAAAATTTATCTTTCACTACTATTCTATTTTAAATGGATTTTTGGAAAATTCTAGAATTCATTTATTTCAGTTCGTTCACAATTACAGTGAATTTTCTACCAGTTAGTCACTGATATGTGTGAACCAATTTTGAAAGATTGAGCTCCCTTTGGGAATGGGTTGATAGTGATTGTTATTTTTCTGCACAAAGTGGAAGAACGCCTTAGTTGGAAATCTTGAATTTATTTGATTGGTATTATTCTTGAACTTAATTGTTCAAAGTACTAGTATCGTGTACCCAAAAAAAAAGGACTGTATCTTACTTTGATTTCTAGGAGGCCCTCTGCGTGACACAGAGATGGAGAATCCTAAGGGTACGGAGCAATTCCTTTTAGGTATGGTAGACTAATACTTTGGAACTAATGAAATCTAAAAGATTACTCATATAGATCACTAACTTACTCATTATGTGACGTTAGTTGGAGGAAATATCAATTTAATTTCTCAGAGGTTTCTCTTCTTTCTGATGAAATGATTTTGATCCCGTGTTAGCATAGATCTAATTAAGGATATGGAGAATTTCATTAGAATTGAAGGATGAGGTGCAAGTTAAATTGGAGAAGGCTTGCAATATCCTGTCTATAGGGGTAAGAATTCTTCGGTACTAAGATTTAGGTGTGAAGTACTGAAAAGGAAAAATACGTAGATCTTAGAAAGAGGATTATATCTTACAAGTATACCACAATGCATCTCTAATTAGTGAAAGGTATGGTTAGGGGAGAAATCCAAACTATACCACAATGCATCTTTGACAAGTTCAGCTTTCCAACTAATGGTTTATATTTATGACTTCGGATGCGAAATGACAATCATTCATTAGTCTATTTCTCGTTGTCTTACTCAATGAACTCTCAATCCACTCTTATTAATATTTTTTTATGTATACTAGTGGGAAATTACTTTGTGTGTATTTATTGGATTCTCTCATCATTTTTACAATGGAGTTCAAATAATAAGGATCTTGAGTAGTTGGGGTAGTTAGTCTTTTAATTTATCATCAATCCTCGTGGGAACGATATTTGGACTTAAAAATCCACTTTTATTACTTGTACGACATGTGCACTTGCAGTGATTTAGACCATACACAATTTTTAATGAATCCATTTTATAAAAAGGACAAACACATATTCTACACAAAAATCAGTCAAACATGTTTTTGGCACCATTGTCGGGGACTTTAGTTAGTCTTTGGTCAGCAATGCTAATTACTTGGTAAATTTGGTCTAAACATATAGAAGTCAACAATTGGCATTGCCACCCAACTATTTGTTTAATTTCTTGTGTATGGACTGCCATCTAATTGCTAGAAATTACTATAGAGTGGTTAAACTATCCAAATATTACCTTACATATTGTAATATTCCACGAGTCACAATTCTAGGATGGATTATTTTATGCTATGTGAGGAACAAATCAATGGGTGTGCGGGTATATAGTTTGTCGTTGTTTGGTTGAAGAGACAAGTGAGAGATTAATGCTTTGGTCCTATTTTGTTACTGTTTTCTAAAACGGTTATTGAAAACATAGAGAAAAACTGTTATTGTTCTCTAAATTTAGTGGTTTTTGTGTTTTTCAGAATACAAAAAAATGGGAACCAAATGTGCTTTTCCTACTTTCCTTATCCTTCTTAATTTTTAAAACAAAAAACGTTTTCAAAAATAGAAACCAACAGGCCCTTTATTTTCCGAAATTTGAGTACTCCAACTTTTAAAACATTGGTTCTTTTTCAATAGTAAAAGGGAGATTTAAAAAAAAACCACCAAACATGTGTGTGAGATGGTTAGGGTCTCTCCTAACTTAACCATAGGTCTCGAGTTCGGGTCCTAGAAATGCATTTGTGTTATGTGGTAGAGCTTTACCGCACTTATGGTCCATCCCAGCTTGAATGGATATTAGCCGCGGTGTGGTATGGCTTAAAGGTACCTTCCGTGTGTGCACGGATCTACTCAGAACATCTCAGATTTTCAATGGTAATTACTATGATGGTCCTTGTCATGTAATAGTGTCAAACATGAGGCTTGAGATGGATGCATCCGTAAGTGAAAGGAAATGTGGACAACTAGATTCTTTTTCTGAAATGTGAAATTTTTTTACCGCTTTGGCTTTTCCTTATAAAGATAATAAAGAGAATAATCACTTTGGCTTTTCTAATTATTTTTCTCTTTCTATATATTTTTTCTTTATTCCATCTCACAATATGGTACCTTTGCTTGATGTGGTTGAAATGAAAATTCTTGATTATCACCTTTTAAATTGTATTCGAAGATACAATACCCGTTAGTGTCAATATATTGCTCCTGTATATATGCATTGATTTATTTTGTTTGTTTTAAAATTTTAAAATTCTAGTAAAATATAAAAACTTATTTTATCCTTTATTCTTAACAATCACTTTAAGAAATTTCAAAAGTTAGAGAAATAAAAAAAAAAAACAGTTAAGCCTCAAATACTCAACTTTTTTTAATACAATTTAGTGTCAAAGGTAGTTAAGTGTCCCCACTAAGACTCGAACGTGAAACTCTCCCCTCCCTATGTCTTTTGCCTTTTTGAAATGATGAATGCTATACCACTTAAGCTAGGCATGATGGGCAAATGGCAATTTTCATTGGATTATTACTTTATTTTTTTTTAAATGAAAAAAAAAATAAGAAATGTATCAAAACCACACCTTATTTTTAAAAAAAATGATGCATATATTTTTTCCTTTAATCGATTTCCATACTTAATACTTTCATCGCCTTCACTGGCAAATAGAATTTTGTGTTCATTTTGTAATGGTGTAACAAAATGAATATCTCTATTTTATTTTCCCGGCTTTATCCTTCAAATTTACTAAGAACCAAACATAGAATTGATTTATTTTCATGTTCTACTTTACATTGCATGTTAAATAATGTATATGTTCTTGTCCCAATTGCCAAGCATGATATCAAATTCTCTCTCTCCCCTCTCTCTCTCTCTATTATATATACATATTCATCCATATCTTATATATAGACGTACTTAGTAGTCAAGATTATTGTAGGAGAGAGAGAGAGAGAGAGTTGAGTGAGTTAATGGAACTTCAAAGGAGATATGATCCAGAGTGGTCGGACATGAGAGAACGAGATGCTTTAAAATTGTGCATGGAAGCAATTGACAAAAGGTTGTAGAAATGTATGAGAAACAACCAAGCCTTCAGGAAATACAACTTATGGATACAAAATGATCGAGGGAATACGCCACTCCATGTAGCAGCATTGAAGGGAGATGTGGGGATGTGTATGTCCATTGCTGGAAAACATGAAGAACTCGTTGGAGTTCCCAACAATACAGGGGAAATGCCTCTCTTCTTAGCTGCTGCTCTTTGTGGTCATAAGGATGCTTTCCTTTACCTCCATCAGATTTTGACGGGCCGATGGTGAGTGTGTGAAGTGGTGGGAAAGCATAGGCAGAGTGTGCACAAGTGCATGCGTTGGTTGGCAGTAGTGTAGTGGTTGGTGGTTTTACCGTTCCTCGAAGTGTGTTGACTACTGACTTAATGATTTCGATAATATTTGGATCTAATCCTAAATCGAATTACGACTAAATTACTTGAATTAATAAAAACCTAAAATTGAATGTATTGAATTATATTGATGATGAGAAACCTAGGGTTTTACCGTCTCCTACCACTCTTGATAGATATCAATTCAATTAAGGGCTTATTGAAGTATACATATGAGTTATGTTGGCAGGTTGATCTTTCCTACAAGATATTCTCTCTAGAGATATATATTTGCATCTATGAGTGGGATGCTGTGTGCATCTCACGCCTCGATCCCCAGACTAAACGCCTAAATGTCGCGAGCCTAGTGCCACACTTTGATCTAGAATATCTCTATTCTTCGACTACCCAAGTGTTGCTTTAACCATGTCCCTAACATATGAACCTCGCATAATAATCAGCAAGCCAAAAACCAAAAACATCAAAACCATATAAATATAAAACCAGATAGCGGTTATCATCATATTATTCATTACAAATTGAATAATTTGAATCATGAAGTGGGTTAAAGGAAAGACTACAGAAAAATCCATCTTCGCCATTTTAACCAACCGTCTGATCTTTAACTCACCACCTTCTCCTAACCCTTTTTCCTTTCGAAACACCTTTGGCACCGCCACGAATCATCACAACCAGAAGGCTTTATCGAGTCTCACGGTGCGGAACCGCCGTTGGCGCGGTGGTGGTTTCGGGCACAACCGTGGCTTTGATTTTGTGCTTTATTGTTGTTTGCCGGCGGGGTCTCATATAACAGTGGCGTCACAAAGAAGGTTTTCAAAGATTAATCCCGAACTTTGCGATGCAGATTCATTACGCTTCGTCGTTTTTTCGCTTTAATGCTTTGATCCCAATATCATATTCTATAGAAGTAACATAATATATGGGATTAGCCGCATATTATGAAAAGACCATAATGATTTTAGTTTAAAGACCTTGGTAATTTTTTGACCAAACAATAATGATCAACCTAATCAACATCTCAATCAGCTTCGTTATCCCGCCAAGAATTAACAATTATGGTCACAAGAACAGAAGAAAACTACGACTATGGCGCTTGTTACACACATAATAAATATAAGGAGTCCAGCAGATGAATCCAGCCTCAAAAGATCTGCGATCAATTTTTACCACATGCTGAACCTTCAACTGCACCGTCGGTCCCCGACGATCAAGTAGGTCAACTCCATTTAATGCCTCATTAGTCTTCCGGCGAGTCTGGCGCTATGTACTCCACGGCATATCATCATGTAAAGACTTCAACTAATTTAACTCGCCTATTTTAACAGCTGAACACTGGAAGATGAGAACTAATCAATTATTATCACATTATGATTTATTTAAAAACAAATCCAGAAGAGTACTATATTAAGATAATGAAAGAGGGTCTCTATATTGAGATCCACGAGACTTTAATCACTATGAGGCATCATATCAGTCTTCTGAACTTCAACCCTGAGCACTTAATCCAAACTCTATATCTCAGATCGGTAGATCATTCATCCTCCATTCATGAAGGATGGTAGTCAATATTCTACCAAAGAAATGCAGATTATTAGCTTGAAAAGCCCTCTGAATCGCCCTGCGGATTCAATAGACAGATCCTCAATATTCTTACGATTTATATATATAATATATCTTTTCGTGGGGCAAGCTTCCGCGCATCCTCTTTCATAAAAGTCCCATCACTTAGGGTGTTTACTCCTCGTGTTCAGAGACTCTTTATGGTGAGTCTGGGACAAACAGCCCCAAGATCACACGCGGGGGGCAAGATGCTACTTGGAATGAGCCTGATATAAAAAGAGCAATGCATAATGTTAATTTTTGACCTACACCTAGCCCCAATTTTCAAACAATTCAGTCCCTTTACCCATTGAACATGGGTTGTTTAATACAACTACCTTTTTATATGTTAATTATCAAAATTAAGACAGATAATGAACAACACTCTGATCCATTGACATTTTTAATATAATTGTACATGAGTGCATGGGAGATAACCAACACATCTAAAAAAGAAAATTCAATATACAAAAATATGGATAATAAAGAAAAAGAATCAACTATAAGAATACAAAAATAACCCAAAATAAAACTAAGTCAATGATAATCAAAATAAACGAATGGACAGGTCACCAAAGAAAACTGGTCAAACCCATATATCTCACCTAAACTTTAAGATATGTCCATCAGAAGAAAGAAAGGAAGAAATACATCAGAGAAAAATTGATGGTCACCGGTGGTATGCGGGTGGAATAAGACCATTGGTTTGAAAGAATACGGGTGATCCGTGGTCCCCATTATCGATAAAAACATTCAATCCGAATATTCACGTTCCGGTTGAGGCAATCCAGCGTTCTACATCGTCTAATAGCTTGCCGCAATGAGCGCATGAATCGGTCACCACGACAGAATTTAACGGCGACCGCAAGGTCATCCATTGTCACACGCCAGTGCGGTCACGGACACATCGCTAGTTCATCACATCATCTGATCACCAACGTCGGTCGTGTCAAGATGGTCGCGAATGGTAGATACCGGTCGATCGCCTTCGGTTCAACGATCCAACTCACCGACGGCAGTTCAAGTGATTAGGAGGTGACTGGGGAGCTGGTTGCAAACGTCCGCGATGACACACCTCCAACCTTAATAACGCGTGGCCGCCAATCAACAAAAATCCCGAGTCGCCATTTCAATGACTGAAAACTCTTACGGTCGACATCGCTGAAAACCTGATAAAATTTTCCTTCAACCGTGGGATGGAAAATCTACGTTCATCGCATGAAGAAAGATCTTCAAACCCGAACATAATTTGACTTTCAACGCAATCGAAGAACGCTCTTCGTTATTCGTTTCACACATTACAAACCTACACCAGGACAATAAGAGAACCACCATGCCAACTTCCAGCGGATTCGGCGTTATTATACGCACAACATAAAAACGTGAGAATCCACGATAAAGTCAAACGTTCGCGCGTCACCGGCGAATAATAAAACAAACAACGAGTCAAACGGCGCCCAGAGGGCGTTGACAAACGTTTTGGCTTTTTCAACGATCCAAACCGAACCTTCGATGCGATTTTCAACTGGTTTGGTTGCTTTGGTTGTCGTTTTAAAGCTTATAAACTTCTTTCGGCAAATTTCGGTTATTATTAATCGTTGGTTAAAGTTTGAGAAATTTCTCCCTGTCGCCTCGTCGATCCCGAAAAACCTCGTCGGTCATCGTCGCCCGCGTCGTCCTCATCCTCCCGCATATCCTGTCCGTCGCCGTTTTAAATAAAAACGGAGCCTGGCTCAACCACTTGTTTTAAAAATATAAACAGAGCCCGCTCAACCGTTGCTTTAAAATAAACACGGAGCCTAGGCTTAACCTGTCACATTTAAATTAAAAACGGTCAGTCAACCTCCCCTTGTTAAAATAACACAGCTCGGCCTAACTGTGGCACCGTGGTTGATTTCAAATGTATGTGCTATAAATCATCAACCACCGGAGGCCTTTCCCCGCTTATTCTAGCGTAACACCCGAGCTAGTTTAACCGTGGCCGGTGTGGTCGACCTGGGTTCCGCATCACCTTAGTGTAAGAGCCTTGGCTAAATTCTTTTTCTGCAAATATGGTGGAATTCCTGATCTCGTCACCATAATCTAGCTAACGCTAAGCAACCCTATACTCAAAGATGCGCCACGCCTTTAAATGCCATGGATATATGAACTAAGTTTGCTTTAATGTGCAAATCTAAAATGCATGAATGATATCCTAACACCACCTTAAAATTTTAATACCTCCTCGACCTGGGTGATGCTTGCTTAAAACTGTGGATTTTCTTTGGTACTGCTTTTAGAAAATATACTTGTCATTGCCATTTGCTTTTCAAATGTGGTTTTACAAATCAAAACTATCGCTATTTATTTTTAAAGTGAAGTATGAATACATCAAACCATTATTTGTTTATTTTTCACATATGTTTAAACTCAAACCATTGTTTGCTTGCTAAACTCATTTCTTGCTTAAATATGGTTGATAACGAAACTATTAAATACCAAATAAAACAAATATAAAATACACTAGTATTTGAAAACTAGTTAGAAACACCACACCTGTACTTTACAAACTGGCACACCACAAATCTTCCGCCTTGCTTTTAGCCTCTACACACTCAAAAGATTAATGTACAGATGATTAACGCTCATTGAACAGAACTGAATTTACTTCATAGATTTTGAAACACAACATTTATCAACAACAACGCTTCACGAGGCGCAGCACGCGCTTTCATTGAGTTTCATCTTCTTCGAACCTCTTAATCATTTAGTATGTCTCATACCACCGGTGTGTATGAATCTGGCTTAAATATGCCAAACCACAAAATCCGGTTGGACACCGTGGGAATGTGATCGACCATGTCGAAATGCAGACAAACATATTTCGAGAAAAATGGAGACACGGTCTCGCACCAGATCAAAACTGGTTCTCGAGGAATGCACACTCGTTTTGTTACCATCAACTTTTGTTATTAACGCAACAATTTGTTGCCTAAATTACTTTTGTTCTTCTTCTTGTACCATCTTTCTTCATACAATCATTCCATAATACCTCAAAATCACTTAATCAACTCAAACAACTCCACAACACTCGATTGGTGATTTGGAACTTTATAATCCAATCCATAAAATTTAAGATCAACCATGTCTGTTCAATTTTATAAACCACAGGATTATGATGGGATTCCATGTTTATCTTATGTTCACTAGTTTTCCAACTTAACACCTGCTGACATTTCTAAACCCTAGAACAAGGAGCAACTAATCTCCAATATCCAAAACCCTAGCATCCAAATACACTTATTTCGCACAAGAAAATAATCTTGCCTTCCTCTTCCTTCTTCCTTCTCTCCTCTTTCTTCCTTTTCTCCTCCAACCGTGAAGCTCTAACAAAACGAGACCAAAATAAATTTGTTTGTTTTCTTACCTTGGTACTTCAAGCTTCCTAAATGGCAATAATCAACATTTATTATTAAATCACAACTCATGTTATTACTTTGCATACCATCTTCTCAAATTATGGCTTATATCCTTTTCGCAATTACAACTTTACCCTTCTTCTGGGCACTAAATTGGTTCAATAAATTTATCATTTCATATATAACTTCCTCGAAAATCATCTGGGCATTATATGGCGCCAAAAAAGGCTATGCGCCTCACGCGATGGCATGGTACCATACCTTCTCGACTGGCGCGTACTACTGAGTCGCTCGACAATCCCGCCAATGACCATCCCGATGTCGAACTGAGTCCCTTTACGCGCACAGAGATCGTCTTGGTCCTTTGGTCTGTACTAATGTAGTGAAGGTTTAATTTTAACTGGAGGAAAATTATACCAAACTTTCGCTAAGTGAGCATGAGCTGGTCATCGAATGGCAACCTCGTCATTAACAGTGGTGCCCATGCCCTGTCCCATGTGAGCTCCCCAGACAGGGCCCTGGGTCACGGCCAAAACCCAGGCTCCTCACCGTCGCCTCCCGCAAATGATAGAACCTGGCATGGCCCGCGGCTCCCAAAGCTCGCCCACCTACCCTGACAAAACTCGTGGTGCCGACCCGAACGGTGTGTCGAGTAGAACCCATGGACGACCGGGCCACTCCTGACGGGGAGGCTGTGGTTTGCCAACCTCGAGTCCATCGGAATGGCAAATTGAAGAACTATTTGAGGTCGAAAACCCCTCCGTGATGGAGGAATCCGATGCAAGCTACCAGGAGCCGTCGCTTCCGAGAGATGAAACCGCCCGGCGGTGAGGCCGCCCGACGTGGAACTGGGAGCTGTCGCTTAGCTGGGATAGTCTTCTTAGGTGCCATAGTAGTCACACACGGCTCGAAATCTGAAAAACAATGCAAGATACAAGAAGAACATCACAAGATAAAAATGTTTGAGGTACACCGCACGGTATTATAGAGGGTTCGAACACGAAGCCGCTTTTACGAGGCGGACCTCTTCGCCGCGGGCGAAGACATCTTCTCAGAACGCGCGCGGTCGGTCAGTAGCGGGACCAAAAAGCACGCCTGCGAATGATTTCAAAGAACGGCGGCAAGCTGTTCGCCACTTAAAGAAATCGCAGCCGCCTCACCTTTGCAGATATTTACTGGTATTAAAATGACTACGCTAGATAAACAAAACAAAAAATTTATAAACATTCAAGAGAACAAAGCACATGAGTTTAGGAAAAATCTCATAATGCTTAAGTTATCCATGAGCTACATGTTTAACGTCAGCTCACACTCTTCATTCCATGTTATCAGAGAACTGAATGCCAGACAACCTTCGTGGTGCTAAAAATCACCGCTCAAGGTTGGACTATTTGCCACATGCCTGATTTTCAACTCACAGCAAACAATGATTTAATGTGGTTTTCCACTTCGCCTTGCAATATCTCTTTGGGGTAGAGGATCGAGGTATCTTTGTTAGGGTAGTCATCTGGGAGCTTCATGGGCCTGAATACATGAGTGGATCGCCTGAGGCCTCACTCGCCCCTCCCAGATGACTAACCCTTACTGTCACTATAAATGGCCTACCCGCATGATAGGTATGTTCTGATCTTTCTCCATGCAGAACAAATGAAATCCACTAAATATGAACTTGTCCACTCGACTCAGAACGTCTTCTATCACCCCCCCCTCCCCGGGGATGTTTCAAAGGACCTATCTCGCCAATCACGAGCAGACTATGGCTGGGGCTAGCTTCACCTAATCCCAATCATCTGAATATAGATAGCGGCATGAGGTTAATACTTGCTCCCAGATCACACAAGGCCTTCTCAAAGATGGAATTTCCAATTATGCACTCTATGGTAAAACTACTGTAATCTTTGGGCCAGGGTGCGTCATGCGTGATGGCACTACACTCCTCAGTGAGGTTTACTGTCTCAAAGTCCGACAGTCTTCTTTTTTTTTAGACGCAACTTCTCACACTTACATTAGCATTCACTTAATTTACTGCAAAAGAACAGCGAGGGAGTTTTCAACACCGTAAATTTATTAATTTTGTTATCCAATTTGCTCTTTTTCAAGTGCTGAGGGTACGGATTGATAGTAGGTTTAGTCATGTTTGGGTCATCCCCAGTCGCTTTCTTCTTCTTTCGATCGAATTCGCTTAACAGGTTGCCCCCACGCCTTGTCACCCGGTTAGGTTATCGGCTTCTTCGTTTCTACTCTCCTCATCAATGGTGGCTTCGGTGTCGCGGTTCTTTGCCACTCTCACGTGATGGCTTTACCGCCGCGTCTTCTGCCGTTCACCCTCTTAATTACTCGCACGCTCCCACGCTTCTCCACAACAAATCGGGCCATCGTCCATTGCACCCTAGTTTCTAACTGCTGCCTGGATTGTTCAATCAGGTCCGGCTTGCAAATCATCTTGTCTCATTCAGTAAGGCGGTGTGTGAGGTGAGCATTTGCAGTGCTTACCCAAATTCGCTTTTTCTATGGTTATTATTCACCGGTGGTGGGCATGTTTGTTCGACTATTCCAACCATAATTCTGATTGCTCTGATTACCTTGGCGGTCTTCATCCTCAACTTGATTCGTGATCATCCGCTCGATATGCATTGCCTCTATAACGCCTTGTTGTGGTTGATTCGCCGATTCACATAGCCAGCCTCCGCCACCACTATCCGCCTCCGACTAACACTCCATAGTACCGTGGTTGTCCACCACAAGATTCAAACAAATTCACGCGATTACCCACATACTTGTTCATCGCCTTACATGAATGTTTAGTTAACTCCGTGGCAACACATTTCACCGTGTTACTTAAATCTCGTGTCTACCCTCACGAGGTTTCCGGTGTTAATCTATCTTTGGGCCACTAAATGGTATTAGTAGTTGTATCCTCCAAAGACCGCTGTTGACCCGGTTTTCACTGAGCATCCCATCAAGCATCAATGATCAATCTCGGCCAGTCACTAAACCACTGGAACGGAAAAACCGTGATCCACTGGTTAATCAAGATGGTCTCCTTCAAGAGTTTCATGAACTTCCTAAGTCAGCCAGTTCCCCCCCTGGGTCTAAATGTATTGACTACACACCAACTGTTATATTTTCAGGTGGCACCTGGTCAAATTTCATCGTCTTTTCCATGAGGTATATCCGAGGTTACCGTTAATCAAGAAGAATGCCCGGTCAATGGGCGAGAATGCAGATCGCAGCCGAGAGCTTTTTTACCCTATTTATATCAATCACATCAATTTATAAAGTTGGTCAATGTGCATTAAAGCCTCAATCGTAACCTATGTGGAACCGGATATTATTATATCATGTCACTCTTTCAACTTTGCGTTGTTCGCTTGTATAGGAGGTTGTATAGCTGACTGAATAACTATAGGGGGCAAAGTTAACTTCAAGGAGCATACAGTATTATCGCCAAAGCGTCCGGGCGGTGGTGCCTGATTTCTATAGTTCTGGCCCATTTGTTCCAATTCGTGTTCATCCTCATCGCGAATATGTCCTACGCCTGCTGTAATGACGATGAGTTACGGGTCTCTTTACGAATTACGCGCGGTTCGTCGTTCGGGATCGAATGGAAACAGCGTCCCATGCCCTCGCTCAGATGCACTCTAAATACTTTCAAACTACATGATAAGAACGAACCAAACGATAGATTCACAAAATATGACACGATCGAAATAAAATAAAAAGAAAAATGATGAAGAAGGAGAAGAACCAAAGCAAGAAAATTGGATCCAGCACTATCTGGCGGCATATTGTCAATATCAACACTAACTTCTTCCCTGAACATTTAAAACTCGATCAGTCATGGTCGAAAGATATTGATCAAAACAAACTCAAAGTAAGCCCAGGCTGACGGATAGGTTAATGGCGTCGCCTCAAAGAGAAGCATGTTTGACTATTGACTTTAATGATTTCGACATAATATTTGATCTAATCCTAAAGCGGATCATACCAAACTATCGAATTAATAAAACTAAAAATCAATGTATCACTATTGATGATGAGAAACCTAGGGTTTTACCGTCACACCAACACTTCTGTTAGATATTGATCCAATTAAGGGCTTATTGAAGTATTACATATGAATCTTGTTGGCGAAGTTGATCTTCCTACAAGATATCTTCCCTCAAGATAGATATCACTATTTCGCCAAGATGTACACCGCCTCTCAATCCCTCGACTCGAAATGCCCACGTAAATCCTGCGCCACACTCTAGCCTCCTGAATATCTTGCTCTGACTGTCATGTTGCTTTGAACGTCCCTAAAAGTTATCTTCATCTCAACTTCCGCCAGCGCATGTCACTTGGCCAAACAATAACATGTAATTAAACCGAGAATTAGCTAAAACATGCTAAAAGCGTTAGAACTCATATTAATAATCAAATAAGCCAAAACCAAAAATCAACCTATCAAACCGTGTTGAAAGGAAAACAGAAGAGTTAGTCTTACTGGTATATTCACAGGATGAATAATTAATCGCAAGTAGTTAAAGAAATTATAGAAACTGCCTCACATCTGCTTCCTAATCGGCCTATCTTGTGGATCTCTCACTGCCATTCTCTTCCTGATATCCTCTTTTTCCCTTTTTTTTCTTGAAATACCCTTTATACTCTTTACACGGGCCAATCAAAGGGCCCAAAAGTTGTGATTTTTTCAGTTCTGATGAGCGAACCCGTCACGCCGAGGTGGCTACCCAACTGCAAACTGGTGTCTTTGATTTAGGCTTTAGCTCGCCGCATAATTTTCACACGCGGCGGCGTCGTCGCGTGAAGGGGTCTTCGCGCCGTGAACTCATAACCCTTTTGTGATGTCAATACCTACGCTTTGCTCGTTTTCTGTCTTTACGCCTTATCCATATCACCATTCTATAGAATAATATAATATGAGTGAATAATAATATTATGAAAAATTATTTATTAATCATTTAATGAGCTATAAACAAGAATTTAATGAAAAATTTAATTATTCATCTCAATCGATGGTGGATCCCAAAACTCTATGAGTGCCATTGTAGAGGGAGAGATGGCCTAACCGTATTCGATTTTCATCATAATCTCATGATCAATATCTTCTTTTTTTTCATAGTCTCCATGCTATCCATTTTTGTTCTTTTGCGATGCACCAAAGCCCCATATAGGTTAAGACATCTGTGTATCTTAATGTGGGGCATATAGCAAAGAATTCTACTAGAGCTCGATCGATTTGAACCATCGCCTCGGTCTTCCTGGACCAAAGAAAATCTTGTTCACTGGGTTACCATTCCAAGTCTATCAATATAAGCTTTTCCTAAACTGAATTTCTAGGTCCGACACAAAGATTAGAAAAATGGAGGGTTAAGATGAGTTATAAGTGTGGATAAAATCTACTTTAGAAAAGGGCTTTAATTTGGGTAGGACCCAAAAGCAAAACCATAAGTCCATAGTTCCAAAGTGGACAATATCATAATAATATGAAATATTTATTAAAGAAAATCTTAAATAATTTACAATTGTGAATCTAAATATTCTGTGAGTTTTTTCTATGAAAGAACTATTGGGATAAAATGGCCTCTTTATTTGCATTTTATTAGAGAAAATTAACATTGTGGGCCCTTAACTTTGTTCATTGCATTTAAATATTGAACAAAAAATTTACTTTTTAAAGATAATAACATTCATGAATTTTGTTTTTATATCCCAACAAGTTTCGAACTCACTGTCTCAACTGGTAATAATGAAACAGACATCGTTGATGATAAAACAGAATGAAATGGAAAGAAGATATAAAAAAATAAAATTCATGAAAGTTTATCTTTATAAACAAACTTTTTGTTCGATTAAATGAAAAACATCGCTTTGATGCCAAAAACCATAATTTAAATGAAAGAGGAGAAACAAAATTTTTGTAAATTGCTATAAAATAACCTTTACTTTAATTTAATGCAAAAGTCATGAAAGTTTCATAATGACAATAATCGCTATACTACTTTAAATTGTAAAATATTGTAATAAAATAAGATATATTTTAAATTAAACAAAATTGGTAAGGTCACAAAATTACCAAAGGTCATTTAATCAACCACCATAATAATGATGATAGATGTAGGCGTCCTTATATGGAATGTGAGCGTCAATAAAAGGTTAAAAATGGTTATTACAATGAATATTACCTGGCTTAAATTAAATGGGTCCCACTAAACTTTGAAGTGGTCCACATGGGAATGTGTCCATTAGGAGATGATGATCATTGTTGTCAAACCATTATGAGTGAATTAAATTGCTCTAAACATCACCACTTAAAACATAAATAAAAGGTTTAAGCCAGAAAAAGCCATATCCATTTAATCGATGGGAACAAGATTTAAGTGGTGGTGATACACCACCTGTGGTTGTCAATCTATAAATCTTACTTATAAAGGGAGACCTCAAATACTTGTTCAACACATGGCAGCCACTGAAGACCACCCAATCAATGAGTTTTGGGATGTATATATATATATATCCAATTAATTTTAAACTCAAATGACCATTAGAGTCCAAATGCTGTTGGAAGTGATTGTTTGACTGAATGAAGGCATTCTTTTCACATACACACCTGAGATCGCTTCATAATCATCAAACGTCATGGTTTCTATTCATAACAAATATCATTCATTCATTACATGATAATAATGATTTTTCCTCGCTTCATATCATCCGGCAGGATCGGTTCTGTGACATCGCTATCGACATTAACCTTGATAGCGCTTTCTTTTGCGTTGGAGATCATTTTATCCGAGACAAACTGTTACACCTCTACACCATCGAGGCAATAATAATCATGAAATGAATAAACACGGACTTATCGCTCTTGCTTTACTCTCATTTACACCAAACATCTATTGCTTACCATTTTTTTCTGCTCGTCTATTTGTTCACAAACTATTTCCATAGTAATACCATGGTAAGAGGTTGACGATAACAAATTCAAGACTTATTGTATTTTTATTTTGTATATATATATATCAATTTTAATCTCTCGTTTCTATAATAACCTCAAAAAACTTTTGAAATTGCTTCGTCAATTTTTCATTCGGATCTTACATAAGAATTTGATAACCATAGGTACAATCGCTGTTTAATATTGTTTGGTTATCAATCATGAAAAATAATAATATAGTTTTTTATATTTTTTATCGGTTTCAATCAGTCTGCTATTTTGAATTATATATCGTTATGAACACAGCCACTGATTTAATACCAGCATTTTTTATTTTTTATCAATTTAGCTGTTATATTAAATTTTAATTTTAATATACTATTTCAAGAAACAAGAATGGTTCCTACAAGAGGTTTCCAATGCAAAGCATGGGTGCCAATGACTATGAGTCATGAGAGAAGCCGAAAATTTCCCATCAAGAGAGTTCAAAAGGTGGCAACAAAAAGATGTTGTTCTTACTCCTTTACTTCACTCCTTAACTTGGCCTGTTTTCTGTAGATGTTCTCATTGAAGAAAAATGAAACCATGAGCAACACGTCGCCAGCATGAAGATAAGATTTTCTTGTGTCAATCACTTTTGATGGTCGGAATACCACACCAGATGAATGCACAGTTTCAATATTGTGGCAAGAGAACCTGTGGGAACTTCTTGGACAAATACATGATTGGAGGACGTAGTGGTCACAGAAGTTTGCAGGGTACCCTGATCATAAGATGCTGATTCAAGACAGATCAAACTAAGTTCGTGATTCAAGTGATTTTGCACACATGCAGATGTCTCTGCGAACTTCCGCGGCCGCAATTATTGAAAATTGCCACCGCGAAATAACGCGAATACCTGGTGTTACGGGCAAAGAATGAGATCGAATGATCGACAGCGCCGATAACGATGAAGAACCGCGCATCTGGCAGCGCGGCGGGCATCATGGAATCCAGCAATGTTATGGGAACAAGGGCGTAATTCTGCATAATAATAAGAAAAGGAAGCACAATGGCATGGTCCGCCAACCACAAAATTCCGCGTAAAGGCAAATGCTGGGCGCAATCCGCGTTGGCGACTATCATGAGTTCGCGACCGGGCGTAAACCAAAGAATGTTCGCCACGTGATGGCGGATTGGCGGCCCGCATTATGAAACCTCTCACCGTATTCAGAACTTCATTGGCGCATCATCGGCGAGCCGGTGGTATCACGCGCTATCGGGCGTTTGGTCAACGCTACATGTCAACGCCATCATAGCATAGATAATGGAGAACAACTCTTATGGAAACTTCCAAGGTTAGCATTATGGAAGGTAGTATTAGACATTGGCAAGGAACTCATCGACGACAGACATAAAGCAAAACTAAAGAACTATAATCTGATCAATACAGGGCATAATAGTTAGTGTTGTCTTATAACTTCATCCTCACAAAAATGGGATGTATGTGGGGAAGGGGTACATGAGCAATGGCTCTTCAAAATGAACAATGACTATTTTACCTCCTATTAAGAATATCATCACAGAACTTTCCATTATATGGCTTGAATCTTCAAACGTAATGGTAGATCAGACATGTTAATTATGATACATCAAAAATATTAATAATAAGAATGTTTTCCAATTTCAACTGAGATCCAACTATAAACAAGATTTGTGTAGAATCTAAACTTACAGAACTTTCCAATCACTGGCGAGGAACTCAGAGTTATTATTATCTGATGATCTGATTCTAAATTATTCCAAAAACAAAGAGGCAAAGGAAATATTTCCATACGACCTGATTTATCGCACAAGATACCGTTATTACCGCTGAGGCAAAGATGAGAGAAGATTGAATGTTTCAACATTTCCAAGAATGAGGTGTGGAGAAAACCAACTTGATAGAAAATCAAGGTGATAAGAAGTGAGGTGGTGAATATATGTGGCACCTTTTGGTGATTATGAACAGCAACATGGTATAACATACCAAACCCATCATAATCTATCACCTCACAAATGGGGTTATTATCAGAGAACGTGGACCTAAAAGAAATGATGAATGCACATTATTAAGTTCAGATTACCTCAAAATTTTTTGGGAAGCAATTCTTCTCAGAATTATATTCTCAACCGAATATTCAGAAACCACAAACTCTTATGAGTTTGTGGGAAAGGTCAGATCTTTTACAACACTGCGCGTGTGTCTAGCAAAGTATGTAATCACCCTAAAAAGGTTAAAATAGGACCAAAATAGTTGATTGTTTTTAATGATATGTAACATAATAGAAAAGCTTATCGCTTTTTGATTCATAAATCAAATTTCAGGTACGCCAATATTTATTAATGAAATATGAATGCATCTCTTTGAAAATTCTTATTTACTAAATCCACACATGAGTCAAACTCATAAAGAACCATGATACTAATATGATCGCCAATAAGACACGCATTTAAACTACAGAGTGTAAAACAATCATACAACGCGACCTTTAGTCCGATTTTCTGAACGGATTGTTAAGACGAGCCTGGGCTTTAAGGAAGCAATGTCGAGCCCTGAAGCTCCATATTGGAAAGAGGCTATAAACAATGCAAGTAGAATCCATCAAAAATCACACAGAATCCAGTGGATCTTCCACCAAGTTCAAAACCTCTAGGATATAAATGGATATCGCAGAAAATGAAAGGGTAATGATTCACGACAAACATAGTTAGACTAGTTATCAAAGGTTACAAGCAAAAAGAAGGCTTGGGCTATTTTGATACCTATTCACCAGTAACAAGAATATCATCCATTCAAATGTTAATAGCGCTATTGCGCCTATAATACAATCTGAGATATAACAAACATAAAGACAACGTTTAAATGGTGATCGATCAGAAATTCATATTAACCATGGTTTGATCCAGGTCAGAGTGAGGTGTTACTGGTTTGTTAAACCCTTTATGGATTAAAGCAAGCACCAAAGCACGGCACGAAATTACAAGGTAATGATGATAAATGGTTCAAATCAACGAGTGTGACAAATGTATACGCCAAGAACACCTCAAACACGTCCGTCACTCACTATATCTGGTGTCAATATATGTCATTATGGGTAGGGAATAATAAATAAATACAGAAAAATGTTAAACAATAAGTTTAACATGAAAGACTTAGGTGTTGCCGATGTTATACTTGGGATAAAGATCTCTAAAACATCAGATGGATTAATATTATCTCAATCACATTACATTGAGAAAATGCCCAAGAAATTTAAACAAGATGATAGCAGTCCAACGAGATCACCTGTAGATGTAAATCTATATTTATCCAAAAATAATGGAAAAAGCATATCACAACAAGAATATGTACAAGCTTAATATTAGTATGATGTCACAACTGTGATCTGCCCAAACATAGCTTATTGCCACAAGAATTGAGTAGACATAATAAGTAATCCAAGTCCCGACTATCGAAGGGCAATAATGGAGTTTCGAGGCATTTGAAATACAAATCAAAACTATGGATTGCACTACCCAACATTCCAAAGAAAATTTAGCTGACATCAGGACGCTTAATCGATATCCTAACAAAGACTCAAACCTAAGGTATAAGTAACGGTTACCAGGTGGTTACGTCTTGCAAACTCTCGCTAAACCTCGTATCAAGTAGATCCAATAAATAAATTTGTTGGTCACTGATAAAGCTAGAAGAAGCATAGTGGCTGTCATTTTTAGAAGATATTCCAATGTGGCCAACCTGTGCTCAAGTATTCCATTCATCATATATCAATCGGCTAATGGTAGAGCACAGAGTCATATGTATAACTAAGTCTATTATTGCCGCATATAATACTCAGAAGATGGTCCTCTTCTGAATGTACATGACTATTGAATACATAAGGCCGGTGAGGAGTCACTATGCATCCGTTAACTAAAGGCTCGGCCCAGAGCAAGTGGCAACCACCAGAAACTGGCTTAAAGCTCATAATAAAGAGTCGCGAATGGCAACCCAACCTAGCCGACAGAGATCCCGATCGCAGGTTCAAAGGGACAACCGAATTTTGTGTAACTCATTGAAGATCACTACGGAGAACAAATCTCCTACTCGTTCCTATAATCAGAATAGTGATGCATGTAGCGTTGAACAGGGTAAGCCATGCTTTTAATGATTCTTATATCTTGTTAAAGACAAGTGGGGATAGCAACTCACATGTGTTTTAGCGTTCGTCGTGAGTGAGAACTCGTTGTCTTACGAGAATGATAAAGGCTAAATTTAGGAGCACCTATGAAACCAGGAATTGTATAGCCAAATGAACACAATCGTGAGAGCCAACTGTGGCCGAAAGATTTCCAGAATGATTGTCTGGCTGGCACAAAGGATTGAACAGTTCAAGACATCATGTTCACTAATCAATTAGTAACCCCGATAGCATTTCACAAGGGAAGGTTCGCTTCAAGCCACTCTCCTCATGAAAATTTCCAACCAACCTCTCTCGTTGTCAAAGACGCCATTTGCATTACTGGGTCAATTTATCCACAGGGGATTGTTGGAAAAATGGGTCATCAGGCAATTAATACTTGAGCTGTAATTAAAATGGGTCCCACAAACTTTTTGTAGTGGGTCCACATGGGAAATGTGTTCTCTCCTCCATGAGGAGATGAAATTATATATTGAGTTGCTCAAAACCATTAAGGAATTAGAATTGTCAAACATCACCACTTATAATATAATGTGGGTACAGCTTAGTGCTTGTGTCCCGCCACCAGTGGGAACAAGACTTTTAAAGGGTATATATACACCTACCTAGAAGGTTTAGCCCCAAGGGGCACCCTGCAGCTGGCGGAAGTGGGGAGGACCTAGCCTGCTTCGGTTCACCACGTATGCGCAAGGCACGCCGCCAACCCGAACCGGGCTTCCAGTTCTAGGTGCCCTGTGACAGCATATATATATCCAATTAGAATTTTTCAATCAGCATCAAACTGTCGCTGCATAGTTAATACTGGGAGCCCAAACACCGCTATTTTGCTGGAACAATTGCTTATTAAATGGCCACCTTCTTTCTCCTACATTGATATATACAAGGCCAGACGCCTCGCTTCACATCAACTGAGAGACCCCAGCGCCCCACACATTATGTCTCAAACAACTGGTGAAGTGCTGCGCGAGATCATTTATCCCGGGAGAGGTTAAGGACTCAAGCAATTCACTGGGAGGGCAATAAAATAGTTCGGGCGAAATTGAACCACACAGACTGATCGCCTTATTTCGCCTCCCGCTGCAAACAAATCGAATCTTATTGGTTTAACTTTTTTTTCGTTCGGCCATCGCCTATTGTTTGTTCACAAACTATTTTCCAAGTGGTAATACCATATGGTGTTTGACAGGTAACAAAAAGGTGTGGCGGAGAAACGAATAGGTCATAGCGTCTCGGCACTTTCTTTGTTAACGCAGTGGAAATTCTTTTTGTTTTGACAGATTTGGGCACACCACTGCAAGTATGATGTCAACTAAGGGTACACTCCACTCCATCTCCTAGCCAGTAAACCATCTGTTTTCAGAAGTGGGTCTCGCCTACAAGGATTCATCAGCAGAATTATTTATCAGTGTAACACTCCTTTGGACCTCTTACTTATATATCCATATATATTTTGATATTTATTTTATTAATCATGCTTAATTATATCTATATTTTTCAAGTCTTGCATGTCGAAAAACTCAAGGAACAACACTCTCCCTACAATTTCTCAAGCCGTCACATACAAGAATGGCGAACACTTTCGGTTCTCGCGCCGTACATGCTCAACTGGCGTATCCAGAAACTCAAGAGATATGTAACAACGTTTTCAACATTGCTTGAAACTCAAGGTAGAACTGATTAAAGAACCAGTGAATATCTATTTTCCCATAATCAATCAGTTTAAAATGTAAATTATAACAGATTGAGTGAGGAAAACATGATTAACAAATAAAATATTACTGCGGACATCAACATCTAATTTTGTAATCTAATATCTCAATGTTTTTCTTGCAAATAATATATTTTGGACAAAAATGTTCTTCTCTATTTCATGTATTTACATTGTTTATTTAAAAAAGGGGTTATTTTTGTAAGAAAATAAGAAAGATATTTTTGTCAAAATCAAACAAAAATTTGAAGAAGAGTTAGATTTCAAAATTTGGGTTTTCCAAATCACCCTTAATTAATTATAGGGGCAATGGGTAGGCAAAGTCAAGATAATTTATAGTCAATGGGGGTAAAAACTAATAAATGTAGGCTATAAACTAAGTAGATTGTTACTATTTTGTTTTCATGTATGGAATGCACTAGTACTTTGGTTTGACCTCCATACTACAAGAAACTTTGTTCTAAATTTAAAGTGAAGACTCACACCCCTCAAACTATGTAATAATGATGAGGAAGATTTTTTTTACCTTATGTTGTTCAATTGTTGAAAATTATAGAAAATATAATATGGAAAATGAGAAATAATAATAATAATATTTATAATAATAATACTTACATATCACTAATAATATTAATTTATGATAAATTTATTTTACGTTTTTAAACATTTAACTTATTTTTCTTCTTTTGTATAAAGATTAGATAATTCAAATAATTTTTTATTTTTTATTTCTATGCTTCATATCAGGTGTTGCAAATAAAGGAAATAACCGCCTATTATAGTTCAAATAATGATTCATGTAAAATGAATGAATAACCAAGCACCTTAAATAAAAGCTCATAGAAAATGAATATTTAAGAAAAATGATAGATCAAGATCATATGTGGATGATGAGGAACCATAAGAGTGAACAATAAGAGATTGTGAATCATTGAAGACACGAATCTTATAAGTTTCTCTGCCATATTTGCTATTGCTTATTATATATAAGACCTTTAATTCATATGGTTGATGTCATAACGTACCATATCATAATGCATGCATTGTAAAATTTCAGTAACTTGTAGCCAGAATTCTGCAACATCTCAGCAGCACACGCAGGCAATATATGAATTCATTAAGATCTTGAATAGCTAAAACATTATAATTGGTTGGAATCAAGGTATGTAACTAAATGCTGTACATGCATGAGATCTGATTATAAAATGAAACTTCGTACGGAAAAGCATTTGACCTCTAATAATAAATTATTGAAACATGACAAAGAACTAATAATTTAAGAGTATGTTTGAAACATAAATGATTGGGTGGTTTTAAATTGTATGTACATAACAGACATGAGGAATTATGCACATTGTATGGGAAGAGGCTGAAGTCCAGAACGTTAGATACAATCCAATCAAAGGAATAGTAAACAAAATTTTTCTCCACTGTATGCCTTAAAGGAGTGGAAAGGGTTTTTAAAAATATTAATACATTACATATGTAGCATGTAAGGTATAAGAGATATATATGAAAAGAATGATGATGATGACAAAGAATATGCATTTATACTTGACATTCTTTAAATAAGAAAACTTTATTAAAATTAGTTTAGAAGGTGTTTGTTGAATGTCTGCGTAATTATAAAATCAAAATACATAAAATGGCAGATGTCAGCTTTTCCCAAATTATCATACAAGCATCATGATCATCAAACCATTTGTAGAGCTGGCAAGGGTCATCCTCGAGTCATCCTTGATTAATTGGTATATCACTATTCTGTGTGCTTACCTTTCCGACATGTTATAGCTCTTTTAAATAACCATATTCTTGAAGCTATGCTAATGAGTTATATATTTTATGGTGATTACTAATTATTATATAGAGACTAATAATATTTAGAAAGGAATATATATATATATATATATAGAGATAGAGATATATATATATATATATATATATAAGTATATATACTCAAGACAAGGGCAAGACAGTAATAACATAGAGCTAATAAAAGGAAACCTAAATATACTCTAATATCCTAAATATATTCTAATACACCCCCTCAAGATGATGTGCTAGAAATAACTCCAGTCTTGTTACATAGAGAAAAGATGGAAGGTCGAGAGAGATTTGGTAAGTGCATTAGCAAGCTGGGGATGCCCGAGGTCCATGACTGTGTGAGATTAGGCATGGTTCCTGCAATGAAGACTGGAGAGGAGGAGCAGGTTGGGATTGTTAGGGGTGCCTGAGGTTGCTGGAGTGCCCGAGGTCGCTAGGGGTGCTTGAGGTCCATGACTGTTGAGCGGAAGGAGATAAAGGGTAGGGCTCAAACTGATTTTTTTTTTTTTAAATACAATTATCATAAGTCTGGAGAAAAAGGGAGAAGAAGAGATAGAAAGAGAAAGAGAAAGAGAAGGACGGTCATGCAAAGGCAGAATGTTGCACGGGCACAAGATCAACGGATCATAAAGAGTAGTGGTAGAGGAGGCGGTAGGGACGGCGACGACGACTAGAGATGTTGATGCGGCTCCCTTTGCTGGAAAGGCCAAAAATACCACGGGCTCTATGCGTTGCAGTTTTTTTTTTTTTATTCTGCGTTCCCAAGCGCACAAGATCAGCAGATCATATAAAGCAGCGGCGACGACGGCTAAGGTTAGTGTTTGTGTGTTGTTATGATCAGGCATGAGGAAAGGGATCTCACCCAGATGCATGAGGAAAAGAAAAAACAAGAAAAGAGGTTTAGAGGTAGAGAGATGTGGAGGGGTGATTTTAGGTCAAGAATGACCACAAAATCACCCCTCATTCCTTAAAGAAAATAGGCTAACAGAGAAAAAGTTGAGAGAAAAGGAGAATAGGGTTTCTGGTTTGTTGTTAAGCTAATGGCTTTGATACCATATTATGAAAGACAATTAATTATTGAAAGAGTTGGGGTATATATATATACCAATACAAGGGCAAGACAGTAATAGCATAGAGTTAATAAAAGGAAACCTAAATATTCTCTAAGATCCTAAATATACTAGGAATCCTAAATATACTAGATATACTCTAATATCCTAAATATACTCTAATACTGATTTGATTAAAAGATCTTTTGAAAACCCAATTTTGGAAATTTGATTCTCTATCAATTTTTGGCCTAATTTCCACAAAACATGCCTTTTTATTTTCTTGCAAAAATAACCATTTTTTAAGAGACAATGTAAATACTAGGGGTGTTCGTGGATCGGTTTGGATCGGTTTGAGCATCATATTCAATCCAAACCTATAACACCGGTTTGAAAAAATTGCAATCCGATCCAAACCGTTCAAAGTACTCAAACCAACCAAACCTAATGTTGAGGTTCGGTTCGGTTTGCGGTTTGAACAACGGTTTGAACTCAATTTATGTATATAAAGGAAATAATTATAAATAAAATAGTCAACATTTTTTTTCATAAACTTGAAATGAAAATTCTATAATAAAATATTCAACAAACATGATAAGAAAAATATTTTAAAATACATAATAAAATTAAGTACTACAAATTCTCTTAAACATTTATACAAACTATCCAATAAAATATAAATTTTACACAACCCAACAAACATAGAAAAAAGCTTCACATTTCAAAGCTTCACATATCTCTCTTCCATTGATCTTCCATATTTTACTTGATTCTCCAATTTCTAGCAAACATAGAAAAAGAAGAGTTGTCATTTTTATATATCACAAAAATATAAATTACCAAACCAAAATATTTATGTATAATACCTTGTGTACTGTCTTCATACTTTTCAACCTCCTCTAAAATTTCTTGCAAATTGATTGTGTGAACTTTCTTCAACCAATTTTGTGAACAAACAAGTGTCTCCATTGTTTTAAGAGATAATGAACTCCTAAATGCATCAAGTGTATCATTCAATTTGTACTAAAGCTTATCTGTATAAATAGTTGAAATAGGAATTGCCAATATATCTCTTGCCATCTTGGAGAGAATCGGATAATTAGAAGCATTTAACTTCCACTAATCCAAAATATCAGAAGATCCCAACTTTTCAAGATTATCTAACAAATACTTTCCAATTTCAGATTTTGTCTCCAAAGATGCCTTATCTTCCAATTTCTTTTCAAATGCATCATCACTATCATTATCATCAATTCCTCCTAATTTAGTGGGAGTATTCATTTCATTCCCAAGTTCACTTGAATAAAAATCATAATACCATTTATACAATCGATTGAAAGTTGATTCAACCAAAGCAATTTTTAGACAAACACTGTTCATATACTCTGCTCAAAACAAAAATTTCACATACTTCATCTTACATCTGGGATCCAAAACACATAAACATGCAATAAATAGTTCGACATTGCTAAAATTTTCCCAATATTTGGCAATTTTTCCTTCATTCTACATGCATAGACAACTATCACTTTATCCCCCTCATTAGCCATTTTTTGCAATGTTCTTTGCATAGCCACCAGTTCTTTAAAAAAAATATTTGAAGTAACATGCAAAGATCCTGAAAACTTCAAAGTAACATCATAAAACATCTTCAAGAATTTAACAAACACTCTTGCTCTATTCCAATCTTCTTTTTCTGGAGGACCCTTAATTTTCTCTTTCTCAAAATGTTTTTGATATTTAGCATCATGATATTGTAACCTAACAAAGGCTGCTTCAAATTTTGTTGCTACATCCAACATCAAATAGGTGGAATTCCACCTAGTCTCCACATCAAGACACAAAAGACTTTTATTTGATATTTTCACATGTTCAACACACTTTTTAAAAGCATCAAGTCTAGCTAGAGATGATCTAACATATCGAACTGCATTTCGGATCTTGATAACATACTATTATGCTCTTCTCAAACCATCTTGAACAACATCGATTTCAATATGTATTGCAACAAATCTAATATGCAAGAATTCATTGTTTAAGACCTTACACCTCCAAGAAAATTGATCTTTCAAATATGCAATAGCTAAATCATTAGAACTAGCATTATCAACAGTAATTTCAAGAACATGCTCAATGCCCCAATCCAACAAACAACTCTCAATTGCCCTTTCAATTGTGCTTCCTTTATGATTAGGAACTTGACAAAAGTTCAAATTTTGTTTCTATAACTTCCAATCTTGATCAATCCAATGAGCAGTTAAGCACATATAATTATAATTCTGAAAAGATGACCAAGTATCAGTTGTTAAGCACAAATGTTCATTCTTCAAATTGTTTGTCAAAAGTTTTTTATTCTCCATGAAAAGTTTCATGCAACCTCTCCAAACAGTGATGCGAGAAGGAATTACAAATCTAGGTTCTAATAAGCAAGAATCATCCTTAAATCCCCTTCCCTTCAATGACTCTAAAAGGCACCATCACTTAATAATCATTGGATGTCAAGGTTTGTCTAATTGATTCAAGATCATACTTAACAACCTTTAAATTATCAATCTTAGCACCATCACCATCCCCGACTTCCTTTCTTAGTATCAAAACTAATGGTCTTTTGTTTCTTATCAATCATTCTATAAGGAGATTTTCTACATTTTGATTGCAAGTGACTCCATAAATTACTAGTCCCACTCTTTCTAGAATCACTAGCATAAGATTGGCCACAATAATTGCATGATGCACGTGGATTTTTCTCACAGTTATTTCTAGTGAAACGATCCCATATTGCAGAAATTTTTCTTACCCCCTCACTTCCTTACGTTCTTTGAAGTTTTTGTGGAGTTGATGGTTTTTTACCTTCATCTTTCTTTGTCATTTCAACGCTATTGTTTTCCAATTTATCCACTTTGCCTTCTTATCCTTCATTTTGTGATACTTTTCCCTCTTCGATGTAACATTCAACATTTAAAGGCACATCCTCATCCATCTACAGCAATTAATAATATATAATTTATATTAGGAAATTGAAATTGAAATATAAACTTGTTTTTCATAAATAAAATAATGCTTTAAAATAATGAAAATGGACATAAGTGACCATGGAGGATTGATATGAGTAACAAAAACATTTCTATTTTTACATATTTTTATATGCATCTTCATAACAAAATTCCATTTTTTTTATTTAACTATTTTAGCATCTAAAAGTATCAAACCCATGGTTTGATATCAATAAAGGGTATAGTACTCTCTTAGTGTGTGGCTAAGTGTCTACTTTTTATTCTCTTCTAAAGTCTTCAATACCTACAATTTAATATGCTTTAAAAAAAATATTAGTTCACTTTCTATATTAAGCTACTAATTTCAACATGGGGTAATTGATAAGGATTATTTAAAACATTGTTTACATGTATACAAGTTGAAGTTGGTAGAAATGTCATAAGGAAAAAAAAAGACTTAAAGAAATTAAATTTCTTGAAATTTACTATGTATGATATGTCACTAAATTCTATTTAAATACTATGAAATTAATTCAATTTTTTTATGCATAAACATTTTAATTCAATTTATTTCAATATCACAATTAATATGCATTGTAAAAGCTATATTATGGTAAATAAAGAAAGTACAATATTATAAATAGAATTAAAAATTTATTTAAGGTGAATTTTTTTATTAAGTTTAATACTTTAGACTTGGAATTTAATATTTATGGTCTATATGGTAACATCCACATTTAGCTTCGAGAACAACTCCCAAAAGTATTTTTTAGATGATATAAAAATAAAGCCAAAATTTTATTTTCCTTATATACATTTAATTTGAATTTCACGGGATGTGAAAAAAACTCAATTTCGATGCTGAAAAAACGTCAATAAATTCCAAACTTGACTGAAAAAAGTAGCATGTTGTATGTAATTTTATTTTTCCAACATGAGTTTACACGACTCATCAAAGACAGGAATTAAAATAATTTAGGAAATCTAATTTAAGGACCCACAAGAGGCGATGAGTTCTTTCATTACCTAGTTCAAATACAAATCCACAAGAAAAAAGAAAAAAAAAACATAATTTAAAAAATAACACATAAGTTTCACTGACAAGAGGCGAGATTACAAATGCAGGGAACAATGGAGGTTTAAGAGAAGAATGTAGATAGTTGGGCTGTAGGAAATTTGCAAATGAGTGGGACAGTCGAAGATTGATTTTGCTGCTGGACCGCCGCTGTGGTGAGCTTCTAGCCATGCGTGAAGATGACAAAAAAATTAGGTTAAGACTTAAAGAAGATATATATATGCATATATGGTTGGGCAACTAGGTTTAAAAGTTTAATGAAGCAAGATGGGCTGAATATTGAATAGAACTTAATTTCTGTTCCTTTAGTGGAATCTCTCCGCCTACACAATGGGCTTATTAGGCGAGTATACGATGTATAACCTATGAGGCATTGTATAGGAGGCCATGCCGATCACCTATTTGCTGGACCGAGGTAGAGAGCTCCATTACGGGTTCAGATATGATTAAATACACCTCTGAGAAGGTGAGTTTGATACGGCAACGTCTTCTCACGGCTCAAAGCTGGCAGAAGAGCTACGCAGACAAGCGACGTCGACCCTTAGAGTTCAAGGTTGGTGACCACGTCTTCTTGAAGGTGATGCCTAAGAGAGGAGTGGTTAGGTTCAGCAGGCTGGGAAAGCTGTCGCCGAGGTTCATTGGGCCCTTCGAGATACTCGAGAGGGTGGGCACTGTAGCGTACCTATTAGCTTTACCACCCAACATGTCTGGTGTCTATGAGGTATTCCACGCTCCATGTCTAAGTACACTCGCATACAAATTTCATGTAGTGGATTGGGGGAGAGATTATCAAGTGGATACGTATGGGACTCGAGGAGGGACCAGTGTGCATTATGGATAGCCGGGATCAGGTTTTACGACGCAAGACCGTGAGGCTAGTGAAATTAATGTGGCAACACCGTGGAGTGGAGGAGGCAACGTGGGAGCGCGAGGACACGATGCGGGCCACCTATCCCTTCTTGTTTGGGGATGAAGGTACGCAGTTTAGTCGTTTAATAATTAAATGACTAGTTTGCATTCATGACATAGTGCATGTTGCATATGCATGTTAGTTGATGTGGTTGTGTGGAATTTCGGGACGAAATTCTTTTAAGGGGGGAAGAATGTAAAAACCCCGTAAAATTTAATTATTTTGAAAATGGTAAAGGGTAATTTCAAATTAAAATTCGAATTTTTCTAGATATCTAGATGATCTAAATCCGACTTCACCGTTGGAATCATCTAGCGAAATCTAGCTACCATGTCAAATTTCGTCGAATTCCTAGACAGTCGGAATTTCCCCTTTTTTCGAGGCACTGAGAGTAGTACGGGACACTTGGCATGTGTTGAGTGGCTCACAGTGTGCCACGTGTCAAGTGTAAGATGAGTCAAACAATGAGCTCATGTGTGGGGCCATAGGAGACAAATGGCACCTTGTGAGTGGATGGAAATCCATGATAGATGGATAAGTGGATAGGGTGTAATCCAAAGAACCACTTAGAAGTGGACAAGTGGCATGAGAGGACAAGTTCTCTTGACCAACCTTGACCCAACTGGTTTGGGAGGGAAAAAGAGAGAAAGATAGAGAAAGAAGGAGAAAGAAAGAGAGTTTAGAGTGAGAAGCTCTCACTTCTCTCTAGATTTCCCGATGATCGGTTCGTCGAATCCCGATGGGACAAGAGGCAAAGTTGATCCCCACTGCAAGAGTTATGCATGGTACCCAGATATGGAGTTTTGACAATCCTGTGAGTAGGGTTTTCTCCTACTTTGATTTATTCTTTTCGCTAAGAGCCATTTTAATGGATGGGAGCCCGGATGGCCGCGGTTTTCGCCCAAAGATCGGGACCGAGTGACGAAACCTTGTGAGTGGTCAGCTTTGACGCTTTTGAGACTTAAGGTCGGACTGCTCACATGACTTTGTGCCATTTGTGTGATATGGGCCAAGTAAATGCCCAAGATGGATCAAGTGATTTGTTCATTAGCCCATGTGATCTAATTTTGGGTGTTATTGCTATGAATGAATAACATGTTTCTTGTGTGAATTTCATTAATATATGCATGCTTATTATATTAATGATAAATTATTGTGAATGGCATATCGTAGATTTCATGCACCAAGTAACTTAGAATGGTAGTATGAGGCATGACATGAAAAGATGGTTGTCAAAAGAATTTCTTATGGGAAGATTTTCTCCGAGAACACTGAGAGTCATTCAATAGTTCATATTAGAGGATTAATCTATGACTGCTTTATGAGTTATCCAAGAATTCACCTCAAGTGGTTGTCCAATAATAGAATTTTATCTGAATTTGTATTATGTTTTCAAAACAAAAACCTTTGTTTTAAAAACAAGGTTTTCACTCGCTCTAGGCATGCGTGAGGGAGTCGCTGAGGCTCATAGATGGAATGCGGTACTACATTCTCATCCATAACATGGCATACTGAAAGTGTGGACTTATATGTTTTACTTGAATGTTTGGTGTGCTATTGCATGAAAGCACTTAGGTGGGGAGTAACCCAAGTAGTAAATATTCAACTACTGGCATCATTTAATCCTTCGTCATGGGATCCCCCTTTTAGGTACAGGGAGTATTTAGGAAGACGGAGCTCACTAGAGGCCGCTTTGAGAAAAAATCCGATATGTGGCTTTGATTATATATTTTTGTAAAACTTATATGAAACAATCTTATTGATACATGGTTGTGTAAGAGTGTAATTAACTCTTGAAACTATTGTAATATAGTTAGTTATATTTTGGTAAGTATGGATGTATGGGCCTCGACGTACGCATTTTAGACCCCATGCTTCAGTCTTCAAGTGTAGAGACACTCATCGTGGTATCAGACACTAATGGCTGCAGCATGTATTCCGGGCGAGTCGACGTTGTCGCCAGACCCGGTCAAGGCGCCACAAAGAAGCCGGGTCGACAGCCTAATGAGGCGAAACACACAAATAGAAGATATCATTGCTTATCTATGTACAGACATTGTCGAACATATATATATATATATATATATATATATATATATATATATATATATATATCAGTCTATTTGCCACTCCCTAAAACCGCAAACCGAACCGATGTGCTCGCTTTTCTAGACTTGAAACCAATCAAAACCTATGAATTTTGAAACCACGCTGGACTTATTACGTTTGGGTGGTTTTTTACAATTTATGAAAACCCCTAGTAAATACATGAAATGAAGGAAATTTTTGTCTAAAATAGATTAATTTAAAAAAAATGGGAAATATTAGACTTACAAATTTAGAGTTATTTTATGTTTTTACCAAATATTTCTTCTTATTATTAGTAGTAGTACTGGTGCTACTACGCTTATTTTGATATGCTTTTATTTAAAATTACATCACTTATTGTTTCTTTTGTAAAGATTAAATTATGATATTCACTTTTCTTAGTCTCTCACCCTTAAAGGCCAATATACCTTGTTATAACTGCGGAAGTTTTAATAAACAATAATATTCTTTTTAGCAATTTTTAATATTTTTCCCTCATATTTTCCATATGATCCAAACTTAGAAAAATAAATTTCCATAGTACTTTTTTCATTTCTCTAATATTTCCTACGAACCAAACGTAGTAAGAAGTTTTATCATTATAGAATAACTTTTTGAATTAAAAAAAATGAACTTCTACAAAGTAATATTTTCTTGACTTTTATATTAAGTTTTCAACTTTTTTAGCCATAAATTCTAAAATAAAATAGAGACTATATGTTATGATAGTGCTCCACAATTGCTACATCAATTGGTAAGGCACTGTCATAACTGTGATAGTTAATCCTTTTGTAATGTGCAGTGTGATGATTTTAGTAGTGTACGAAGTAGTAAGATAAGAGAATAGATGAACGATTATGCACAAACACAAGGAGGGAGATAGGGATTTGTTACACAGTTCGACAATTTGCCTACGTCCGTGGGGTTGAGCCCATATGTAAGGTGTTTCACTATTTATTAATCAGGTTACACGTTGGACTTAAGTGAGACAAGCCTTCCCCTTTCTCACAGTTGTCTTCTCCCAACTATCCCATAGAGAAACATTGAAATAATCTCCCCTTATTTCCCATACGCATCTAGGTTCATTGATTCCCTATCACTCCATCCCTAGTGGAGTAAGCATAATGCTCACTTCAAGGTTTCGAGCAATACCTACAACTGCTCTTTCTCCGAATAACAACTCCTCCAGAAGACATCATTTTTGTGTTCTTAATCGATGATCTACAAAGGCCTCTTCTTCTCATATTTAAACACAAAGATGGGATCTTTTCACTTTGGCCAAATCCACAACCTTCCAAAGTCATATTGTATGTTTGCATAACTAATTGATCTCCTTCCCTATACATGGGACATAATATTTTCCTTTTCCGACTGGGCTTCTATGGGTGAGATTTCCTATAGTTGATATTTTCATAATCTGGAATAATCACAATGTTTCCTTTCATGCTTCATTCCTTAACACAAATAGAATAATACCAAATCTTCCGAGTCTCTTGCCTAATTTGACGGAGAATCTCTCCAATGCAGTTGATGTCTAGCTAAGGTAAGATCCACCTTTCCTTATGTTTTGTCAGTAGAGGACATACGGACTCTAAACAAAGGTGATACACAATTCGCTGTGGCATTTACCGCATCAAAATGTGAGTCACTACATGATTTTATTTTTGTAAAGCACTCTGCTAATAATGATACGCCAACAATCTCCCCCTTTGGCAAACTTTGGCAAAAATAAAATTCAGTAATTGTGTAGTTATAATCATATAACAAGTAACAAGAAGACGGAACAGGCTTAGTGTAAAACCAATGAAAATTTTAAATTTAAATCTTTCAGAAAAAAGGGCAACACAGTAATTTATCGGAATAGTCTAGAGGAAAACCTGGGACGTTTCTAGATCTCGATACGAAACTTGACGCACCATTGGAGTCGCCCCATGAAATCTAGTCGCTCAAAGTAATTGCTTTGAATTCGAGATACCATATTTCACGCATTTCTCGAGACGTAACTGCCAATCACGGTGCCATGTGGATGCGAGGCCCAGTCTCACCTTTTGAAATGATGAAGGTGGGTGGCATGTGGGACACATGGCCTAGCATGGGACATGTGTCAACCACCTTAGAACATGTCTAGGCTTGGTTAGTAGAATGAGTTGGAAATGAAATCAAAGATTATGAGAGAGGAGGGGAATTGCTGCTGGGAGAAGCAATTCATGGACTGAGGAGAACTAAGGGAGAAAAGACCAGAAAATAGAGAAGAAAGGAAAGAAAGGAAGGAAGGAAGGATGAGGAGGAGGAAAAGCTACAAGACCTCCATTGTTTCAAGGTTGAAGGTTCAAGGACTTGATCCCACACACTACAAGAGGTATGGACTTTGCCTATTTGGTTATTTTCCTTGCTTGGGCCATGGGAATGGCATTTGGTTGAGTATGGTTGTGACCCTCAATGGAGGAGATTTGTGATAGGTAAATGCTTTTTTTTTTCTCGGGGGTGAGATGTTGTCCAGCTTTTTCCTTCAACCCCATGACCTGTTTTGAATATACTCGCCATCACTCATCCGACCGAGTGATTCTAGCTTCCGGTAAACTAATCTTATAGGAGAACATATCTCCTTGAAACAAAGTCTATCCAGCCTACCCTGAACCTAAATGCATTCAAAGCGTGAAGGTACAAACAGTCGTCCCGTTTGGAAAACCGAGTAAATTCGTTTAAAAATCACCGCTCTCCAAGACTGCTTCTCCTTCTTGCTTTTTGTATCGCTTTAATTCATAAATTTTTCGCGACTTTCCTGTGGTTAATCTCTACACCTAGTTGTGATGGTATTGAGGTTTGAATCTAAAGCTTACCGTGAATTGTGGATTAAATGGCCATCTTCGTTAAGAGGATGACATGATGTCTTTCGTGTGTTCCAAATAATTAGGGATCAGAGTGTGTTTTGGCTTGAATACGACTCTGGTTTCGCACTGCTCTCGCAGTCGCGGACCGATATATCATGTCTTGTGCCTAGGGTGTGTGAGCTGTGTCATTAAATTGCTTAATTGAAGTTAGAATCGTGGAGATGCATGTCAGGTGATGCATTGAATATGAATGTGTAGAATGCAGTACATAACACATGAGTAATGATATTAGACTAAACATATGAGCTAATGTGTGACCAGACATAGTCGCCTTGCAATAATTGGTGACGGGTACGTATATGTTATCCATGTAGAGGTCATCTGTGACGTGGCATGGTATAAAGTGTATTATACATTTTCATCGTATAACCGCAAAGGTCACATCGTGACAGCGGGTGTGTGTACGGGTCATAATCATTCACTATTCTCGGTGAATGGGTGGTGAGCCCAATACTTTGGACTACATCCAATGGAGTCTCATGGGTGCATTTCATAGCTTTGGATAAAGCGGTTTATCAGAGATTGTCCAATGCTTTTGAATAAAGCTAAGTACGTAGGATCAGCCCATAGCTTTAAAATAAAGTTGTTATAGAGACTGGTTTAAGGTGAGATCAGCTCAAGATCAGATTGTCCAGATTCGAGACTGCCCACTATCGAGATCGTCTGGGTGCCACAAAGTATCCACTATCTGAGACTGTCTATGGCTTGAATGAAACTAAGTATCTGAGGTTGTCCAAAGGATTTGATTGGCAAAACAAAAGCCTTTTGTTTTGGATAAAGGGTCATTAGGTGAAACACCAATGACAAGTTTTCACATTTGGCATATGCATGTGTGAGGGAGTCGGTGAGGGCTTGGGATATAGGATAGGGTGAGTAACATTCTCATCCATGACATGTAAACATTTGAGTAGCAACGTGCATGTTTTTACTTGAATGTGTGGTGTGCCATTGCATATGCACTTAAAGGGAGTGGCCCTGAGGTTTTGTCTCTAACGGCGTGTTACCACCCCGGGCCGGTGGGACCCCCTTTCAAGTACAGACACACCCAGCGTAAGGTGCTCCTGCAGAGGCCGGATCTTGAAGCGAATTGGACAGGGCCTTGACTGGATGTTTTGTATATGTAATGAGGACGGAGAAGTTTTAATACATATCATGTTTCGTATATTAACACACTCGTTCTATTAGATGTATATTTTGTACTCATATGTGAGTGTCAGGCTCGACTCTTTGATCAGATAGCGTAATTCTCAGATATTTATAAATTAAATAAGCAAGAATGAGTCTCAACACATAAAATGTATGGGTGTAATATCGAGACATCTGATATTCTACATGTTTCCTCTGCCGACTCCGTTGTTAATCTGACCCCGAGTTACGCATCACAAAGATGGTATCGTAGAGCTAGGCATATGAATACCTAGGAGCTCTGTGTGGGTATCCATAAGTATGATCCTAATACCAGCTTCACAGCTAGGTACTAGATTTCGGTGTACACGAATACCTAGGACTCGACGGGGCACGTTTAGATCATACACACTATGCATCATGAAATTTGTTACGTGGTGATCTGCGGTGCTTGTTTTGCGTGACCTTTTTATATGATAAATAGTATGTGAACACTAAGGTTAGAAAACATAACCTTAGGGGTCTGGAAAACAAACTGAATGCGTTAAACTTGGAATTAAATTAAATTGAATTACATTAGTGGTTTGCAAGTGCACGACTAATAACAAAAAAATAAAAAATAAAAAAAATTCTTAAGTCAGCGATTCGATCAGGTAGATGGCAGAGGACGAGGACGCAGGTTATTCCACTCGGCACAATCGCCTATTTTTTATCGCAGCTCACAGGCTACATGTTACACATCGCCATTGCAATGCCAGTGCGCTAGGGGGGTCAAGGGGGACCGAGTGACCTCCTGAGGTTTATGGCACATCATCCTCCGGCACGTATGGGAAGACTCGACCTGGTCGTGACAAAATTGCCATCAGATGACTCGCAGAGCGGGTCCCAGGATCAAGCAAGAAGAGGAAGGAGAGCCAACCTTCTTCTAGCTTCGTAAAGGCGTAAGACTTCGCTTATCATGATCTCGGAATGGACCATGGCTACAGTGCGTCAAGGCCAAGGTCAATTATCGCGCTGGGACACTTCAAGACTCCTACCTAGTCGTGGTAGAGCGTGTTTCCATCGCCACCACCGGACACTTGCACGGATCGCCATCTGTAGGCGTGGATCTCATAAATGTGGGACACATCACAAACGAATCATTAGTGTGACACGCGCAAATGCAGCTGGTTCTCCTTACCCCAAAGACGTCAAGGGAATCGGGTGTCACCTCAGGTGCCGACTAGCACCTACTATTTCACAAACGGGAAGCCATACCAAGACACGGGTCGAGGTCAGCGGTATTCGCCGTGCCGTGATTCTAAACATGGTGCGTGATGATATTCCACCATCATCAAGATGGGCACAAGAGAAGGGATTTTCCTCTAAGGCAAGGATCCCATGGTACCACAGGCTGGGCTTGTTGATCAGTCTGGTATATGAGGTACGTTTCGACTCTCGCACTTCTTGACGAGATTGTTGTTTTGAAAATAAGTGCTTCATATTTATGCTTATCGTTACATCATGTGTGAAAGGTTAGGGCTTAGAAGTTTAAACCTTGGAAAAGCCGTTGTTTGGGAATTCTTCCCTAGAACCACGCGTAGGTTAATCGATACGCTGTACCAAGTGAAGTTGTGAGATCTCTAGGCCTCTACTCATGGTAGACCGAAGGATCATGAACAGGTTCGAGGTTGATAATTGATGGCATACTAGGTCATCATAAATTTTAATCGAATGAGTGTTATTACCTACGCACAAGATAATATTGGTATATGATTACCCTTGGGAATTTCAAGACAAAATTTTTTTAAGGGGGCACAAGTGTAAAACTCGTGAAAATTTTAAATTTAAATCTTTCAGAAAAAAAGAGGGGAAAACAGTGATTTACAGGAATAGTCCGAAGGAAAAGTTGGGATGTTTCTAGATTTCGGATGATGAAACGGATTGCACTATTAGAGTCGTCTCGCGAAATCTAGTCGCCTAGGCAAATTGCATTAAATTCTGAGACAGTCGGATTTTCATGCATTTCGAGGAGACAGAGCGTGCGATCTGTGGTGCATGTGGCACAAATTGTATGGATCAAGTGGAGGCCCGAGTGTCTCACCTTTGAGCGCATGGGGTGGAGTGGCCTTGTTGGTGGCATGTGAGACACATGGCCTAACATGGGACATGTGCCAACCACCTTAGAACATTTCTAGGCTTGGTTAGTATAATGAGTTGGAAATGAAATTAAAGATTGTGAGAGAGGAGGGGAATTGCTATTGGGAGAAGCAATTCATGGACTAAGGAGAACCAGGGGAGAAAAGACCAGAAAATAGAGAATAAAGGAAAGGAAGGAAGGAAGAAAGGATGAGGAGGAGGAAAAGCTACAAGACCTCCATTGTTGTAAGGTTGAAGAATCAAGGACTTGATCCCTGAAACTCTGAGGTAGGGACGAACTTTTCATTTGGGTTCTTTTCCTTACTTGGGGGCCATGAATAGCGATTGGTTGATATGGTTGTGACCTCAATGGAGAATTTTTGTATAGGGTAAATCTTGTGTTTTTTTTTTTTTTTGGGAGGGGTGAGATGTTGTCCGGTTTTCCTTCAACCCATGTGATTTTTGCCATAACTTGGCCATAGGATAACATATCTCAATGAAATAGTTCTATCCAAATTTCGACTCCTTTGGACTCATAAATGCATTCAAGGGGCCTGTTGTTGAACCAGTTCTGGTCTTATTTGAAAACCAATATAATTTAAAATATTATTTCCAACACTGTTCTCCTTGCTTTTGTATTGGTTTTAATTCATAAATTTGTAGATTTAAAGTTAATCTACCTTGATTGTGATGGTATGAGGCTTGAATCTAAAGCCATGGTGGGTAATGGATAAATGTATCTACGAGTTAGAGATGACATGATGTCTTTAGTGTGTGTTCCAAATAATTGGATTGGCAATGTTTGTGAATATGGACTTGTCAGCAACGCTGTCTTCTTTGCGGGTTGTGGGCCGATATATCATGTCTCAGCCTGGGTGTGTGAGTTGTGTCATTAAATTGCTTAATTGAAGTTAGGAACTATGGAGATGCATGCTTGTGTGATGCATTGAATATGAATGTGTAGAATGCTGCATATGACATGAGTAATGATATTAGACTAAACATAGCATTCTTGTGTGAATTTAGACATAATAGTTCATGGTACACGAGATGGTGTATGAATGTTATCATGTAGAGGTCATCTTGCATGTGGCATGGTACTTAGAAATTCTAATGGCATTTGCATTACATAACTGCATGGTCACATTGCATTAAATGGGTGTGTGTGCATGGTCATAATCATTCACCATTCTTGGTGAGTTGGTGGTGAGCCCGATACTTTGGACTACGTACAACGGAGTCTCATGGGTGCATTTCATAGCTTTGAATAAAGCGGTTTATCGGAGATTGTCGATGCTTTGAATAAATGGGTTATATCGGTGTCCATAGCTTTAAGAAATATATTTATTATCACGGTATCTAAGGTCGGAGGTGTCAGGGATTTGAAGGCCCATCCACTATCGGAGATGTCTAAGTCGGATTATCGGAGTTGTCCATTATCGGAGGCGCTCACGGTCGGAGGCTATCCAAGGGCTTTAGATAAACGATTATCGAAAGGTTGTCAAAGGATTTGATTTATAAAGCTCAACCTTTTGTTTTGTCTAAAGGGTCATTGGGTGAAACACCAATGACAAGTTTTCACATTTGGCATATGCATTTGTGAGGGAGTCGGTGAGGACTCGGGATATAGGATAGGGTGAGTCACATTCTCATCCATGACATGTAGACATTTGAGTAGGAACGTGCATGTTTTTACTTGAATGTGGTGCCGCCATTGCATGCACTTAGGTGGGAAATTAGCCCTTGTAGGTTACGTCTCTGCGACGGGTTAGCTAACCCGTTATCGGGACCCACCGCACAGTCTGAGGGACACCGCATGAGCCGGACAACGCTCTTAGAATTCGGGATCTTGGGCGGGCGGATTGTGGCCTTGACTGATGTTGTATATCTTAACGGGGGTGAGTAGTTTAATTCATATCTGTTTTTATATTAGAACACACTTGAGTTCACAATAGATGTATATTTTTATACCATATGTGAGAGTGATGTGCTCGGGCACACGGACTGTATAGATAATTCTTGTATATTTATGAATTAAATGAAGCGGGAGTGAGTCTATCATGGACGTAAGGGTGTAACTGTCGGGACACCGATATTCACATGTTGTAGTCGGCGGGTTGTCTTGGACCCAGTTTTTGGGGGATCACACTTAGGGAACCATGTGCAGATAATCACATCAAAAGCACCAAAGGAACTATAAAGAGTATCAATCAAATACCATGGAAAGCAGAATAATAAGAAAAAAACTATCACTAGCCTGAGATCAAAACAGGGATTTCAATATATTATATCACCATATAGAAGAGAATTAGAGAGTGTTGTTTTGAGTTTTGATGTTCATCACAGAAAGTCTTTTGAATTATTGAAATCTCCCCTTTGCCCGAAGAAGGCGAGGAAGGAGGTTTAATGCTCGGAGATACGAAAGTGCAAGGGTTAGGTGTCACTCTTGCCCGGCGGGCTGAGGGGAGAGTTATGGGGCGTGGGGGAATGGCGAAGGACCAGGAGACAAGGACGAAATGAGGCTGACCATATAGATGTGTGTTCGCCCGGTTGAGGGGCCCTCACGGCTTTAAGCGTCTGTGTTGAGGAGCCCATACCTATATAGTGCCAGGAAGTTTCTCCCCTATCCGATGTGGGATGTGACAAACACCGCCCATGTAGACACAACGTCCTCGTTTTGTCCCATGGGATTGCAGGGCCAAATGAAACAGACCCCCATATCGGGGTCGGGGATCGACTCTGATACCATTTGTAACGAACCGGCCCAACCATGTAGATATTGTCCGCTTTGGGCCCAAGGGGCCCTCACGGCTTTAAAACGTGTCTACTAGGTTAAGAGGAGCCCATACTATTATATGAAGTGCCGTAGTTTCTCTCCCTTCATCCTGATGCGTGATGTTAATACCACCCACATTTTAGTCGTAAGCTTCTAGTCAGCATAATTTAAAATTGCAGCAAAGGGCGCATAAGCTTCGCCCATCTCACCAAGAGCTGAGAAGGAGGTGTGCCATGGAGGCATGATCCTCAAAGAAGATGAAGTTCGGGCCGCGCAGATGGAACAAACAGAAGATCTACGTCCATTCATGAGTGGCACACGCTGTCGTAAAGCGAGAGAAGTCTCAGTGTCAGAGAGAGAGCTCATCTAGCAGGAGGTAAGACGTACCCACCGCCTTGCCGGAGCAGCCAGTTCGTGGGGACCTTGAACAATCTCTGATTATCCCACAGCATTGGGACCACTAAAACGTATCACAAAGCAAATGCAGGCTGTGAGCCAGACTAACTCTTTCAGAATTCCAAAGATGAAATGGTTTGTATGTCCAATCCTAAGTTTCAAGGCAGAGGACTAGATATGCAAGAGAATGTTATCAAACACCAGGCGCCTAAGGTTGAAACATTGTCAGGTCCTAATCAAGAACAACAAGGTGGCCAGAGTTTTAGTAACCTGTGAAGTGTTAGTGCCGATTTTATGAAGGATGGCATACCGGGTAGAAAAAACAGAGGAACAAACATTTCCTTTCCATGGCCAAGATGACAAGGATTCTCATGTTATGGTGGTGACAATCTCCTGAATAGAAGGTTTGGGAATAGGTTCGTGAGGGCTAGCACCTAAGGTAGGAGCCGATGCTGTGCTGATGCTGGCAAATCTTCATGACCCTAACATACATCGGTCTCGAAAAATTGCACAGCAGTGTCCCCATACTTAGTAAATTCGAATAAAATTCGAGAACCACTGTTTTCATGAACGGTGAAACCTTCAGCATTGTGTCGAGTAGTTTGATGGCTCCCAATAGCTCAATAGCCCTTGTAGGTTCAAATTCTTTATGATGAATTGCGCAACATGGATAAACGGACCCTCTTGTAGTGACTGATAAAAGTGAGGTCTTAATAACCTCACATTTTCTTACAGTGTGCCGCAAAGCATAAAAGCGAGAGGATGAAAGAGATCCAACTGAGGCATTTGTAGTGTGCATGCTAGAGGGAGCATGGAAGGGTTATGATGACTCCACAAGACCAGGCTTTGATACAGGAGTAGTGGTTCAAGAAGACCTTCGGACTAGGTGCGAAGGTACGCGCCTAGACTACTTGTGAGATCGATGGAAAACTTAAAAGCATAATCAACCTTAAGACTGCATGAGGAGGAATGACAAGAGAATTGCACTTCTAGCAAGGCTGTAAAGATGCTACTAGAAAATTCATACAAGCAGAACCACTTTGGGCTTGAGATTGCATAGAAGTGATCGGAAGAGGAATATCATCGATCGATAACTCCTTCGCGTTGTCTCTCGTCGCGTGGATCGCAGAAATCGAGGGGAAGAATAAGAACCAGATGATGGTGGAATTGCCGGGCTAAGCGGCTAGAACTGCCTTTTTCATTAGAGATGGAGGTCCTTTTATTTCAACGCACAAAGCTCAGATAGCAAATCACCGCTTTCAAAGATGATTGCCAGGAGAGGCTGGAGTGGTAAAGCAGGCGCAGGGTGTAACAATCAATGGCTCTCAACCGTTGACACAAGAATTGGTTCATCTTTGGGAAGCTCCCTTAATCGCATGGAAGCAAAAAGGGGAAATAGAATTCCCAAAAGAAGAAGTCATGATCAGGCAAAGAAATTTATTACTCTAAAGGAAAGTTAGCGCTGCATCACGTATGAACTTCCCAAAGTTAGCCAAGAGAAATCGTTCCACCTAAACGACAAAGGAATTATTAGTAAATTTTGGCTGCCAACATAATGCGCCACTCTGTCGCTGCTTTCAAGAGACTCGCAGCCGAGGCCAGCAAACAGAAAGAGAGGAAGACACTCCCCATTAATCGCTCCTTTTATTGGTCTCATGTGATACAATCTTTAAGTTTATCTTCTTCATTTTTGAATACATAGCCCTATAGAAGTGCGAAGAGTTCCAAACCGTGAAGCATCTAGTCCCTTGGTGAAAATATCGACGAGTTGATGCTTTGTAGGAACGTGCTTGAGCTCAATGACTTTTTCTTTTATGAGACTTCGAATAAAATGATGGTGAATCTCGTGTGTGCCTGGTAGAGTGTTGCAACAAGATTTCAGATAAGTTTGGGATGGGTGACTTGAGATTGACATAGTACAAACGTCACACTGAGGTATTGGGTAAAGATCCTTTTTGAGACACCATAATCTTGCATCTTTATTTATCTAGATGAATCAGTAAACAACCAAGCCCTGGGTGGTAATTGGGATTTCACTTTTGATCAGAGATAGAGATAAACTATTATGTTTTTTACTAAACCAAGAAAACTGGTTATATCTGAAGAAATATAAACACCACTTACAGGTGTTTTCGATCATCGAAGAGTTGCAACACAACGCTATAGTACCCCATTAGAGTTGCAGAGAAGTCATGAAAAATACTTATAGTTCAGAAACTGTTGAAGTTCCAAATCTACAAATTTGATAATTTTCTTAACGGCACTTAGATGGCTCTCCTGTGTGACAGTGGGCTTCTGACAATCCAGCACATATTCGACACCTGTGGTTAATAAACAAGTGTATGCTTGTCGTAAGATAAGAGAGAGTAGGCTTCCCAATCATGCTTCTGTATTAGGTAAAGGCCTTCTCCGATCAACTCTTTCTTCCTCCTTCATCCCTGTAAAGCTTTGTATGAGTCCCGTATTGTGTGGACAAAGAGCGGTCATTTAATCCAAACTTTTAACTTGTGTTCTGGTATATTTGGTTTGGGAAATGAAGGTTCCATTACCTCCGCCTCGTTTACTCCATACATGCCCAGTAAAGCAGGTCAATTCACCCACACAAGAATTCCATTTGAATTTATTCACATGCTCCCCTCAAATGATCTCACCATCTATCAAGCGACGCCAGACCAAACACTATGTCGTTAACATAAATTTGTGCCACGTACAGACACCACACAGCTCTCCGCTTTCTATGAAGAGGGTAAGATTGGCTCTCTAGTGCCACCCGACGAGGTAGTAGGAGAGTCTTTCGCATCAAGCTCGTTCTTGTTTGAGCCTGTTGCGATTCCTTCTTAGCTTGTACCACCACTTCAGCAGAAAGGGATTCTTAACCCTTTCTGGTTGTTCCAGCACTTCTCTTCGCTTGCTACCCATCGTTAGAAAAAGGTACTTTGAGGCATCCGCTCTGATAGAGTTTGAATCGAAGAGTGCATGCAAATGCCATGAGGAGTTAGATCTATTCTAGACAAGCTACTGGAGTGAATGTTTCATCGAAGTCAATTCCCTCCACCTTAGTGTATCCTCTACTAACCAAACGGCCTTATTTCTCTAGTGACAGTTCGTGTTCATCCTCGACGAGCTGAAGATCCATTTCCAGCTCCATAATGTCGTATACGATGCGCTGGTATCAGAAGATCTCATACCTCATTCCTTGTAAGTTGATTTAGCTCTTCTTGCATTCTTTATCCTTAGTGTCGTCTTCGAGCTTCCTTGAAGTTTTTGGGTTCAATGGATGAGGTGTAGCATGTGTATCCCAACATTTCCCTATAATTCACTTTAGGCTTACCTCTCGTTTGAACTCCTGCCTTTGGATCTCCAATAATGTCGGTTGTGGACTGATCCTTTTGAACTTGTCTGGATGCTTCTCGATTGGACCTGCATCTTCTGCATCTTCTATTGTAGTAGGATCTACTGGTTGGGAGAGTGATTCAGCAAATGGTAAGGCATCTTCTGTGTCAGGTCTGGAATTATTCCCTGATGTTGCATCATTTGCTGAGGCATCATTTCTAAAGGTATGCAGTGGGCCTTCAATGTCGCTTTTATTTGACCTGAGAATTGTAGAGATGATTCCCTAATCATCGACAACAATATTAGCTGAGTCCATTACTATTTTTAAGCCCTTGTTGTACACTCTATAAGCTCTGCTATTAGGGGAGTATCCAAGGAACATACCCTCATCACTCTTTGGATTAAGTTTTCTTCTTTGTTCCCTGTCATTTAGCACAAGCATGTCCTTCCAAACTCATGTAGATGTTTCAGGTTAGGCTTCTTACCTCTCCATATTTCATATGGTGTCATGGTGGTTCCTGGTCGGAGGCACACTTGGTTTTGAATGTAGCACGTTGTGCTTAGTGCTTCAGCCTAAAATTATATTGGGACCCTCCTATATTTGAGCATGAAACGGACCATTTCTTATAGAGTTCCATTTTTTTGTTCCGCTACTCCATTTTGTTGAGGAGTCTTGGGAGCAAAGTACTCATGCCTTATGCCATGTTTATTTCAAAAGTTGTCAAAGTTGGAGTTCTCAAATTCCCTCCAATGATCACTCCTGATTCGTACAACCTTCTTATGGTGGAGGTTTTCTTCAAGCATTACCATTAAAAGTAAAGCTTCAAATGCATCAAAAGTGTCTGATTTTTATTTAAGAAAGTGTATCCATGAATATTTAGAAAAATCATCGATACACACAAAAGCATAGCTTTTTCCCCCAAGACTTTCGACCTGCAAAGGTCCCATGAGGTCCATATGAAGTAGTTCAAGGATCCTTGTGGTGGTCATGTGTTGTGTCACTTTGTGAGGCATTCAGACATGCTTTCCCATTTGACATGAGTCACATATTTTTCCAAGGTCCGCTCATATTTTCAAAATTCCCATAACAACATCTGCTGTTATTGTTTCATTTAAGCTTTTAGGACTTATGTGGTCTAGTCTTCGATGCCAAATGTATGAATTGTTTATCAGGGTAGTGCTGCAAGTCCCTAAAAGAGCCAATAGATAATAGTTGTCTATTGACCTTTTGCCTTTCATGACACATAAGTTTGAGTTGTTAGTGACTAAGCAGCTTCCTTTTGCAAACTAAGCAAACAGGTTATCATCACACAGTTGGCTAATGCTAATAAGATTTACTTTTAATCCATCCACAAGCAAGACATTTTCTAGTTTAGGCATACCTAGGACCTTCAAAGAATCACTTCTAAGAACTAAGCTTTTACTCCCATCTCTAAAGGTTATTTATTCTAGGTTGCATGGTTGCAAGTTGATAAGAAATTCCCTATTACCAGTCAAATGTCTGGAATTGCCATTATCAAAATACCATTTTTCTTTGACCTTTGTTTTTAGGGACGTGTACATAACGAGACATCTTCCATCCCTTTTTATTCTCCATGTTTGCTTTGTTTTTGGTTGTTGCACCTGTCGCCTCACCTCTTGATGCATCAGGAAGTGAGAGCATTCTTTCCTCATGTGTCCCCATTTTCTATAGAAATAACACTTGCATGTTAGTGGGGATGTCTTTCTCCGATGATGGTGATCTTTATCCTTTTGAGTTTCTTCCGTTAGGACGTTGTTTCCCATATTATCTCCCTTGAACCCGAGTCCACCATGGTCTTCAGTCCTTTTTCCTATTTCTAGAATATGTTCTAAGATGGTCTTTGAATTCAACATACATATTGACTTCTTCATCTACTCTAGTTTGCGCATAGACTCTTCATGTTGGCACATCTCTTCTCGAAACATATTACATTGTTTGTTAAGGTCTTCTTTCTCGTTGCTTAGTAAGAAAACTTGCTTTTGTAGATCCTAATTCTCACTGAAGTCTTTTTCCAATTTCTCGTACATGACCCTGTAGGAATGGATCATCTCTTCATTCGAAATCTCTTAATCATCACTGCTTTCTGCAACTGCCCCTGGGGATGATACAACATTTGTTGCAGGATCTGTAGGAGGATCTTCTGTTGTTGCTAAGCTGACTAAGACCATAACATTGTTGAAGGGTTCCTCTTGTTCCTCAAACTCTTCATCACTCTAGGCCACTGTGTATGACTTGTTTTTCTTATGAGTTTTGTGTAGTGGCCAGCGCCATGTACATCCCAGGCCCTAAGGCCAAACCCGGACGGGGACTGGTCCCTCTGGCTCTTCTTCCTTTTTTTTTTTTTTTGAATCATTACAAGATAATCCAAATACAATTACTTTTCTAAACACACACACACACACACACACACACACACACACACACACACACACACACACACACACATATATATATATATATATATATATATATATATATATATATATATATATATATATATATATATATATATATATATATATATATATATATATATATATATATATATATATATATATACACGTAAATACAACTTTAACATAAAGGGGGCCCATCATTTGATCACAAAACTCTTTTTCATTCAATATGGCATTTCATGCCCATTTGGTCCATTTCCCACATTTATACAATGCGGCATTATTAACCGTTTTCAATAACCAAATATTTACAAAACATAATCAGAGTTCAGTTTTCATAATAGTGTTTGTACAAAATGAGTCGAATAATTTCATGTATGCATGTGCGAACTACTTATCCTCAGTGTGACTTTGGCCAAGTGGCTACGATTCCTCGGTCTATGGCTCAGGTACTTATTCTCTCAGTACCTACGCGATGATATAAAAACAACAGCTAAACATTTTCATGTGAGTAGTTTCTATATAATTTTCTCTTCCATTTTAGTTTAATACAAATCTTGCAATTTTTCAAAACAATGCTTTTCAACCTTTTTTAATGATCAATGCAATACAATACATATATTCATTTCATATACATTCATTTACAGTTTATTGATCATTCCAAAAATGCACTTTCATAAACAATAAACCATTCAAAACACAAATCATGGATTTCACAATTTTCTTATCATTTCAATTTGCCCTTAAATGAATTTAATCTATGCTATCGATTACGGGTTCGCGAATTATCTGCAGTCTACGCTAGATTTACCAACTGCCCTAAAAAAACATTTTGTTTTATAGCACAATACGATCCCATAGGCTACTAATTAGTTGTAAAATCAATTCGTGAACACTACCAATCTTTGTCCCCTTTGAGCTGGATCGGAGTGACACATCATTACGTTCATTCGTACTACTACTAATTTGACCCTTATTGGTATACCAATCTATCCTCAACTCGAATTTCATGGTTAACATTCTATTAAGGGCGTTCAAATCATTCATAGCAAAATACATTATTGTATGTACGTTTATACAAACAATTCATTTTCAATACTCATGTAATTTTTCATCTGCAAATCATGTCACAATCAATTGCCTCAAATCATTTAAAATAAATCAATATGCTTTTTCTTATAAATCATTTCAGCAATTAAAATCATTTTGTAATTATTCAAACACTTTGGAATTAGAGAAAGAAGTGGAGAGCAAACCAGATTGTAGATCCTTGATTCATCCTGAATCTCGACCTCAACTTCGGGCTTTTCTCTCGTTGGCCCAACCCATCTGAATGACAATCATATATTGGTTGGGTATTCTAAGGTTTCTATTTAGGTCTTATTTCTCTGACTCCCTTGATACTACTTTATTGGCTCATTTCCCCATTTCCTCATCCTTAGACATTCTTATCATTCTTTTTAGGCATCGATATGCCTCATATTGATGAATTTTCTGGGTTCAATAGGATCCAAATTTGAATTCACTTGTTTCAGGGATATTTATTCTCCTAGAAGTCTATTTTTCCCATAAATTTGAATTACTTAATTCGAATGAGTGATGGTCAAGTTATGACCTAAATCTGCTGCTTCAAACACCAAAGCGCCTCGGGCGAAACGAATTGACCCGAAAATAGAGCCTCACTTTGACGAATTTTCTGGGTTCAATGGAATCCAAATTTGGATACACTTATTTCAGGAAGATTTGTTCTACTAGAAGTCTAGTTTACCCTTGAATTTGAATCACTCAATTTGGATCAGTGATGGCCAAGTTATGGCCTAAAGACCAAAAATGCTCCAAACATAAAGCGTATCGGGCCCGAACGAGTTGACAGCAGACCTCACTTTTGGCCAGATTTATGGGTCCAATGGGGTCCAAATTTAAATATTCTTATTTCAAGGATATTTGTTCTCCTATAAGTATAGTTTACCCATGAATTTGAATCACACAATTTAGATGAGTTAAACTCAACTTATGGCTTAAACAAAAACATGGGTTTTGGGAAAATTTTGACAGCATCTTCCCTAAAAACCCAACATTTTCTTTATACAAAAATTCCTCAATAAAAACACAAGAAAAAGGGGGTTAGGGTTTGGTTTACTTACCTCAAATCTCTTTCGATCTTTTTCTTTCTCTTTTTGATCACCTAAATCCTTGATCCTATAGAGGAAAATCACCAAGTTATTCTCTTCTTCCTCAACTATAGTGTGCCCTAGCTCTCCTCTCCCCTTTGCCTAAAATGTGGGTTATGGCATTCAAAGACCAAAAATTGGTCTTTTGTCCATTACATGACTAAGACCATGTTTTGCTACACACTAATTCATCATTTCTCTTTTTGTTTTTTAGCCATTTCATCTCATTATACTTTGGCACTTATTCTCATTTATGACCCTTAGGTCCTCATTTCATTTTACCAAATTTATTTGGCTCTGTCATTCGAGGTTTATCATTTTCATTTTTAGCCATTTTAAACTCGAGAAAAATATAATTTAATTTATTTACACCCAGACATGTTATAAAGCGCTAGGGTATTTTCGAACATTAAAACCTCTCCCCTCCTTAAAAATTTCGTTCTAAAGTACCTTCGTGAGCAGTTAGGGTATTGTTTGCGCATAATTTCTTCTACTTTCCAGTAGCTTCCAATAGTCTTGTGGTTTCTCCTAACACTTTAAGTGGAATTCTCTTTTACGCAATTCTTTCACTTCTAGAGCCAAGATACTCTCTGGCTCTCTTCATGTACTTCAAATCTGGTCTAAGCTCAATGCGGCTCTAGAAGAACTACGTGTTATGGAGTAGAGCTGTGCCTCTCAACATTGACACGCCCCAGAAGAAACATTATGGATCTTTTCCAACTCTTGAGAGTAAATCTAATTTTATGCTGCTGGGCCCACTTTTCTTTATCACCTCATATGGCTTGATGAACCTAGGACTCAACTTGTCATTTTCCCAAATCTCATTACCTTTAAGCTAGCGATACTTTCAAAAACACTTCGTGATCTCATATCGAATATCCTTCTTCTCGTAATCGATTGTAGGATTTTTGTCTATCGTAGTACTTTCAATCTTTGTCTAATCATTTTCACTTTTTCCTCTATTTCTTGTATCAAATCGAGGCCAATTATCTTCTTCTCGCTTAACTCGGTCCAACACAATGGTGTTCTACATTTTCTTCCGTAGAGAACCTCATAAGGCGCCATTCCAATACTCGACTGGAAGCTATTGTTGTACACAAATTCAACTAAAGGAATGTGTCTATTCCAACTACCCTCATAGTCGGTTACACAACTTCTCAGCATATCTTCCAACACTTTGATCACTCTTTCCGATTGTCCATCCGTCTATTGGTGGAACGATGTGTTGAAATTCAGACGCATGCCCCAAAGCCTCTTGCAACTTTCCCCCAATCCTAAAGTGAAACCTCAAATCTCTATTTGAAAAGATTGATATTGGAATTCCATGTAACTGAACTATTTCCCCTATGTAAAGCTCTGCCAGCTTGTCAAGTGAATAGTCAGTTCTCACTGGTAGGAAGTGATCTGACTTAGTCAATCGGTCTACCACGACCTAAACTGAGTCATGCTTTCTTCCTGTCACTGGTAACCCAACCATAAAATCCATTTTGATTTGGTCTGATTTCCACTCGGGTATTTTAATAGGTTGTAATAATCCCAAAGGAACTTGATGCTCTGCCTTCACTTTTTAACACATCATACACTTGGTCACAAATTCCGATACATCTCTTTTCATTCCGGACCACCAGTATGAAGTCTTTAAATCCTGATACATTTTTGTGCTACTGGGATGCATAGAAAAAGATCCACTGTGTGCCTCTTTAAGTATGGATTTCTTCAATTCATCATCATTTAGGTACCTGAGCGATCTACATAGTACGAATCCGTTACTCTTTCATTTGTAAACTTAGTTTCTTTCCCCACTCTATTCTAATTTACAATTGCTACAATTTTCTCATCATTCTTTTGTGCTTCTAGCACTCGATTTAACAAATTCGGTTTTGCTATTAAATCTGCCACTATTGCACCATCATCGATATTGTGAAGCGAGCACTGGCTGAAGCGTTTATCTTGACTTTCTACTTAGAGCATACGCACTACATTGGCCTTCTGGGATGATAATCAATTGCTACGATCCATAATCCTTGATCAATTCCATCCATCTACGTTTGTCCTCAAGTTAATCTCTCTTTGCGAGGAAAATACTTAAGACTTTTGTGATCGGTGTAAGATGAAACACTTTTCTCGCTAAAGATGAATGTCTCCATTATTTTCAATCACGAACACAATGGTGGCCAATTCGAATCATCGTGGGGTAGTTCTTTTCATGCGGCTTCAAGCGCAGCGAAGCATAAGCTACTCACTTTACCCTCTTGCATAAGGACACATCCAAGTCCATTTAATGAAGCATCACTAAAAATCACGTATTCCTTACTGTAGGTCGGCTGAGTAAGAATCGGTGCCTCGGTTAAGAATGCTTTCAACTTTTTAAAACTAGCTTTACACTTTTCACTCCACTCAAATTTGACATTCTTCTAGAGCAATCACAGTCGCCGAAAATCCATAACGAACCTTGTAATAACACATAATCCCAGAAACTACGCGCCCCAGTGACATTTCTGCGATGGTTTCATTCAATAATCACCTCTATCTTCTTTGGATCCACTCTAATTCCTTCTTCTGATACAATGTGTCCAGAAAGGACACTTATCTTAACAAAAATTCACATTTGCTCGATTTTGCATATAACTATTCCTTTCTCAAGGTTTCTAGCACTACTCGAAGGTGTGTATCGTGATCTTCTCGATCCTTTGAATACACAAGGATGTCATCTATAAACACCATGACAAACTGATCTACATACGGTCGGAAAACACGATTCATTAAGTCCATGAAAGTTGCTGGTGCATTTGTCAACCTAAACAACATTACAAAGAACTCATAATGTCCATACCGTGTTCTAATTGCCATCTTATGCACATCCGCATCCTTAATCCTTAACTGATGATACCCAGTTGCAAGTGAATCTTCGAAAAGACACTTACACCTTTCAACTGGTCGAACAAGTCATCTATTCTAGGTAACGAATATTTGTTCTTCACTGTCATCTTATTTAGTTGCCTATAGTCAACATACAACCTAAGTGTACCATCTTTCTTCTTAACAAAGAGCATTGGAGCTCCCCATGGTGATACACTCAAACAAATAAATCCCTTCTCTAACAACTCTTGCAACTGAAGCTTCAATTCTTTTATCTCCACTAGAGTCATTCTATACGGTGTAATGGATGCCGGAGTGGCACCCGGAACAACTTCAATTACAAACTCAATCTCTCTCTGTGGAGGCAATCCTAGCAATTCCTCCAAAAACACCTCCGGATAATCACAAATTGTAGGGATGTCTGATAAACTAGGCTCCTACTTTTTTGTATCTATCACATAAGCCAAGTAGGCTTCACACCCCTTTCAAACCATTATTCTAGCAATAGTGGTGGATATCACATTAGAGAGGTGGTTCGACCTCTCGTAGATAAAGGCTTCCTGCGCCCTCGGTGTCCTTAAGGTCACTCTCTTCATTCTACAGTCAACTACCACTTGGTGTCGAGACAACCAATCCATCCCTAATATCGCATCAAACTCTCTAAATGACAACTCGATCAAGTCTCCCCGAAACTCATACTCTCGTATTTTGATGGGCCAATCTCTGTAAACTCTATTCACAATGACACTATGCCCAAGTGGATTTGTAACCAAAATTTCATACTCGGTTTTACTCTTTGGTAAACTACCCAAACTAGGAATGGTAGTACAAATATAAGAGTGGGTTGAACCTAGATCTATCAATGCATGTACAATAGTCTCAAAGATATAGAAATTACCAACTATCACATCTGGTGCATCTTTCTCTTCCATTGCCTTCATTGCATATGCCCTGGTTGGAGCATGAGCATCCTGTCTACCCATAGTCTGTGTCGCTTGTCTTGGTGCACTCGGTGATGCAACACTCTTGTTGTCCTTGTTATATACATCTTTGCTGAAATTTGTACCCCCAATCAAGGTCTTTGTGAATGAACGAGCTCTAGGACAATCTTTCACTTTGTGCTCATTGGATCCACATACCAAACAAGCACCTTTCAATCTCCAACACTCTCTTTTATGTTTCCTCCCACAATGTGTGCAATAAGGAGGAGCTGGTCCTCTTGAAGAACCTCCTAGTGCACTAGCAACTGATGATTGCCGGTAGAGATAGTCTAACTCTTAGGTAGCTTTGAGCGATCACGGTATGGGCTGATTAGAACCCTGTGGTCCTCTGAATTTCTTACTCTGGTATTTATAAGAACTTGACTGTCTAGGGTTTTTCTTACCCTGTCTTTTTCCTTTTCTTTCATACTCTTCTCTCTTTACTCTTTCAACATTTAGAGCATGTCACAATTTTAGAAAATTCATCATGGCAAAATCCTGTGACATGGGCCCCGAATATGGTCATTGAGGCCATCTTCAAACTTGCGGCATTTCTCTCCCTCAGTCATTAGCATCTCAGAAGCATACTTGCTCAACCAGGTGAATTCTCTCTGATACTCAGTCACACTCATCTGTCCTTGTTTTAAATTATGAAACTCTCGTCTCATATTGCCCAGATAAATATGACCCACATATTGCTTCCTGAATTCCACCAAGAAAAAATCCCATGTAACACTTTTCGGTGGTGCGGTTCTAGTCACGGAAACCCACCACTGATAAGCTTCATCCTGTAGAAGTGAGGTCGCACACTCTAAATTCTCCTCTGGTGTGCAATGCATTTGCCGCAACATTCTTTCAGTTCTTTCGAGCCAATTTTCCACCATGGAAGGCTTCTATCTTTCTTCCCAAGGAAATCCATGGGTCAATATTTTTCCATTCTCTCTATGGTTGACCGCTAAGGAACAACTGCAGTTGTTTGTGCTGCTTGACCTTGCTCATGAATCAATGGAGCATGGGACGCTTGCCCACCTTCCACAATAGCAGGGCTATTTGGGCGACTTCCTTAGTCACCTCTAACCCTATGGGGTGCTAAACCATCCATGATTACCTATTAAGACCAACAAGATCCGCATCAGAGTCATGTCATCCTTTATATGCAAATGCAATGCATGTCATAAACAATTTCAAAAATCATTTTATAGAATCGCCTAAACCTAAGATCTAATGCCACTAAAATGTGACGACCAGGTAATAAATCGTACACACTGTCCGACCGAAGAGCGAACCGGGACCAGGAAGCGGTCCTCACTCTTCTTCCTTTTTTTTTTTTTTTTTTTTTGAATCATTTTGAATAATCCAAGTACAATTACTTTTCTAAACACATTTCAAATACTCAATGAAATATATATATATATATATACACACACACACACACATGTAAATACCACTTTAACATAAAGGGGGCCCATCATTTGATCACAAAACTCTTTTTCATTCGATATGGCATTTCATGCCCATTTGGTCCATTTCCCACTTTATACTATGCGGCATTATTAGTCGTTTTCAATAACCAAATATTTACAAAACACAATCAGAGTTCAATTTTCATAATAGTGTTTGTACAAAATGAGTCGAATAATTTCATGTATGCATGTGACAAAGTTTTACTTATCCTCCGTGTGACTTTGATGATGACTTTGATTCACTACGATCTACATCTTTGTACCTGTTCTCTCGGTACCTGCGTGATGATAAAAACAACGCGCTAAACATTTTCATGCTTAGTGGTTCTATATAGTTCTCTCTTCCATTTCAGTTTAATCACAATCATCTGATTTTCTAAACAATGCTTTTTTAACCTTTTTTGAATTATCAATGCAATATATTTTATATATTCATTTCATATCACGTTCATTTACGAGTTTATTGATCATTCCAAATATACTTTCATATGCTAATAAATCATTCAAAACACAAATCATGCATTTCAGAATTTTCTTATCATTTCAATTTGTCCTTAAACAAATGTAACCTATACTTCGGTGCACGGGGATAAACGAGGAATCAGAGCACAGTCCAGCTGGAATTTCTGAGACGGTATAAAATTTTGTTTTATAATACGATGCAGTCCACTAGAGTGGTGGCGGATTTATTAAAAATCAATTCGTGAACACTACCGATATTGTCCCGCTGGGCTAAGGGATCGAAGTGACACATCATTACGTTTATTCGTAGTACTGCTAATTTGATCCTTATTGGTACACCAATCTATCCTCAACTCAAATTTAATGGTTAACATTCTATTAAGGGCGTTCAGATCATTCATAGCAAAATATAGTATAGTATGTACATTTATACAAACAATTCATTTTCAATACTTATCACGATTTTACCATATCGCAAATCATTTCACAATCAATTGCCTCAAATCAATTAAAACAAATCAATATGCTTTTTCTTATAAATCATTTCAGCAATTCAAATCATTTTGTAATCATTCAAACACTTTGGAATTAGAGAGAGAAGTGGAGAACAAACCAAAAAGATTGTCGTCCTTCGATTCCTATCCTCGGAATCTCGACCTCAACTCGGGCTTTTCTCCTCGTTAGCCCCTAATCCATCACAAATGACAATCATATATTAGTTGGGTATTCTAAGGTTTCTATTTAGGTTTTATTTCTACCCGACTACCTTCTGGTACATTGTTCCTTTCATTTTTCCCCATTTCCTCATCCTTAGACATTCTTATCATTCTTTTTAGGCATTGATATGCCTCATTTTGACGAATTTTCTAGGTTCAATGGGGTCCAAATTTGGATACACTTATTTCAAGAAGATTTGTTCTCCTAGAAGTCTAGTTTACCCAAACAATTTAATTACTCGGTGGAATGAGGTGATGGTGAAGTTATGGCCCTAAATACCCAAAGCTTTGCTCCAAACACCAAAGCGGTATCGGGCTGAGCAGTTTGACCCAGCTGAAGCCTCACTTTGACGAATTTTCTGGGTTCAATGGGATCCAAAGTTGGATACACTTATTTCAGGAAGATTTGTTCTACTAGAAGTCTAGTTTATCCCAAAATTTGAATCACTCAATTTAGATGAGGGATGGCCAAGTTATGACCTAAATTTAGAAGCACTCCCGAAACACCAAAAGCGTATGTGAAGGCGAACGGGAATTGACCCAGAAAGCGAGGCCTCACTTTTGGCCAATTGGGTCCAATGGGATCTAAATTTGAATACACTTATTTCAAGGATATTTCTTCTACTAGAAGTGTAGTTTACCCAGAAATTTGAATCACTCAATTTGGATGAGTGAAACTCAACTTATGGCCTAAACAAAAACATGTGTTTTTTGAAAATTTTGACAGCATCTCCCCTAAAAACCCAACATTTCCTTTATACAAAAATTCCTCATTTGAGGACCACAACCAATTAAACAACCAAAAACAACTTAGAGCAACCAATAAAAACACTTTTATTCAAATTTTGGGTTCTTCCCAATACAAACACAAGAAAAGTGGGGTTAGGATTTGGTTTACTTACCTCAAATCTCTTTCAATCTTCTTCTTTCTCTTTTTGATCACTAAAGCGCCCCAGTCTATTGAGGAAAATCGTGGAAGTTCTTCTCTTCTTCCTTAACCGTAGTGTGCCCTACCTCTCCTCTCCCCTTTGCCTTTGTCCTTAGGTTACATAGTATTCAAAGAGCCAAAAAATTGGTCTTTTGTCCGTCCCATGACCCAAGACCATGTTGGCTACACACCTTAATTCATCGTTTCTCTTTTCTTTTTTTTTAAAGCTTCGTTTCATCTCATTTTATACTTTGGCACTTACATTACTCATTGCAATGACCCTTAAGTTCTCATTTGACATTTTTTACCAAATTTATTTGGCTCTATTAAGAATTTTAGTTTTTATCATTTTTTTTGTTTTTAGCCATTTAAACTCCGGAAAAATATAATTTAATTTATTTTACACCCTGAACATGTTATAAATCTGTTAGGGTATTTTCAGGGCATTACAATTGGTACATTTTGCTTGGATGTGACCATAGCCTTCACAATCCCTACACTGAATTCCTTTACTCTTATTTGCTGGTTCAGCGTTGACTCTAGAAAAACTTGTTTCCTTTAAAGGAACTTGTGGGAGGATTAGAGGCAAAATTTGTGTTTTTTGTTTGATAGGTACCTTTTAGTCTCTTGTTCATTCTCCAGGGATTCAAATCAATTACATTTTGCTAGGGAATGTAAGGTGTGTGTCGTTGTGATGGAGAATAATACCTAACTATTATTAGTTGACGGTCGAACTAACCAGAGTCAAATATTTCAGTAAAAAAAATTCAAATCACAAAACATCATATATCCACATTTTTTGTCATAAACAAAACAAGTCTCAAAGGTACTTTCATACAAAATCATTGTTTGATCCATGGATAATCAAATAGAATAAAAAAATAAAATAAAAAAACTTTTCCTCATTCAAATTACATAGACAAATAAATATATTTTTCGAAAAAAATTATATAAATAATCTTTACGCAATAACATATAAAATATTTTCTTTAGCAAAAGCTGTATTAATATCCCTTACATCAAAAGAGTACTCAAAAGCCTTGAAAGAACTAATCCAAAGAATTTCACCTCACGAAAATATTTCTTCTAAAATAATAAGGAAGAAACTATCATCATTACTAATTCATTCCTAAAACTTTCCTAATTTGATATTCTTAGCAATAGTATTATTTTTAACTTTATAATCCATAATAATAAAAGTTAATGGGTTTCAAAATATTTTATAAAATTTGTGATTTATAAAGTTTGTTCTATCAACATGATTTTATTGTTCACCTCAAACATATTGACAATTTTTTTTTCAAATGATAACTATTTAAATTAGGTAGTTTTTCAAATTTTTATAAAACTCATTCCTTTCATATATTATTTCAATAATTTATTTATGTATTTTTTTTTGTTACTTTTAATCTGAACTACATCTTTGGCTAAAAAGAAATATTATTAATAATATTTTATAAATTATATTATTATTCAACAGTCATCCCAATCTTATATCCTTACAATTATCAATTGAAAACAAGTATTATTAACATATCTTGTATCCCATAATTGCTCAAAATTACCCTAATCACATTCCTTATCTAAATAAACTCTCAAATTTTAATAAAATATCTACTTACTAGAATATATTTATACGCCCTCAAATATTTTATCAAATACATATATTTATAAAACTTTAGTTTTTTCGAACATTTCATATTTGTTTATTATTATTTTTTTTCAAAAATTAACCTCAAATATTTGTTTTTTTCTTCTAAAACTCATTTTGAATATCTAAAACTATTTTTATTTTTATTTTTCTTCCAAGCATCCATCATGACCTGAATTTCCTAGGCATCATAAACCTAGGTTTTCAAAACCTAATTTATGAAGGTTTTTAGACCTAATTTTCTTTTTATTAAATGATATTAACTATAACCATATATCTCTTTGGTTTTTCACTACAGCCTCATTTTTGTCTTGTATGTTATGTCTCATTTGGCTTTTTATTATAAACCCCCTTTTTGTCTTTTCATTTACATCTACCAAATTATGACAATATTATCTTTTTGACTTTTTAATCCACTTGCTAAACGCCTATGGTCCATCGTCCTATAATTATTCATTTTTATTTTTTATTTTTAAACCCAACAACCACACTTTTTACCTCTCAAACTACACCTAAAACATATAGACGTCACTCTCTCCACAAATCTATTTTTTTCTTTTATCCAATCATGGCTTTATCCTTTAAAGACTTCTTTTTAGTTACTCCTTTCACATTTTCAATCCAAAATCTTGTTTAAATGTAACTATTTGGATTTTTTTTTCAAAGGTCAGTCTCTATACAAAAATTTCAAAACCTTTTTTTTTTTTACTTTTTTTTTAAATATTTTATATTTCCATTAAAGAACAAACTTACAGTCATGACTCTTTAAATCTTTTGTATTAAAACCTAAATAAATAAAATAAGGATTTATTTTGAAATTTCAAAAAAGAAAAAGGAACCATCTAACTATTCAGAATCATCTGGTGGAACTAAAAATATATATAAAACCTAATCAAATTCAAACTAAATCATGTTTCTTGAAGGTTCTATTCAAAATCAGGGAAAATTAAATAAATTGTTGGATTTAGAAACTAAATACATAAATTAACTAAATAAAAGTCTTACCTTTAGAACTCTCTTCTTCAACCCTGGATTTGACGTTTTAGGTTCTCCAAGATTCTCTTGAAATCACTGTTTCAAACCCTAGGTCTGACGTTTTGGTTTTCTATGGTTCTACCATTACAAAAATATAATTCTTGTAAATTAAAATAAGAGTAATTCTCCTGATAAGTATAAAAAGAAAATTACGGGTATCACAGGCTAGATGCCTCTGTAAGCAAATACGAACATCTCGATTCTTATTTTGAAAATGAATATGTATATAATAACAAAGATAATAAATCATTTAGTTTAATCATCATTTTTCTTTATGTACTTGTTTCTTTATTCCATTCTCAGGATAAGCACTTTGGTTTCTTGTTGTTCTTTATGTAACTTTCTTCTTTATTCCGTTGTAGACAAAGCACTTTGGCATTTCAAATTTTTTATTTACTTAATCTTTTTCTATATTCCACTCACAATATAGTGCTGCTTGATGCGGTTGAATTGAAATTTTTTTATTTTCACCTTTTGAGCTGTATTCCAAGGTGCACTATCTGTTTTTCTTAATTTAGTGCTCATGTGGATATGTATTTAATTAATTATTTGTTGGGTTTTAAAATTTAAAAATTCTAAAAACTTGTATAGAAAATATAACGAACCTTTCATCTTTTATTCTTATGTACCCTCTGTTATAAGTTTCCAAATTTGAGGGAATAATTTTGAAAAATCAAAGTTTTTTGCATTTTTATTAATTTTTATTTTAAATTAGGAATTAAGAAATATTCAAACCACGCCTTAGTTAAATATGATGCATATATTATTTCCTTTGTTGGACTATAAATAATACCATACTTTTTTTGAGTTCACTAACAAATTATATCTAGTTAGAAACTTATACTTGAATCTCAAATTACTTAATCTTTATATAGAGTAATTAAAATATGTAAAATGAGTTTGAAGTTACCATTTCAAACAAATTTATTTAATTAAAATCTATTTTTTAATTTTGTTTTACATTTTCTTTTGTTCCGTTTGTTTCTCTTCCTCATGTTTTGTTCAAATTTTCCAAGAACCAAACATGAAGCTAGTCTTTTTCATTTTCTAATATACATTGAGTGTTAAATAACATCTGCTTCTCCCAAATCCAAAGCATGGCATCAAATTCCATGATTACTGTCTATATATATCTAATAGTAAGACATTCGAAGATTGTAGACGTGAATACTAGTGAGGACTGTGTTCTTGTTCATTTGTTGAGTTAAATCATGGAATCCCAATTTTCATATAATTGGAAGTTGTGGGAGTGGCAAAAACAAGAGCTGTTAAAATTTTGCATGGAGAATAAGTGGGAAAAGGTTGTAGATATGTATAATGTAGGACACGATTAATTCATCCTAGATCACCACCGTTAGAATACAAAACATAATAATAAAGAGAATGTGAAAAATAGCATACCTGATTTGGAATCCATGGTTGCTTGATGCGGAATCAATGAAGATCTGCAAAATACGATCTCAAGATCTTCTCCCTTATCCCTAGATTGATGACACTCGCTTAATGAGACTGCCTCTCACTTGTTAGAGAAAATATCTCTCTCGAGATACGTGTGAGTCTGAATTAACGTATCCTTAGGGTTGGGGAGGGACTTGAGCTTTTATTTATAGAGTTCTGACCACGGGCCCTCTCATTACGAGTCGGGCCGTACTCAGCCCACACTAGCCAGCCCATATTAAACTAATTAAGAGTCCATATATATCTCACTTTATTAGACCAAACTTAATTCAGCTAATTTTAATTAATAAAGCCCACATAAAAGGAAAATCTTACATTCTCCCACTAAGGCGATATTAATTGAAACTTAAATGTGTCTTTTCTTCACATGTTGGTCTAGAGATTATTCTTAATAGTCAATCCCATCCCATAAAGTCTCGAACTTGAATCATGGCGGTAATTGCATGTACTCTTATGGGGCCCTTCCATGGTCACAGTACTTTCAGCTTTCTTGATATGGATTCAATATGGTAGTGTGTTAAATGGAATGATACCTCTATGTGGGTGATACTTCATGTGTTATCCATTTGTTGGTCAAATTCTCTCTCCTTAGGGTGTCAAAACCTAGCGTGTCACGGAGAATATCCATCATGGTTCGACGGGCACATATATGGTATTACCTTGATAGGTAACGTACTTTATGTGTAACAAGACATATTGTCAAGGCTAATGCGAATGCCCCATAGCCTGTACTTTCGAAGGTTTACACAATGCCTCGAGATTTTCACTTGATCATATGTGTACTACGACTTGATGATAAATTCCTGAAGATACCTTATTGAATGCGAAAGAGTTGATCTGAGATTCAAATCTGCAAATGTAATGAAATCGGATTCGAGTTCATAGGAGCAACATAAAACTTAACAGCTCCCACTAATTTCACAGGTATCCGCATGATACTCTAAGCCCATGTTAATGACATGTCGATCAAATACACAAGAGCTGAAGGCCTTTAGTTAAGCGGATGCAGTATATCATCTGTTGAAATGTGCTCCGCTGCCAAGCGTCACCGGTTTGAACTTTTTCGCTATAGTCGGGTACTTCGACCTCCATGTGCTTAGACCCCTTGAGACCTCTGTTGTTGTTAATAAACAACAACTGCCCGAGTTATTGTCTAACCTGGCTGTATGGGCACATCCGCAAAATCAAACAGGTTAACTCCTTAATGAGGTTTCGGGCAGGTACGCAGTAGTGGCTGAAAATACTACAAATTCAGCTTGCATGGTAGGGGATGCTATTGATTTGTTCTCCACTTTTCCCGCAATCTGCACCTCCACCGCTAACTTAAAGATGTAACTTTGTTGTTGACTTCTTTTCATCCGGCCGGCCGACCAAAGGTCCCGAATCGAGATACCCGACTAATTTGTAGGCTCTGAACATGTTGTAAATCAACATATAGTCTTTTGTCCTCTTTAAGTACTCGCCAGCTCATGGCCCGACAACCAATGATGTATCACGGATTTGGCGATATGCCTAGAGATCACATTTGCAAAGGCAATATACGGCCTGGCCATGCCGAGCATACATAATACTCCCAGTGCACTAGCATAGGTGTTCGCTGTTTGGGCTTTCTCAATATACGAGATATGAGGACATTGTGGACTCAACTTATCACCTTCACGAGGCGAGGGCAATTCTGGCTTACATTGTTGCATGTTGAATCTTTCTAAAATCACGATCCAACATATGCCCTCTGAGATAAACCCACGATAGTGCATGAAACGACTCCTATGAATATCAATTTCCCGGGACAAGACGCCTGCACCAAGGTCCTTCATATCAAAGTTCTTTGACAACATCCTCTTTGTCTCATGCAGTAAACCAAAGTCACTGCTTGCAAGCAGGATATCATCCACATAGAGTATAAGGAAAATGAATTTCCTCAGCGAGCCTTACGGTATATACATTGATCTACTTTGTTCTCAACAAAACCATATGAAGTAACAACACTATGAAATTTTAAGTACCATTGTCTAGAAGCTTGCTTGAGACCATAAATAGACTTTTTCAGTCTACATACAAGTGTACCTGAATCATTTGCCACAAAACCTTCGGGTTGCATCATATAGACTTCTTCATTAAGGTCTCCATTGAGAAAGGCAGTTTTAACATCCATCTGGTGTAACTCCATATTGAAATGAGCAACTAATGCCATAGTCATTTCTGAAGAATGCTTTAGAAGAGGCAGGAGAAAGGTTGCTTCATAGTCACCAACTCCTTCTCTGCAGTGAAACCTTTATTTACCGGTCGGCTTTGAAACTTCTCAATCTTTCCTTTATGGTCCCTTTTAGTCTTATACACCCATTTGCAGCCAATGGGTCTATGACCTTCAGGTAATTCAACTAGTTCCCAAACTCTATTATGCCTCATAGATTGAATTTCATCTCTCATTGCATCCAACCACGGTTCGCGAGGACAAAGCTTGACTTCCTCATAAAGTTATTGGATCAGTCACGAGCGGAGTATACGTGAATCTTGCTCTCCTATATAGACTAAATGGTCACGTTGGTAAGCATTTGATCGTCTGCTCACTGGTGGATGCCCTTCTTTGGGTAGTAATAGCCACATCCACACTTTGAGCCTTGATGAACTTCATTAGGAGCTGTCTCAACAACAGGATCCCTAGTCTCAACAGGTTCAATATGGTGTGTGGGAGTTTCCACAATTATATGTATGGGAGGAGATAAAGATACCATATTACCCACCGTACTATTATCCTCAATAGTCTGTGGCGGGTTACTTTCTTCGAAGCCACATCAAACTCAACTTGGTATGCGTGATTCCACAATTCTTGTGCCTCCATTGGGATTATAGAGGCGTATCGCCGAGATATTCGGGTAAGATACAAAGTAACCGCAGAATTAGTTGCAGGTCAAACTTACTTAATGTTGGATTATACAACTTCACTTACCAGGTTTTACAAACCTTAAGATGGTTTAAGCTAGGCTTATGCCCAGTCCATAACTCAAAAGAGTCAATGAACGCTGACTTTTTGTAAGTACACGATTCAAAATGTACAAGGTGTTTCAAAGCTTCACCCCACAGAAAACCAGGTAAATTTGTCATACTAATCATACTCCTTACCATTTCCATAAGAGTGTGATTGCGCCTTTCGGCTACACCATTTTGCTCAGGACTCCCAGGCATAGTAAACTGTGCCACTATCCCAGAATCCTCTAAGTATTTGGCGAATGGCCCCTTAAGCTATCCGGCATCGCCATGCTTGCCATAGTACTCTCCACCTCCCGGTCAAATCAACAGCACTTTATGACTTTCCCCAAGCGTTTCTCGACTTATTAGAAAAATCTTGAACTTGTCAAGAGACTCAGACTTTTCTTTAATCAAGTACAAATAACCATATCGAGAATAGTCATCAATAAATGTGATGAAATAAAAATTTCTACACAAGGTTGTCGTATAAGGTCCACTTATATCGGTGTGAATGACATCCAACAAGTCAGAACTACGGACTGCAGTTTTCTTTCTTATCTTGGTCATTTTACCTCTACAACAGTCTACGCATATCTCTAAGTCATTTTTAAGAGCAGGCAGGATGTTAGTCTTTATCAGCCTTTCTACTATATCCTTAGGGCCTGGCCCGAGCCGTTTATGCCTGATGCATAGGAGCTCTTCCATAGGTAATGGTCTCTTAGAAACAACCTTTTCAGCCGTATAAGCGACGTATATGTCATTGGGAGATGAGCTCAATGCAGCTATAATCCCAGTTGGACATATGACAACACCCGACCTTATTTGAATTAAGAAATAACAAAGGCAACATTGCTTTTGATTTCAAAAGAGTAATCATATAAATCCAAACACGATACGGAAACTAAATTCCGTCTAAAAGAAGGTACATAAAAGGTGTCTTTCAACATCAATTTAAAACCATAATCTAGAATCAAGATTACATCTCCCACGAACATGACATCAGCTTTCTCGTTGTTTCCCACAGTGAGTTTTGATTCATCCTTATTTGGCTTCCTCGATTTATGAATCCGTATGGTAAGCTGACATGATTAGTTGCTCCTTTCTCCGAGCCACCAAGAAGCGGATGGTGCTTCGGATAGGTTGGATTCACAAACAAGTGTTAAAAAATCATTGCACAGCCAAGCCCGCGTTTGGACATCCAAGCTTTAAATTTTTCACACTCCTTCTTCATGTGACCTTTCTTCTTACAAGCGTGATCACCATCCTTTTCAAGAATGTCTTCTTTGGACCCGATATTATCGAGGCGGCCGGTAGTTTCTTGAGTACCTTTATGAGTTACTTTTGAACTTCTTATTTTTCCTTTTATGGGAACTAGAAGCATATAAGGCCAGATGCTCTTTCTCCTTCTTAAGTTTCTCTTCTTCTGCTACCACCCTTGCTATCAAGAGTCGTGCCGACCAAGTCTCATCTTGAGGTGTAATTTGTCTTTATAATCCCAAAATCAGGTGGAAGGGTGTTTAGGGCTTGATGCACAATGCAAGCATCAGGAATGGTAACACTAAGAGCTTGAAGCTTCGTCTTTAGGTCTACCATCCTAAGGACATAATCTCTAACCCCTGCAGTACCATCATACTTCATATTGAAGAGCTTTTGAAGAAGTGTACCAACCTCAGCATTAGATGAAATGCGGTTTCTAGCCTCTATGGGTATATCATTTCATGCTTGATCTGATCAATTTGGTAAACCACTTTTAAGTGTTCTTGAATGGATTTCTTCATTGTCAACTAAGCAAATCCGATTGCTCCTTTCAGGTAGCATAATTAGTTTTCTCGGCAATCACGGTGGTTGTGATATCTGGCAGAAACATCTTTTGTATGGAAACAATGTGAACATCATGACTCCATTCAAATAGAAAATCCTCTTTCCATTTCTTAAAGTTCAATCCAGTAAGGACCTCAATTGAAATGGAATTGCTGTTTACAGAAAAAGTGACTGGAAAACAAAACAAACAATACAATCAGCATCATGTGAATACTTATACAGAGAATTACATACATCATCATATAATCACCTTTGGGCAGAAAATATGACATGCAGTTGTACACTCTCCACATGACAGCGGCCATGAGAACATATTCTAATTTTTCGTGAAATCACCACCTTTGGGTGTATGAACACTAAGATCAGTCATTTCTCAAGCACATGCTATACATATCCCTCTCAGCTGAACTAACACGGGATCACCTCCTTTGGGATGCGATGCATAATAAAACAAGAGACATCCACCACAATATGAGGCCCGTATTTCTCAGACCCAATCAAGTGTGCCACTTTGGCGGTCACAGCAATTTGAATCATGAAAATCTTCGAGGATATAAACTTTATATCACTCCACATTCCTATATATATATGTATTCTTTGGGACGTAAAAGCAGGCGTATGTGTTTTACATTACATGTCATGCTAATTATATTGTTTAATTCATTAATGATCAATGAATTACACTCTACATAATCATATGTAGTGACCTACATAGGCTATCCTTACATATTTTCAAATCATGAAATACAAGAAAACACGCAAAATACCTAAAAATCGGTACACGAGTTCTTCACGTATTTTCGGATGTGGCCGGCTTCAAACATGGTAATATACCACATTGTAGAGCATCTCGATCTGACGTCGGTGCCAGATCGTCCGCGGACGTCGGGCGCGCCGCGCCGCGGGTTGTCGGGAAAGCCTTGGTCGAAGCGAGATTCGGGATCCGGTCGGTTGGCGTCGGCAGCGTCGCCGAATTAGTCGATCCGATGCGGATAGCGTCGACATGTCGGGCAGTCGACGTCATTAGGATCGGTCAAACTTGGTCGAGTCAAAAGCGGATCGGGCGTTGGTAGGGTGGTCAAAGTCAGTGCAGGTGTTGTGGGTCGAATTATCCGGTCGGTTGTTGGCCGGGTCGGTCAAAAATCCAGTCGGGTGTTGGCCGGTCGAGAGATGGCGATCATCATGACGCCGACTATCCGGTTTGACGGGTAAAGCGGATCGGCGAAGCGGGTGGTCGTATGGCCCAGGTCAGTGTCGGCATAGCGTCGACCAAACCGAGTTGAACGGTCTAAAGTGCGTGTCCTTGTGCCGTCGTGCTTAATGGCGTGAAGCGTGGCGTGAAGTAGCGTCAGACCTCTCGGTGGCGATGCCGTCTTCTCGTCTCGTTGAGTAGATTCCAAATATGCAATAAAATTCAAGTTTTGATGAAGAAAGTTTAGAAGCGGAATGAAACTTTGGTTTGGAATAAAACCCAAAAAATAAAATATTCCAATTCATATGTTTTGATTTCTAATCGAAGTGGTTGGCTCACGATACCAAGTAGGACCACGATTAAATTCATCCTAGATCACCCTGATTTAGAATACAAAACATAATAATAAAGAGATATGAAAAATAGCATACGATTTGGAATCCATAGTTTTGATGGAATCAATGAAGATGCAAAAATACGATCTGCGAATCTTCTCCCTTATCCCCAGTTGATGACAACGGCTTAATGAGGCCCCTTGCCTCTCACTTGTTAGAAAATATCTCTCTGAATACGTATGAGTCTGAATTATGCTTATCCTTAGGGTTGGGGAGGACTTGAGCTTTTATTTATAGGTTCGACCCACGGGCCCTCGTTATTATGAAGTGGTTGGATTGTCATATCCATCGGTGTAGGAGTTTTTTGGCATTATATAAATATGGACTCATATCAGCTTAGTAGATGTGTTTTAAAGCCGTGAGAGTCTCTTGGCCTAAAACGGACAATATCTACATAGTTGGATGGTTGGAAAGAGTCGTTACACTAGTATTTAATCTTCTTGAATCCATTTTGGTTTCCTTAAATTTGTATAGTATGGTAACTCCTTGCCTTGATTGGCACTATCAAATAATTTGCTTAACTATAGCTGACCTTATCAATTTTGTCGATGAAAAGGGTACACTCCACTTCATGTCATTTCTGAAGCTGTCTTAGTTGGAGTTCTTGCCGTTGGTTTTATGAGGAACGACTGAAATCCTTTAGTTTAGCTGCCAGTCATCCCAACTTTGTACTCTTCTTTCATGCTGGGTTTTATTGTGGTAACTTTATCTACAGTTTTTAAGGTTTACTTATCAAAAACCGCAGCGAAGAAAGGCGCCCTATATGATTTCCATCTACATATAAAGAGACTAAAAGTATCAGAGGCTACAAGACATGTATCATATGTTTTCAACCATTGCTGAAAATGCTGCACAACATGATCAAAAGACCAGGTGGGTGAAAGCAGTCATTTTCTTCGTACCCTAACTTTCAAGAGATAAAAAAATAGTTGCATGTATAAACAAAAATAGAGTTTCTAAAAAGAGAATTCCTCTATTTCATATTAAAATTAGCTAAAAAGCTATGTCAATTTTAATTGAACATAGGAAAGAGTTTTTCACTTCTTAAAATTGTATATTATTCACTGTAAAAAAAATTTACTTCCTGGTAAAGCACTACAAGAAAAAATGCAATTCTTGACATATATTATCTTGACTTATGACAATATATGTCAATATTGTGTATTTAAATTAGCAATTATGACATATACAACTCACTTCAAAGCAATAATGACATACATAAAACTTGTCCATGATTTGGGATGATGGAACCTTGACTTATGACAATGTCAATGTGTATTAATTCGTACACTATCTCCCTTGCCTTTTTAGAGCAAGATTCCCTCTCCCTCCATTTTTCAAAGACCGCCAATTTCATCCCTCCCTTCTTTTCACTCATCGAGTCCTCTTAGATTTAACCCTAATATGTCTCCCATTCCCCGGAAGATTCCTCTGCCCACCATCCACTTCTCTCTCCTCTCCCTTTTCACTTTCCCTGGAAACATAGGCAAATAAAACCTCTTTATGATGGCCTTGTCGATGAAGCTTTCCTCTATCATGTGTGTTCCTCCAGCGATTGATCTCACGGTGATGATATTCGTAATTGTTTTCAATCTCAATCTCAGATCGTAAGCACGGTGATTATTTTGCTGCCCTTCCTTCCCTTTTTCATTACGGTTTTCATTTTCTTCCATACATGGAGTTTTAGATTCACTGCCTGCTGCTTGAGCAACCATTTTCTTTCTCACTCTATATCGCCGGCTTTATTTAATCGCTACCTTAAAATCATACTTTGTTTCATCTTTGTATCTCTGTTTAGGTATATGCATTCACCTGCCTTTTAAAACCTTTCTAGGGTTTAGGGATGAACGTTGAATAACAATTTTATTTTCATTCTGGTTATCTATGTTCATATTTAAAAATGCATCGCCCAATTCCTTGGGATCTTGACGAAATAAAAGAATTAAGGCTATTTGATTGACATACATGATCTGTGTGCTTTCCCTGCTCTATAATATGCTTCTGGTTTCTTGATTGTTTTTGCTTTGATTCAGGATTAGAGCAATGTGTGGACCAGGAATCTGGAAAAATTGTACTTACATGGTTCATGTTCTCTCAATCTGCAATAAAGGAGATCTTTTTCTTTAAAGAGTATTCTTTAATTCAAATCCTTTCTCCATTAATCAATATAGCAAAAATATATATTTGAATTTACATATCAATACTTTCTAGGAATGATAATTTTATGTCGATATTGGTAAGAAACATTAATTATTTTTTCTCTTTTATATGCTATGTTAAGACAATGAAATTTTATTAGGATTTAATGAATGTGTTCTAATGGTGGAGTTTTGGTGAATGGATGATTACTGATGTGCCATTTTGACTTATATGTTTTGGGCATATATGCATCCCAGAGGCTTGTTTGAGTTTTAGGAGGATGGTGCCCCTCTGCAAGGTATTTCATGTTTTTAATGGTGCATCCCAAAGACTTTGTTTGGACATTGGTTTCCATTTTCAAGGAGGGATCTTCAGGTTTGATTTTATTACTATTGCGAAGTTTCTTTTGAAATCTTGAAGGTGAGAAATTGGGGTTTGGGTTTTATATATCTTCTTGATAGGTGGCTAGGTTTGAGAAGAAACTTCAGTTTTTTCTCCTTCGGTTCTCTCGTGGGTAGGTTAGAGTTTTTTGAGTTCTTACATTCTTATTTTCAATGATCTGTTTGTTGGGTTTCTTATATAAAATGGATCTCCTTCCCCTGTACATTTCATAGCCAATGACTTGCTCTTGAGACTATCAAACTGGGTTCTTCTTCCTGTCGTCTTGTTGTGAAGAAGTAGAAGCAGAATGAGGGTGAGAAAAATGATGACAACAAAGGGGGGCAAGAAAGAAGGAAGACAACAACCTCACCCGCAGTTTCAAAGTTATTTAAATATGTGAAGGGCCTAGACGGTATGCTTGCAAGCACACTCTTACTTGATGATTTCTTTATTTTTGGTTTTTTGAGGTTAATAAACATGTACCACATTTTTGCTTTGGTTTCCTATTTTGGTTTTGGTTTCGATTTTGATTGGTTTCTTCTTTTGGAAAATTTTGCTTTGGTATCACTTATCCATGTATGTGTTATGCTCCTAGACTCTTTGTATTCTCTTATTAGTGTTATGAGTAACGCTATACGTGATTTGAGGAAACAAGGGAAACAAAAACAGAAAAAGAAAAATGGTTTGAACAGGGTCAGGTTCACCACTTTCAAATTTCAGCAAGGTTTTGAACCCCACTTGTCCTCCACAGGCATAAATCTAGATTCTTGACTCAATGGGCTCCATAGAGTCAAGAACACCTCAAGCGAGGTCGGACGAAAAAGATTATGCTGGAAGTAGAGTTAGAACACAAAAATTGGAAAATTTTTTGCGGTGAAAGTTGCACCATGAACAGTGGTGCGAAAATTCGCACCCATGATTAGTGTGCGAAAATTCGCACCCGCCGAACAGTAGAATTTTGCGTGCGCTGGCGTGCGGTACGTGCCTCTAGCGAGCGACCGCCTTTCATCCAGCTCCGTTTAGCTGTTCTTGAACTGAAAGCATTGGTCAAGATCTGGGTGAGTGAACAGAAATTGAAGCGGACCTGGTAACAATTTCACCCCACCCCGCATTTTTGTTTCCACTGCGAGACCATCTGGTTATTTCGCAACGATTAATAAGAAGATACAAAAATCTAAGCATAACGGCTGCTCCCCATCAGGCAACGGCTCACGATATAAAAAATACGAAAATGCTATGCAAGAGAAGAATGAATGGCGGGGCTCACGTATTAAATGACATGAATATATGAATACGAATGAATAACGGGAGATCACGTAAATGACATGAATATATGAATACACAAATAGATATATAAAAAGTATAAGATGAAAGTATATGATATGACAGAGTATATAGAATATGAGCGATACATGAAGAAAGCATAATAGCGAAAACTCCACTAATGGTGACCGGGTGACACCCTCGCTTGACATCCTTACTTGGGAAGCAATGGTATTACGGGTTGGGATTATTTACGAGTCATTGCCACAAAGAGAATAGGTAGCATCAAACTCCACTAATCCTAAATAGTATGAGGAACCTCCAAAAACTTGTCTTTCGTTTGGTACCTTGGTTGAGAGAATGAACCTTGTTTCTATATTACATGAGTTTCATCTTATACCAATATTAAGTTAATATCATTTTTATTTCCTTATTTTCTTTGGTATAGGTATCAGTAATGAAAGACTCAAGATGGTATTTTTACAAAGATTTCAAGATGTATATCTGAATGTGTTACTAATATTTTTGGTTGTACAATTTATTATTTTGGTGAGATTAAAGTTTGTGTAGTTACTAAGATTTTATTACATGGATTTCATCTTTAACTAATAATTAATTAATTGTCATTTGTTTTGTATTTATTTTTTTTAGCTCACAGGTCAGGTTAGTGAAAGACTAAGGTAGTTTTGCATAGAGACATTTAAAGATGTATATACATACATGGGTTATTAATATTTTGGTTGTATAATTTATATGTGGTTCTATGAGTTTTATTTTTGATGTATGTATTATAAATAGAACTTGGTTACATTATCTTTTGGTATCTTTTATTCTAAGTAAAGTTGCTTTGCTTCTTTTGAATATATTATTTTGTTTGTATATTATTAAGAAAGGGAGGACAACAATTCAAATTAACACAATATATGTACATGTGTTTTTTAATAGCTACATCACTTCTTTATATGGTGCATTGTGGTTAACAAGATAAAGTCTGAATTATAGAAAACAAAGGTATATTTGTATTAAGTGTTAAATTAAGCAACAATTTTAAATATACCAACAAATTTATTTGCATCATACTTCTTCATTGCAACATTACCAAAATCTTATTTTTAAATTTTCAAGGCTATCATGACATATGCTTCTAATTCAATTTATAATCTATAGGTGGAAGATCCTTACACCTTGACATATTTTTAAAGAAACCATGATTTATTTGAACACAAACCCGGCTTTATTATATGAGTGGTAGAGAAAGAAGTTATATTGATTAATAGAAAAACACATTTCCCTTAACATTTTATATATAATAGAGTTGCTGATACACCTACCTTGACACTGCAATGAACAGGTACTATAAGACTAGGAAGTTATGATGACAAATAACACATACGATGACAGTCAGTAACCGTTAAGATAGGTCTTTTTTCTTATAGTGAAGTAATACCCTATATCCATTTTCATATAGAGAAACAACCAAGCAATATTGAAGCTGAAGAAAGAGCTCAACGTCAGCACTTTCCCACAAGATTATCAGTAGTATCATATTCATCAATCCACATCTGGGAGAGCAATGTCGATCATCCTTGGATTAACGGTGCTTATATCATCATCTTACTTACCAAGCCAACATGTTATAGATCTATTAATTACCAACCATCTTCTGGAGATATATGACGACTGTGTGTGGTTGTTAGGATTAATAGATATCTGAAGTTACAAGCAAGAAAGAAAAGAACATATGAGTACACCCGAGATCAAGACTGACATGCTGCCTCTTCTTCTCTTGGCAGTTCTAGTGGACGTGATCCAAAGCTAGATGATCATGATTTTTCCCTAAATACGTGTTGAGTTATTTTCTAATAATTGTCAATTTTGCATTTATATTTGATTCATTGGGGAATATTTCTTAGTTTATTTATCAACTTTCACATACTTTATTTAAAAAGATCTTGCACCTAGCCATAGAAACTCGAGACTTAATCTAAATGGGAATAATGCTACTCTTCTTTCACTTAGTTTTTTTAACACTTGATATATGATTTGATCAAGTTGTCCTGTCCTTCAGATTTAGTCTATCAAGAATATCTGTCAAAAAAAATGTAGTAGCACTCATTTACCTATAGATATGCATTTCAAAATCATAGAAAACCTAGTCGCAAAAGGGTAATATCTATACACATTGATAGCACTAGACTCAATCCTCAACCAAATGTGAAAGTCAATCTATTTATTTGATCTCATGACCCCACACAATATGATCTATAGCAATTGAGCAAATTGTTATGGATGATATCATAATAAATCCAGTATTATGCTGAAAAGTCCAATACTGATGAGGACATCATGTGCCCTTATGGAGGGATTCGGCGTGATATCCTAACACATGGTTATGTTCTCTTAATTACTTATAGATTTTAGTATAATGGTAAGAAGGAGAAACAAATCTGGTCTTTCAAAAGACAGGAAGGTTTCGAAGAAGGGAGACATGCGATACTAGCTGCAACAAGAATATAAGCGAAATAGTTGGCGATGAAATAGTTGAGCGAATCAGAAGGCTTTCCATGGCGAATTCTGGACGAGCGGGCAAGAATTTAGTGCTTTTGGCACTAATATATGTTCGAAGGATATATTAATTGTAGTTTTACAGATATATAGGATATATCATAGATATATTGGTGGATATTTTTACATGATTCTATCTGATATAACAAAAAATACTTTAGATTTCAGCTTGGAAATACTTTGTAAAAGTGTAAAGTACATTAATAATCAAATATATACACACATTGATATCACATTGCAATGGTCTTTTAATGAATGAAAATGATGTGGTTTCATTGAAACATTGACAAAGGGATCCCATCTTTGTGAACCATGTCATACCCAGACATAGTGTTCTAATAATATTTATTATAAGATCGAATATGTCATGTATAAATGTCTTGACTTCTACCCACAACTTTCTCTCCATGGATGGAGATTAGGTTCACCACATGCTCATTTGAAATCCTTGCTAGATTTGATGGAAGGTGGAAGGGAATTTGATGGCAGCAGGAATAGTTTATCATTCCATATACTTCATCAATAGAAGCCGAAGGATTTGAAGAAGGCTGACCATAACTCATTGTGTAAAAAGGAAAAACATTGGCGTCATTAGGTGAACCACTATATTGAGTGCCAATGCTCATGGACTCAAAACTAGTCGAAAACAAATCCTCATTTGTGTTGTCGCATCCTTCTTATTGACCTTTTGTGTAGCATGTGTGAAATCATCTACACTAGTGAATAAACTCAATGGATATTCACTTTGTTGTCGATCTTCATTATCCCCACCATCATTTCCAGTATCATTACCATCATTGGTCCCCTCTCCTCTAGAGCTGTCATAGCCTATAGTAGAAGTACCAACAAAACTAAGTTTACTACTATGTTCAACACTTGAATCAAAAGAGGGTCGAGAAGTGACAACGGGCTGAAATGAGTCTTTAGTGTCATGATTGAAACTTTCATTATGAACTTCTTCAAATAAAACCCGCCCAACATCAACACCTGCTTCTCAAACATGTGCAGCAATTCATGGATCAGGATTTCCATTTTCATCATCTAAATGGAGAGGTCTAACCCATTGGAATAATTGATTATCCTCTTCTTCACCAAACTTGGCTAAAATGTTGGAGTAAATCAAAGGTATATTTTAATAACATTTGTCTTGCATATCTCATATCTTTAGTTTCATGTTGTAGTAACCAAACTAATTTGTTGGGTAGAGGTAAGCTAAGCGATTTTGTTTGTATGGATGAACAGTGTATCTATTTCTCTCTATCTTGAAGATGATCACGGTTGGGAAAGGAAAGAACCTTGAGGCCCAATCCTGATGTGGGACCATGGTTCCATGCATAAACCACCATTCGGCTACAATAAAATTACTAACATTCAAAATCTAATAATAATAACATGGTAATGGACTACTTTTCAAACTTTTAATGAAATAACACTCACGGGGAACCATTAAATCCCTCTTGATGTTATTGTTGCTCGATCAGAATACCCTTTTAGCATCTCGAAACATTATAAGTGATTATGAATTAAGAATGAACTTTTTCAAATCAATATATATAGCAAGTGTAACCAAATAAATTGAATCAATTAATTAGAAATACAGCCTATTGATGTACCTCATTTCCAAAATTTTAAGGCCCTCAGCGATGAAATAAAATTTCAATACTTAGTGAGCAGCTTGGAGTAGCTAACTCCAGTCACATATTAAAATCTTGGATTAAGATAATATACTACAAAAGTGATTTACAATAGTAGCAGTAAAGGGGAAAATAATATGCATTAAATGCTTGATCATGATATTACTTAGTTACCTAGTGTAAGAGATGATCATTTGAGGTTTTATCGACGTCTGATGATTTTTTGATCTTTATCTTTGAGTTCCGCATAAATTTTTCTTCATTACTTAAATCAACTCTAATACACAAATGGCATTATTAGGACGACTTAAAAATTAACAATGCGAAAGAACTTTATAATGCCTCATGAACGGCACTAGGTTAGAGACCTTCTGAAGCTATGCATGATTAAACATAGGTCAGCTAATCTTATGTCAATGAGTAGATTCGACTAAGCTTGTGAGAAGCTCATTCATCATAAAGATCTTATTAAACCAACCCTCTTTTTAGAAGACTCTCTAAGGAGTAATTTTTGTAAATCTTGTGCCCCGGGCACATAATATCTCCACCCTGAAACCTTTCTGTAGCAAACAACTGACCATGATTGTAGATGAAGTTGGTGATCTTTCGTACATTAGTAATCAAGTCGAAACACTTTCTCTTTTCTGATATAATTGTACTTCTTCATTAATAATTTTCGACCCCTTCACTTAAATCTGATCCATTATCTTTAACAATTTGCACAACATTTGCTTCACCAACCCATTTATCACATCCTTAAAATGAGCCATAAATGTATTTGTTGTCGCTGATATTCTAATGCATCCATGAGACTTAAGAAAATTATGCCCTTTACAATATACCATGAAATTAATGATGTAATTTTGTGCAGGATATATCACACATAATTGTGCACCCATTGGTCTTCCATTTCTCCTTGGAGATTCACATAATCTTCCATGTCTTTATACTCCATTATCAAATGTTGTTTTGATTTCATATGAAGGGTGGCTCTATTCTCATGCCTACAAGTTAAAGTAAATAGTGCTTATGGTTTTACAACTATAATGTAAGATAATAATATTGTAGAAATTGAAAACTAGTTTCACATATCCCGGCTTGTTGTGCACCAACAATCATGTTCTTAAAGTGGTGAGAGTCTGCTTTGTGAGATGCCACACTCTCATATATAAAAAATTTACTGATTAGTCAACCCATCGTTTCTTTGATTGAACCTCCCTTAAAAAGATTTTTAAAACTATTTTGTCTTGCTACCAAAGATTTGAATAATGATGGAGCAAGAGGTGGTGATGGATTCGATTGTCTTACACTTTGAGATCTTTGCATGCGCCTTACTAGATCGATTGGTTGTGATTGTGAAGGCTCGCCTATTGCAATTATATATATTAGAAATGTTTGTGAATCCGTTTATACTATAAAAATGAATTTAAGTCAAAATATTTACCAATTTTTCTTTTTCCTTGAATAAACCCTTCTTCTTGTTGTCGATTCCATTCACTAGTTTTGGATGCATAGTCAGCTCGCTCGTCAGGGTTCATGTCAACCAGATACATATTGACATCCTCCTCCTCCTCCTCATGCTCATCCTCATCATCAGCGGGGATATACATGGCTACGCTAAGTGTGTCTACGGTTCATTTCCCGAATTTCTTGATATTTGTAGCTTTCTTTGCTTTGGCTTTATTCGCTGAACCAAAAGTTGTCTCATTTCTTTTTTCACTTTGAGAGACACATTATGACACTTCTTGTTAATTGAATGGGGATCTATATATGATAAGTGAAATTTAAACCAAGTAATACGCCACTTTTAATCACCATACCACAATAATTGCATATTGTGTCATTTATGTTCCCCTCAATAGGTGTACAATATTTCCAAGCAGGATCACGACCTCCAACAGTGCTTCCACTTCCCTTACCCGTATCTATAAACTTGATAATTGTAATGTTTATATTCAAATCAAATCTAAATATAAGATTATATTAAATATCATAAGACCCGAGAAAATTCAATTTTACGAAAAATAGTAAATTATCATTTGGTAAAAATACGAAATTTTCTAGATCTCGAGATGATAAACGGACTTCAGATTGGAATCATCTTGTAAATCTAGCTAATCGTCGATTTTCGTCAAATTAGAGAAAGTCGAATTTCACTTTGAACAAGGTGTCGGGTGCAAAATAAACGGTTTTGAGAGACGTGTGATGTGACAAAAGTCGCTCTTGCATGTATTCATAGCCTCTTGCATGATTAGTGAGAGGATGAGATGAATGGCCTAGGAATTGTACCAAGTGTGAAATCAAGGAAAAAGGGACATAGATGGAATTAATTGGAAATGTTAATGAGAATAAAGACAAAAAGAAGAATAGTGATCTTCTTCTCCAAAGAAACACAAAAAATGCGTGGCAGCTGGACCAAAACGTGCAGTATTAAGGGGTTTTTGGGTTTTAGAGAGAACTCCTTCTCTCTAGATTTTTCGCTCTATTCGGATGATCGGTTCTCGATCGACGAAACGAGGATTGATCTACAGCGGGCTAAAGCTGAACTGCCGATTTGGTGGGTCAGAGCAACTCAAGAGGTAGGGATCTTTTTCCTACTTGTGCTATTCTTTGGCTAAGAGCCATGTTTATGGATTAGGGATATTATGAGGTTTGATTAGCGTAAATTCGGTCTGAAACCTTTGAGGCAGAGTGGAGAAAATCCCAGAATTGGTGGCGTGAACAGGCGTTTAACGGAAGGGTTTCAGCGCGTGAATAGTGATGTTATTTTTTATGTGAATTTTTATGATGTTGAGTGATTCAAAATGAATTGCTTATGTTTTGTTAATGTGCTTGTGAGCTAATTTTGGTGGTAATCGATTGTGAATTTGCATAACATGATTTATGTGGATTAGTATATTTAGTATAGCATATTTCTCATTAGCATGAGTTTGTTAGGATTAACATCATGCATTCCATATGTAACTGGGGCACCCTGAGATATGGGTGAAGAATTATGACATAGGGAGTGAAAGAAAAAGCGAAATGTTTGAGGAATTTAAGGAAGATTTTAGAAGAATTGCCTTGGGTTGTCAACGGATCACTTCGGATGGGGACCATAGTATTTCGGAGAAATATCCGATGAATTAGCCTCGGAGGGTGAGTCGATATTTTCTGAGAGAGTGGGTAGTGAGTTTCGAGAACAAAATCTTTTTGTTTAAGCTGGATATTCACCGCATTTGGCTTGACATATGTGAAGAGTCGGTGAGGGACTGGGACATAGGATTAGTCATATACAGACATTCGAGGTAGGTTCATGTAATTGCTTGAATGTGATTGTTTGTCATGACATGTATGCACTTTGAGTGAGGAGTAACCATGTGGAAATTATCTCTTTAGGCTTTGCTCACCATCGAGATCCCTCTTCGGGTACGGGGAGGCGATGAGCGGCTCATTAGAGGCCGTTTGAGAAGAAATTCGACTTGTGGCTTTGATGTTGTTGTATAACATGTATTAGAATGTTATAGATTTAATATATATTGATTAAGAGTGATTTATTAACTCTTGAACTATTGTATATAGTTGATGTATTTTGTGAGTATTAATGCAGGGGCCTAAGTGGCCGTGCTTTTACTCGCATGTGGACCTGTGTGGTCGTGCATTTATTTGGGACAGGTTTTGTGTTATTTGGGTAGAGTTCCATGTACAAAGGAGACTGGAATTTTCCTGAGTGGTGTCGGGGTTTTGAGCATCCAAGATTGTCCATGAGTTATTGGTTGTCACTTGGACCCCGGGGATTGAGGCTTCACAATATCTAAAATAAATAAAATGTTTACACTATTTAACATATAAAGTAAATTAAACATAATATATGTTCATATTTCATACATTAATTAACAAATTTTTATATTTCATATTCATAATCTAAATAAGTTATATTAAATATCTAAAAATAAATAAAATGTGTACACTATTCAACATATAAAGTAAATTAAACAAAATATATGTTCATATTTCATATATTAATTAACAAATTTTTATATTTGATATTCATAATCTAAGTCTAAAGTTATATTAAATATCTAAAAATTAAAAAAAAAATGTGTAAATTATTTAACATATAAAGTAAATTAAACATAATATATGTTCATAGTTGATACATTAATTAACAAATTTTTATATTTCATATTCATAATCTCAATCTAAATATAAAGTTATATTAATTATCATAAGTTAAATAAAATGTTTTCATACATTAATTAACAATTTTTTAAATTTCATATTCATAATCTAAATCTAAATATAAAGTTATATTAACTATTTAAAAATAAATAAATTGTGTAAACTATTTAACATATAAAGTAAATTAAATAAATTATATCTTCATATTTCATATTCATAATCTTAATATAAATATAAACTTAAATTAATTACAAAATTGTAAATGTAAAAAAAAAATTAATTAACATGAAACATACAGCAAATTAGACAAGTGTATTGAATGAAGACTTGAACACAAGAATTGACCAAAATTCTTCTAGAGACTTGCACAAAATAAAAATTGTTTGAGAGAGACGACAAAGAATGGATGAGTTTGATATATGAAAAACTAGTGATTTTAGAAATTTGTTAACATATAATTTTTGGAGTCAAACTAGCCATTTTTTAGTCAAAAAGCCGTCAAAAATGAATTATAGTCATTGGATTTGATTTTGGATCAAATCTTGATCTAACCGTTATAAATAATTTCTAGTCGTCGGATCAAGTCACATATTCAAAATCCACCGTCAAATCAAAAACCTGACCATTGGAACCTAATGAAATTGCCAGATTAAATTGTAAGACCCTGGAAAATCCAAATTTTTTCTAGATATCAGATGATGAAACGGACTTCATTGTTGGAATCGCCTTGCGAAATCTAGCTATCACGTCGAATTCCGAGATAGTCGAAATTTCACATTTTTCGAGGCACCAAAGGTGGCATGGGACACTTGGCACGTGATGAGTGGCTCACAGGGCACCACGTGTCAAGTGTAGGATAAGTCAAACAATGAGCTCAAGTGGGGCCATAGGAGACATGTGGCAACACATGATTGGATGAGAATCCAAGTGGATGGATAAGGTGATAAGGGAAATCCAAGAGGCCACTAAGAGAATGACTAGTGGCAAGTGATGACCTTTCGAAGCTTGACAAAGACAGTTGGGAGGAGAGAGGGAGAAAGGAGAGAGAAAATAATCAGAGAGGGAAGGAAGGGAGAGCTTTGAAGGAAGGGAGGCTCTACTTCTCTCCTAAATTCTGGTGATCGGACCGGTGCTTCCGGTGGAGGCGAGAGGGAAAAGTGCTCTGCTGACAAGAGCTCTGAAGTGGGCCAAGGAAACCAAGAGTTTGAAAAACTCCACGAGTGGGGTTCTCCTGCCATTTGATGCTGGCTCAAGAGCCATCCAAATGGTTGGGATGGTTGGGGCCGAAATGGCCATATGTTTCAGTCCCACAGATTGGGACTGAGTACTGAAATGTTTGGGACTGTTTTCGGACAGTCCGGGACTCGTTATGGGTTGTTTCGGGCGGTGCAGGCAGGCTCTGTGTTTGTTTTGGGCAGTCACGGGGAGCCCGATTTTGAGACTATTGATTGGCTCATGTGTGTTTTGTGTTATTTCTATTGAATAACATATTGATTGTGTATAAATGATGTTAATATGGCATGTATGACATATTAACATGAATTGGTATCAAAATGGCGCCATTTCATATGCACGGGGACACCATAGAACAGCCGGTGTGAGTGCGCAGGCCTTGAGATTTCGGAGGGTTGACCAACAATTATTTGTCGGAGTATGTCCACTAATATATATTAGAGGGTTGTCCACATAATTATTTATCGGAGTATGTCCACTAATATACATAAGAGGGTTGTTCACAAACAAACAAATATCTTTGTTTTGAAAATTATTTTTCATACATGGAAAATTGCATATGTGAGGGAGTCGGTGAGGACTCGAGGCATGGGACGGGGCATGTAGACATTCAAGTAGAATATTGTGCTTGGATGTTTGTGTGGATTAATCATTGCATGAGCATAGGTGGGGAGTAACGAAGTATAGGAAAATTAATGCAGGCGTTCTTCGGCCGTCGATGGGAATAACAATTCCAGTGCGAATGTGCACTGGGGATGGAGGCAGCCATCCGGACCTAAATCATGAAGAAAAAGGCCAGATTAGGCCTTATTTTTGTATTATGTAAATTTCTGATGCAGAAAAACCCGGTTTTGTCGTGTAAACGAGTTGTAATAAGCTTCGTCTTTGTATAATAAATACATTTTTGGAAAGTTTTCGAGTTCCGGTGTGCCTATAATAATAGGCCAATTTATGTTGATTTTAGAGTGTGTTGAACCAAAAAAAAAGGAGCTGGAGCACAGGAGGACAGAATGGGCTACTACCCACTATGAGGCCTCGGTCACGACAAAGAAAGTCTGACTCCATAGGGCTTCCTAGGCTCTGTGTCGCGACAAGTTGTTCCTTCTCGCGATAGGGCATGCAAGACAAGCGCACAACGGGTTTGGCCAATGCGCCTGGCGAGGCCCGAGTGAAAGCGGTGGGGCGCTCATGGCGAAGAACCGAAGATGCAGCCAGCGACCGAAAATTTCTTATCACTTAACATGGGCGGCCGTTTGGTGGCCGAGACCGACCTTCGATTATCACGATAGGGCGAAGCGTTGGCGGTGTGTGACTAACGCCAGCGAGTCGCAGCGCGGAAGAGGCGTCGCGGTCTGCGGAGACGGTGATGCGATCGCGACGGCGTGCGATCTGTAGCGACGGCGTGCGTGCGTCGCGGCGTAGCGCCGCGGTCGTATCGCACTATGCACACGATAGACCTACGATAATGCACTATGTTGTGCACTATTTGGTCACTGTTCATGGACACTGTACATGAACATTGTTCATGGACATTGTTCCAAAAAAAAGTACAAAAATGACTCCTGGGATTTGGGGCATTACAGCTTGGTATCAAAGCTTAGGTAAACGATTACCTAAGGAGCTCGGGTGTGTGTATCCATAAGTATGGTCATTATACCAGCTTCATAGCATGGTATCCGAGATTAAGTACACAAATACCTAGGACTCGATGGGGCATAGGTTTAGATCATGCATCCATTGTGCATTTTGATGACTTGACTTGTAATGTGTGATTAAACTGTATGAAATGTCTACATGACAAATTGTATATGGAACACTAGGGTTGAGAAACATAACGCCTGGGTTGAAACAAAGCGAACATGAAAGTCGGGAATTAAATTGAAAATTGCACTAGTGGTTGGCAATTAGCACCACTAAGGAAAAAGTGATGAACGAGTCAGTTCATGACGATTAAGTCTATTAGTGGTTGGCATGAGCACTCCTAAATAGACTGAGATAGAAGTTTAATAACTCTGTTGCCATTGACATGTGTAGATGGCAAGCCAAGGAAGAGGACGCCTAGGTCGTCCACGAGGTGCTAGTCAGGCACCACCTGTTTTCCAATAAGCAGGCCTTTGCGGAGGCCGTAGGGATTGTAGTTGATGCCATTGCAGTTGGTGCGGCCCCGGTCGGGGAGATTCAAGTAACCTCCCAGAGGTTGAGTCACATCATCCTCAGACGTTCGTAGGGGAGGGATCATGTAATTGGCAAGCGATTGGTTTCAGCAGTTGAGGAAAGTGTGAGGCTATGGATATTACCTCAGATGCTACCAGGAATTAAATTGTTGCATTCGACTAGAGGGTAAGTCTCGGATATGGTGGGCCCAGGTTAAAGACCTCACAGGACATAGAGCGATGACTTAGGCGGAGGTCCATGGCATGACTCTTGTAGGCGAGTATTTTTCCAGCCACTACTAGACATACAAGGCGGGGTTCGGCGGCGAGAGCGATGGCGGTGATAGAGTACGTGGCTAAGTTTGTTAGGTTAGCCCGTTTCTTTGTGACTCGTGGCCCGCAGAGATATGGCGAGGTGAGGAAATTGAGAATGGGTTGAAGTTGTCCATTTAGGCGAGATTGGCAGGACTCGCCTCTGGGACATGGACTCTCTGGTCGGGACGGCTCTGACCATAAAGAGAGAGATAGAGGATGCACAAAGCATCCGAGCTACAGTACTAATTGAAGAAGGAGGATCGGCCTTCTTTAGTTCGAAAGAGGTAAGGGCTTACGCTCAAGTGTTTTGAGGGACGAGGCCGCGACCGTCAAGGCGAGTCGGGCGAACTTCGGTCAAGCAAGACAGGTGACATGTTTCCACTACCAACAGCCCGGACATATGAGGCGGGATTGCCCCCAGAGGCAGGGATCCCAGGGTTTCAGGACAATGATGTAACGCCCAAAAATACCCTAGAATTTTTATAATAATTTTATTATATATTCGGGTATGGTGCAGGCCAAACTTAGGTTTTTAAGGAAAGCGATAAATTGTGAAATGTGAAATGAATATGTGAGGAATATCAGTTAAATGTTATATATGCTAAATGAAATTGATTAAACCGAGAATAACGAGTGTAAAAGGGAAAAAATGGAAAAATATAAAATGAGGACCTAAGGGTCATTTAAGAAAATGTTTATGTGTTTAAGTGCAAATATAAGTTATATATGTGCTATAAGGTAAATGGAGGCAACTTAAATCCAAAAATGGGTTTTTTTTTTATGTGCCAAATGTGGCCTTGAGAGGGATAAGTGACTTAGACCATTTTTGGTCTTAGAAATCTCCCATTTGTGCAAAAAAACGTTTATGAGAGAGAGGAGGAGGAGAAAAAGCTAGGGTTTTGGAAATAGTAGGAGATTAGTGTGAATCTCTCCATGTTTGTGCAAGATCTTGCAAGAAGGAAGAAGGAAAAAGGCTAGGGCTTCAAGAGCAAAGGGATTTAAGGTAAGAACCAAACCCTAGATTTCTTCAAATGATGTTTGAGTTAGAAAAACCCTAATCCATCCATGGGTTTTGCTCATGGTTGGTTTAGGACAATATTAGGATGTTATAGGGAGTGATTCCCATGTTTTGTTTTGAGATTTTGAGGATTTTTGAAGAACAATCGCAAAAAAAAAAAAAAAAAAAAAAGCAAAGCGGAAATCTGGCATATCGACTTTACGCGCGACATGGAACCACGCCTCAACATAGACCTGGCACGTGACATGGGATGCCCTTAGTAAGCTAGAATTTGAGGAATGCAAAATGGCACCTCTCAAAGTGCAGCCCACGCAAACATAGCTACTATTCACAGTGAACAAATTTCAGATTTTTGTTTCCAAACACCTCGTATTCGTACACCGATAGTTTAAGGACCCTAATAAATGATTAATGGGAGTTCAAATAAGGATAAAAGTAAATGAAAAAACACATCGTACCTAATGAGAGTTCGTCTTTGGGTAGACTTAGTGTCTTAACCCAAATCTGTTAACAAAGATTAATTGTCATTCACTTAAAATGTATAATAATTGTTTATCCACTAAGAGTGGCGTAATTGTTATTGACTAGGGACGGGTGAGGATCACCTAACCTAGGACGAAGATCGAAAGAAAGGAAACGACAGCCGACAGCTTCAGTTTGTTCACTAACCCTCTATCCTTATTTCAAGTGTTTTGGTAGTTTACCAAATAAATCTGAAATGATTATATGGAATGAGTATATCTTTGAAATGATATTACGAAAGTGCATATGGATTTGAAAATGTTATATTTGAAATGTTTGTCGATTAATTGCATGTGAGTGACTAATCGAATTGTAAACGAATTGGTTAATTCTTGACATCTTGAATTGAATCGATATACCAAACAATAACCAACATGTTCAGGATATAATGAAAACACAGTGTGAAGGAAATGGCAAAAATTGTGCAATGTCCACATGGCGGGATCACAATCAAATCCCATCATGATGGTGTATGGCATTGTTAAAATGTCCCACTTAGCGGAATGCCCTAATCGGCATCCTTCATGATGGCGTATGGAATTTTTAAAATGACCACTTGGCAGGATGCACCAATCGGCATCCGTCGTGATGGGAGACCGAAATTGTTAAATGTGTAAGCTCATTACCAAATGACAAAAATGACGGAATTCACCGAATGGAATCTGTCATGAATGTAAATTGTATAGAAAAAGTGAAAAAACAAACTTTGATGAGTGTAAATGGGATTTGTAAACTAAATACATCCTTGGGAGTATATGTTTGAATCTCATGATTTGATTAAGCAAATTAAAAGCATGTTAAAATGCATATTTTTATATGATCAATGATTTGTAAAGTGAAAGCATGTGAAAGTGAATAAGCATGAGTATAGTTTGATATAAAAGGCATGGTTTTATGATAAATGCATGTCATGTTAAACTGAAAATTGGAATATAACTTTATAGAACCACTAAGCATAAAAATGTTTAGCGTGTAGTTTTTATCTATGCGAAGTTTGAGTCTTGAAGGAAAGAAGGCAAGATTAAGAGCAGTCATAGAGAAGGATTACGGCGTATAAGTAGATACAGTCATATGCATATCATTTCTTTTAACATGGGGACATTTGTGAACAAAGGATTCGCTGCATTCATTATTTTATATCCTTTTGTAAAAGGCATGATACGCCATTTGTAGCTGGTGTATAAGAGTAAATGTTTTTGGGCTACCATTTGAAATGCTTAGCGTAGTGAAAACCCTAAAATGAAATGACATAAATAAAATATTTTGATAAGATAAATGAAAGCGGTCGAGATGTGGGGATTAGGTTCAGATCCACCCTTGAAATTGAGTGAAAGTTAGGTCTCGACACTTTACAAAAACAGCAAATGAAAAGTAAATAAAATAATTAAGCGAGCATCAGGAAGAAATTCTTTGCAAGTGCGATCGATCATCGTGTGACGGTGTGAGACTGATTTATTCCTCCGCTTTTGATGCGGGTTAGAGGAACCGGCACGGTCGAAGTGCTACGCGAGCACCTCCGTTACGAGCGACTAGAAGGGCGATGTCAGTCGCGAAGGCGAGGCCTGAGCTAGGGCGTTAGGGATTCGAGCGTGTCTCGCCATCCCTGCCATTGAGCTCAGCGAATCGGCCCGATCCTCCCGATGCGATTTTCTCAGCCTGGCCAAGGTATTGACCCAGTTTGACATCGCATTCATTCATCTCTACATCAGTTGTGAGAGAGTTGGGCTTAAAGGTAAAGACCTTAGAGGAGCCCCTATATGTGAGTTCTCCCTAGGGACTAGGGTGAGTGTGGATCTGATATGTCGGGGTTGCGAGCTAAAGATCTCTGGGATTCTACTCACAGTGGACCTGAAGGTCATGGACCTGAGGGTCATGGACATGTCAGAGTTCGATGTCATCCTTGGGATGGACTGGCTGATGGCATACCGAGTCGTCATTAATTGTGAGCGTAGGAGGGTTACCGCCTACACACAGGACGATACTCGTGTTGATTTTCAAGGGGACAAGCACAATGTCTTGCCCCATAGCGTATACGATTCTAAGTGGCACAGACACTTGATGGGTCGGCTTGCTAGCCTTACCCTAGAGGACGAGGCGAGACAGGACTTGGATCTACCTCGAGTGGTGTGCGAGTATGAGGATGTTTTCCGGACCCAGAGCTCTAGGGATTACCTCCACAAGGTATATGAACCCGTATTGAGTTACACCACAGTACGTGTATCTCTATGACTCCATAAGATGACACCAGGCGGGGTTACGGGGAACTCAAGGTCCCGGATATAGGAGTTATTGGGCCGAGGGATTCATTAGGCGAGCACTTCACCATGGAGACTTTCGGTTTGTTTGCAAGAAAGAGGCAGGACCTTGGCGTGCAGTGACTCATGCAGAAGCGGGGTTGAGACGCGAGGGTTACGATCAGAATCGGTATCCAGTATTAGAGGTTGATAACTTGTTCCGATCGGTTGAGGGCCTTAAGTCTACTCTAAGATTAGATCTTCTCCTGAATACCATCGGTTGAGAGTTAGGAGGCCCGAAGTATCACCAAGACAGCGTTTAGGGCCAGCGGTATGGGCGCAGTCCACGGTGAAGCCCTTCGGTTGGCAATCACGCCCAGCTGACATTCATGGACCTCATGCATAGGGTATTCTAAACCTATCTGAATTAGTTTATCGTGGTCTTCGTAGATGACATTCTGGTCTACTCGTAGTCTGAGGGGGAGCATGAGAATCATTTGAAGTCGTTACGGTATTGAGAGACCACATCGGCATGCGTGAAGTTCGATGAAGTGGGAGTTTTGACACTAGGGTGAGATTCTTGGGGCACATGGAAGTCATTTGTCGGGTGTCAGCTGGACCCGAGAAGGTCGAGGTTGTGGTGAGTTGGGAGGGAGGCCATTCGGTTCGTGGATTTCTTGGGATTAGCGGGATCTTATAAGAGGTTCATCGAGGATTTCTCTGGAGCTAGCAACCTTGCAGATGATGAGATTGACCAGAAAGAGTCGAGTTTGAATGGAATGACACATGTGAGAAGGCATTAGGAGATTGAAAGAGGAGGCTTACTTCGGCTCCTATTACGATAGTCCGGAGAAGGGACGGTACCGCGGTGTATTGCTTGACATCTCGAAGGGCCATGGCGGGATACGTTTGATGCGATCCGAAGGGTAGCTTATAGTTTCACGCGGTTGAAGAATCATGAAATGATTACCCCACACCACGACATAGGTTAGCGTAGTAGTCTTCTCTTTGAAGATTTGGCACCACTACCTATACGGTGAGCATTTCAAAGTGTACTCAGGCCACAAAAGTCTAAAGTATATCTTCACGCAGTGGGACCTTAACATGAGGCAACGCAGGTGGATGTAGTTCCTAGAGGATTACGACTTCACTTTGCATTATCGCCTTTGTAAGGAATTAAAATGTGGTTAAGGCGATAAGCTACGTGCTAATCGGAGCAGTGTGTATAGCATGTTCTTAACGCAAACTTAGGGGATTATCAGGATTACCCTTTTGCTGCACTGCGAATGCAATGGGAAATCAAGTGGTACAAGGTATATTCGTATGTGGATGTAGGCACAATACCAACCAAGTAAACCTATGTGTATTTATTCTTTTTCTTGTTTTTTTCTCTAATTTCATCACTATTTTTTATAGGATAAATAATTTTATTGATTCAAACTTGTAATAGATCATTAGATACATGGTACAAATTGTTAAAAACTATAAAGGATAAAATAATATTCATATTAATAACATAATAAAATAGGTATAAAACTTACAAATTTGATAATATAGTGATTAGAATATTTTTCAACATATTGATGATCATAATTTGATATATTCGATTGATCGAATTCATTTTGTTGAATGAATCGTCCCCACACAAATATAGTATTGTAATAAAACGACGAAAAACATCGCGTTGTAAGGCGACGACAAACTAAACGCCGTAATAAGACAGTGACAACATGAAAAACAAGAAAATACTTAAATATTTATGGAATAACAATTTTATTAAGAGATATATCGAAAAAAAAAAAGGTAAAAAGGGTGATTTTAAGCAAAAAATTCTTGAATTCACCCCTTCTAACTTAAAAAAGACGAGAGGCTAAAGAAGAAATTGTTCATTTATAAAAAGCTCGTTATCATATGAGAACGAGTTTTACACCATTAGATGGTGATTTTATTTTTTGAAATATGTTTTGTCAAACAAAATTTTAATCTGTATAGATCTCAAAGGATAAAATCATCATTTAACGATTCAACAAACATTTCTCATATAAGCTAACTTTACTCATGAACCCAAAAATAGAAAAAAGCGAGGGGTTTGTTGAAAAAACTCAAGATTATATAAGTTCGAGCTTTTCAGTCATTTGATCGAAATATTCTGATATCTTTTTATGGATCACACTTCAAAAAGTGATAAGAATCCAGATTTAACAGTAAAAAACTTAATAAATAACCAAAAGGGGGTTTATTACTTCTTGATGAAGTTAATGCACAATGACGTGTAAAATAAAAATGAATTATTAGGCAATTAGCCCCTAATAAAAAAGGGAATAAATAATAATAGAAAATTGAGTGAAGGTGTAAAAGGGAGCTGGCGTGGACTCATTCATGGGGGCGGCTTTGTTTGTCCTCAGCCTTTTACTGTAAAAACTAAAAGGAGTCGTATGTGGATGTAGGCACAATACCAACCAGTCGAACCAAGTAAACCTATGTGTATTTATTCTTTTTCTTGTTTTTTTCTCTAATTTCATCACTATTTGTTGCATGCACGAATCACAACAACCACATTATGTGAAGCATTCTGTACCACGGAATTTCTTTAGGAGTCACAACAATGAAAACAAGACAGCAAAGGAAGTGTTCTGGGAGACACACGAAATATTGGTAAAAGAAGGAGGAAATTGGCTAATCAGCACCTCCAATTCCTGCTCGGTAGTGGCGACGATGGTGGCAACGGTAGCCTTCGCGACAACATCCAGCATACTGGACGACAAAAGCTGTTGTACGCCCTAACTTATCTTTATACATCGTTAGCTGCCATGTTGATTTGTTTCTATTCAGGCCATTTCCTTCTGGTGTATGGAATAGTGCGTCTTCCCGCCGTAGCATATTTTAGCAGGAGGCAGTTTCCCTTCAACATTAATCTTCTCCTTGATACTTTCTCAAAGGTGCCAAGGCATAAGCCTAGGTCATAGTTAAAGGCTGGAGGCCAAGTTTTCTTTTCTTTTCTTTTTTGTTTCCTTGCTTTTCTTTTTTCTTTCTTGGTGTGTGTTTTGAATTATTTCTTCTCTACTTGAGCAAATGAAATCGATATTACCCTAGTCATAATTATTTTCGTATCTTCTTTTGTAATCAATTCTTTTTATTTTTTTTAAATACAAATTTGGCATGGGTTAGAAACTTCAAGTACATTAAAACTCATCTAGTTCTATGAAAATTCACGTACTTGAATTGTGCACAAGTAGAAAATTTTTGTTTGCTTGTTAATTTTTTTTTCCTTTACATCAAGAGAGGAAAAATCAGTATGGGGAACTAAAAGAAACCTGAAAGCTGTCTGATTATTGAAAAATGCTAGGAAAAAGAAAATATGTGGAGAAATTGTTTTTAGTAGATCTTTGTTTCAAAAGGAAAACATGGAATATATATATATATAGGTTAACTGGCATTGGATGTCCTCAAGCACACTTCAAACTTTATAGTTTGGTCATGAGAGCCCTTGGTAGAGATGATACACAATTGGTTACCCTATTTCCATTATCTTTGAGTGGTGCAGAATAACAATGGTTTGCATTGGTAGATCCACCTCGACGAAGGACTTGGGATGACCTTGCACATGAGCTTTTGAGACGGTATTATTTCAGTACTACTATTGATGTATCGAGGAGATATCTTGATGCTTTGAGACAAGGATCAGATGAGAGTGTTACTTCTTTTCTCACCCATAGGCGTGGGAAGCTGGCCTAGATTATTGTTCATCAACCTTAAGAGAGAGACAGAAAGAGCAAGTATAGAAGGTACTGAAGAGATTGCAGCCAAGGATTGCTAGACACTTGATTGGGGTATCATTAAGAGATTTTGCATCATTGACTTCATCCATTTTTAGCCTGGAGGAGGGTATTGTTAGAGGTTTGTGGCTAGATTCTTCCCCAACAAATCATAAGGGGAAGAAGCCATCAGTAGAGTAGAGTCTAGATGTTTATACAATTTCTTCTTCGAGACAGAGGGTCACTAGAGGTCTTCAAGTAGCTCCACGGTCTAATGAGTTATATTCACCTTACCCTTGGCATCATCACGCATAGTTAGTTCCACCTCGGACATTTGTTTTGATAGGATCCCGTCCCCTACCACATTGCATAAAGTTAGACCTTTACGGACTCGTACCTCATTTGTTCCAAGGATATCACGATGCTTCACTTAGTTACGTGTGCCATTGAGCTAGTATATGAAAATGCCGAATTGTTGACCCTCTTCGAGTCTAGGCCACTCCCTCAACCAATGCCACCACAGTTTAGGATGGATTTATACTACTCTTACCATCAAAGTTGGCCTGAGATGATACACATCAATGTATAGCTCTTCGACATACTATTCAAGATCTAATTGACTAAGCATCTATTAGTGTGGATTAGTTAGGCTCAGTTGCAGATCCTATGACTACATCTGATCCTCATTTTTCTAGTCATGTTCAACATGGTGATAGTGATTCGTCGCCTAGTGTTTAGGTTCAAGATGCACAAAATTTACCTAAATCCAACCTAGCGCGTAGTTAGGGCTATTTGTAGGTATAATGGTTTTAGGGTCGTCTTCTAGTATGAGTCTTCTACTTAATTTGGTAATCCTAGGTGGATTGCTAGTGAAAATTCTTCTTTTCAATGTAAAAAGCTTATTTTTATGAGGTTGGCTGATTATTTGGTTGTAAATCAGAATTCAAAAGCATCTCGGGGCTTAGTTTCACCAAGAATACACGTGTGATGAATTCAAGGGATAATTGTGGTAGTCCTCTTGTAGATTTATAATGATGAACATGTTCTAGGTGTATGATAGAGTTGTGATGTTTGATATATCATTGGAAAGGCTTACACTTTGACTCTTTCGGGGTCCAAACAAGAGACGATCATGGTCGCACATAACAACGAAAGGATCTTCTCAAGAACAATCCGATATGCTAGTTGGACTTGCCAAGTATCAAGATGACTAAGTGTGTAACACCTCGAAATATACCCTAGTTGTTTTCAACGTGTTTAGGGTATTTTGCATGCAGAAAATGGAATTTTTCATAAATGCGAAAACATGGAAAATTAGAAACCCGAAAATTGTACAAGACTTAAGGACAAAATGTAATTGTCCAAAAAGAGGCATTAAAGACATGGATTAATAAGATTAGAGGCCAAAATAAAATAATGGGAAATTGAAATACAAATGGTCAAGTTGGAGGACTAAAAGGCAAATAAATGAACTTTAAAAGTATAAATAGAGAGGAGACCAAAATAACTCATTTTTGGTCTCAGTATAAAAATACGGGAAGAAGAGGAAGGAAGGGGGAGAAGAAAGAGAGAGGAAGAGGAAGAAAGGGGGAAATCAAGCCAAGGTATGGATCTTTGGAGTTTGAGTATGGAATTGTATGATTTTGGTAGGATTTTGTCACTCCACTACTTGGGTATGGATTGCTAGGGTTTTCTTTGGAGATTAATTTGGTTCTCTTTTCTAGGGTTTTGTTAGGGAATACATCCTAACTCTAGATTTAAAGGGAAGTTTGGTTGAAAATCCTAGTTGATAATAATTAGATATGGAATCCTTCACAATTCCAAGGTTTTGTAAAGTTTAGTGAACTTTGGTATGAATCCTTGGATTCTTTGGCTAATTAAAAGTGTTTGTGGAGTTATTTTGAGGGATTTCATGTTAATTTTTTATGAAGAATGAAATAGAAGAGAAGTATGGAAGAAAAGTGCATGAAAAATGGTGAATTCTGCCATTCTGCAGACGGGTCGAAAACCGAGCCGGTACCTTTGGAGAGGTATCGGTCTGCGGCGATGCGATAACAAGCGGTCTGGGTACCGCTCCAAATCGGTGCCGATCACAGCCCTCTGGAACCGGTAGTGCCGGTCTGGAGTTAGGCGATCTGGAGTAAGTGTTACGACCTCAGTTAGTGCCCCGATCCTCTGATTAAGTGCTCTGGCCTCTGATTAGTGCTCTACGGCACTCTGATTAAGTGCCCGGTACTCTGATTAGTGCTACGGCCTCCCGGTTAAATACTTGGTGCCTCCCGATTAGTGCTACGGCACTCCCGGGTTCGGTCTTTGGTACTCTGCTTTGTACTTTCTGACGCCATTTACTATCTGATTATCTTGGTGCCATCGTGTTGTGTCTTACTCATTTATTAGCACTGGTTTAGGTATTCCCTTAATTATATGATAATAACCTGAATGATGAATAAGAGGAAACAAATGTGTATCGTTCTAATCTGTACTACCTACGAGTATTTCTGAATAAGAATAAGCTCTGTAACTCCTATGGGAGATCCGAATAAGCATAAGCCTGTTATAAGCATAAGTACTTGTATAAGTCCATTATATGAATGCATGCAAATTTCTGATATCTGTTATCTATTATTGTTATACGCTTGTGTAATTTGTGTATGTGCATATTACCTATGCTTCCCACTAAGCGTAAAGCAGCACGGGTTTAATCAGGTGTAGATGCAGAAGAAAGAGACAGCGATGTTCGCATTACGGAACGACCTTACGGTAGGGTTCATCGCTTTCCATAGATTAGCGCTCACGATCGGTAAATGTAAATGTATAGTTTTGAATTAAGTAAATGGGACTCGATCTTGTATGGATGACCTTTGTAACCGCTCACGATTGGTAGTTTTATTTTGGACTTTTGTATATGATATGTTGATATAGTTATAAGAATTGGATATACCATATGATAAAGCAGGTAAAGAGTCCCAGTATACGGTCTTGCACCCCGAACTCGGTTTTGATCCACTAATCGAGTCGGGCCGGGAATCGGGGCGTGACAAAGTGGCCAAGAGTGCAAACCTTCTTCATCGAATACATCCAAGGGTCATCTAACGAGTTGAATGTCACATTGACCTGAAGAGCACCCGAGACTTTACCCTCCATCTGGCGACAAGCGTAACGTTTCCACACTCTTCCTTAGAATTTAGCACTTTTACCACTCGGGATCCATCATGTTAGAGCCCAGAACCACCCGAGCCATAAGATTAAGCGACTTCTCACTAAATCTTTGGTGATATGGCAGCCAAGAGAAAATATATTTCACAGCTAGGTGTAGATGCACGAAAAGTGGGTCACGAAACTTCGAGAATTAATGGTTCTTGACCTTCATCTCTCGTTCAATCATGTTTCCAAGGCTTCAAATTGATCAAATCTCAATCCAGAGCTTCAAAACTTGAACTTAAGACACCAAAAATGTCCTCATTGCAAATCCTCATGCAATCCCAGAGCCATAATAATACCTAAAAAGGCTTGAAAGCACACTTGTACTAAAAAAAATATTAGTTTGAGGATTGGGACCTAACAACTCCCAAAGATGGGTAATTATGATGAATTAGCATCAAAAGTGTTATAAGAAAAGGTTTTAGATAGGAAAAGTTGTCAACTTTTGAGTCATTATCAAATAGACAAATGATGAGTTTGAAATTATTGGAGTCAAGGTACAGTGGAAAAGGAGATCTTTTGGAGGATGTTAGTGGTTTCTTTGGATTGGAGATATGATGTATGAAGTTATTCTACAGCTTGGATTTGAGATATATTAGATAACAGTCCTTATGGATTGGTATAGATAGGGGTTATGTTCAGTTGCGTTCAGTTTATTTAATTTGGGGTTACGGGCTTCGATTCGTTCTTGCTTTAGTTTTATTTCCATCAGTGATGTACTTATGAGTGTAATTAGCCGGACATTGGTAGGGTCTCATCTTATGGACTCACCATCCTCCTTTGATATATTGTTGTGATTTGTCCCTATTTGTGATTATGTTTTCACTTTTTCATATATGGATTTGGATTATTTTGAGTATTTTTTTTTATCCACGGGTTGATATTTCTCTATTATACGTCCCATGTAGTACACATTGCACGTCTTGGAGATTCATCTATTATAAGGGGATTAGGAGAGATGCTTAGACCCATATGGAGTGGGATATATATCATTAGAGAATTTACCCTAGAGGGAGCTGCAAACATCAGGTTGCCCAAGCTCAACCCCAATTTAAATCCAGTTGATAAAACTTAACCCAAACCCAACCCGAATTACAAAAAGTAGTGTCCAAGCCCACCCAAACATCAGTTTGGGTTGGGTTAACCTTCCCCAAATCTGGTTCTTGTTTTGTAACTAAAATATAAAAATAACAAAGAGAACAATCCATTGGGCTTCTTTAATTTTTCCTTTATATAACTTTTTTCTTTAATCAATTGTCCGAATAATTGCTTTGGCTTTTACTATTTTTTTTCTTTATATATCTCTTCATTCCATTCTCACAATGGGATGCTTTTCTTCATGTAGTTGAACTGGAAAAAAAAGGTCAAGATTTCCAAATTTTTTAACTTTATTCCAAGGAACAATGTGTGTGTTAATTTAGTGTTCAGGTGGATATATATATATATAGGATCTATTTTTCTTTCAGAAATTAAAAATACTAATAATTTTATATAAAATATAAAATCTCTCATACATTTTTTATTATTAATAAACATTTTTATAAATTTCAAAATATGAGGAAACAAAAATTTGTTTGTGTGATGAATGCTTAATTATTTTTTTGACAAATGAATGCTTAATTCTTAAAACTAACGTTTTGTATTATTTATTTACTTTATTATTATTTTTTGAGAAAATTAATTTATTGATTCAAACTAGTAATACTTCAATAGAAACATGGAATCAAAATTGCTAAAAATCATAAAGGATGAATTAATATTAAAGTTAATAGTATAATGAATCGACTCAAAGTATGTACATGCATTTGAAAGTCAAGCTTATACATTTGATATTACTATTGTGACTAGAATACATATAACTCTAGTTCTGTATTATATTGACAACCATTGATTTAATTTCTTATCTCCGATCGTATATGCTTTGCTTGCCTAAATTGCTCAAACATAAATAAATGTCACATCGAAATGAAAAAAACCGAAACGTCGTAATGAGACAACACAACCGCCCGTCGCATTAAAACGGTGATAACCATACACGTACAAAGGCGATGACAATCACACAGGCACCAGGACGACGACTAAATTACAAAAAAAATAAATAAAAACCTAAATAAGTGTGGAATAACCACTTTATCGAAAAAGAAAAAGATGAAAAGAGGTGTAAAAAAGTGATTTTACTCCATAAAAATTTTACTCCATAGCTATTAACCTAATGCCCCATTTCATATGTAGGGGAACGAGCGAGCACTAAAGAAAAACCACAATTTTCCCCCCAAATTATCAAACAAGCATCATGATCCTACGGACCATCCTTGGACTAATAGGTATATCACCATCCCAACATGCATGATATGAATATGCTAACCATCTAGATTTGTACTATTTCAGTGCATATACTTGTGTCGCTGTTCGGATTAGGAGACGAGAGAAAGAAGGTGGAAGAAAAGAAAGAAAAGAACATATGGTTTGTTTAGACCCTTGACCTCATGCTAAGGATGTTCCTCAACGTACTTCTTTTGGGTGAGGGCTGACTATGGTTTCTTATCTTTGCATCCCTCCTTCTGGTTGGTTTGTGTTCTTTTTATTATTTTTCAGGGTATTTAAGGAGATAAAAATTGAAAATAATAATTTTTCCTTGTATACATTGTAGTGATCAATTTTTGACAAATTTAATTTAGCATGGCTTAGTGCTTTCATTTAGAGTGCAACTAGCCCCATGAAAATAATACTTTTTACTTGCATATGTTGTAGTTAATTTTTGAAAATTTTGGCACGACTTGGTGTTTTTATCATGATCCCAATGAAAATTCACTCAAATTGTACAGTACTGGAAGATCATTTGCCTCTTCTTAATTCCAAATTCATATATATATATATATATATATATATATATATATATATATATATATATATATATCCTTGAAAAATATTATAATGATCTCCAAGGCTTGTGGCGTGAGATTGATTTTCATCGACCAAACCCTATGAAATGTGTTGGTGATATTCAATGTTACATTACTCTTCTCCAAGAAGAGAGTATATATTTTTATTGATGTCCTTGACGAATGTATATATATATATATATATATATATATATATATATATATATATATATATATATATATATATATATATATCCCTTGAAAATTGGCTAATAATGATCTCAAAGCTTGTGGCGTGAGATTGATTTTCAACGACCAAACCCTATGAAATGTGTTGGTGATATTCAACGTTACATTACTCTTCTCCAAGAAGAGAGTATATATTTTTATTGATGGCCTTGACGAATGAATTGACAAGATCCAAGCAGATGTATTACAAATGCATCCTTTTCCTACTGTTAAGCAAGCATATGCACAGGTCAGAAGAGAAGCAACTCGGCAAATGGCCATGATTACCAACAACAAGAATGAGACTACAGGAGCTGTTCTGGCTTCCAAGAGCATTAAGTTAGGACAGTTAATTCCATTAGGCTCTCTATCTTTGAAAAATGGAAAATCTGGTATGTCTTCTAAATCACAAACCTCATTTGATGGAACTAAGTGCTCTCATTATGGTAATTTAAAGCATACTCGTGAGAATTGCTTCAAACTTCATGGCTACCCTGACTGGTGGCATGAACTTCAAGCTCAAAAACGTCAAAATAAGGCTGAAACTGAGGGTAAGGCTGTAGTGGTTACTACAGAGCTCCACCTCTCAGTCACACTATCAATTGAATTATCACAAGGTGTTAATCATAAATTACTATCGTAGTAGTGCTTGGATACTTGATTCAGGGGCAACTGACCATATGACCTATAATGCCACTGATTTTTCAAAAAATTTATCACTAAGACGCACTACAATTTCTAATGCCAATGGGATTATATCTCCAATCACGGGAGCAGGCATTGTGACCTTGTCACTAGCTCTGGATGATCTTAGTGTGAGTCAAGCACATCATGTGCATTAACAGAGTAACATCAAAGAACAACATATTTTACTTTGGCATTGGTGGTTCGGATATCCATATTTTGGATACATGAAGCATTTGTTTCTAGATTTGTTTAAGAGCTGCAAACTTTTGCTTTTAAATGTGATACTTTCATTTTGGCCAAGAGTCATAGAACAATTTATCCTTCAAGCATGAATAAAAGTAATATTCCATTTGCTTTAATTCACTCTTATGTGTGGGCCCTTCGCCGGTAACTTCCATATATGGTATCGGTTGATTTGTTATTTTTGTTGATGATTGTACTCGCATGACATTGCTATACCTATTGAAGCATAAGAAGAAGTGTTTGATGTGTTCCAATCTTTCCATATAATGGCCAATACTCCACTTTATGCTAAAATTCAGGTTTTTAGGTCAGATAATGGGAGAGAATACATGAATCAAAGGATTAAGGATTATTTTCCTTAACATGGTATCAGAGCCTATTTTGGTATCAGAGCCTATTTTGGTTGGAGGTCCTTGGTTCAAGCCACCTCTTTGAAATTTATTCCCCATTTGTTGATTTGAAAGTCCATGAAAGACTCTATTTGATTTGTTTAACTCTTCACATGCATAGGCTGAATGTGAGGTAGAATGTTAAAGACATGGTATTCATATTAAACTAAAATCCTACAAGCTCGAGCTTTTAGGAGAGTTGATCATTTAATATCCCTTACTACCCATGACCCTTCTTGAAACCTAATCACTCCTAGTGGAATTTAGAATGTAGTCCCTCTATTCCCCTCTCAATAGCTTCTCACACCCATACTCACATTACATCAATATAAAATGAAGAATTAAAACATCATCTTTCACACAAGGTGAAAGGCTTTAAACATGCAATACCCATGTTTGGTGCGGTCATGTTGGACAAGATTATGAGAAATTTAAGCAGCTTTATTGTCGTAGTATAAATTATCATTGTGCTAGGAACAAATCTGACTTCTAGAAATAACTTCTTTAGCCAAAGGGCTCATACAAACCTTTTGCCATTCCTCGAAACTCAAGCTCGACACTTGTCTAATGCAACCACTTTTTGCTTTTTACTCCTCCAAGTAACCAGGTTACCACTAATAAAAGTGAAGTACCTAAAAGTAGATTTTCCATCATTCACACTTCCTACTCAATTAGCATATGTGTAACCCTAAACAAGTAGATGACTGTTCTCAGAATAAACCCAACTCTCAAATATATTATCTAGCGCACACAAATTTCACACCACCTCACCCTTCGATTTTGTTCTTTTCGGCTGGGCCTACACCCTCAAGAAAGGCCTCGATAATGTTGAGTTAAAGTCTTACATATGTGGACCTCAACCTTTCTCTCTCTAGGCGATGTGAGACATCACAATCCACCCCCCTTAGGACCCATCGTCCTCGTTGGCACATTTTCGAGTAGAGATTAGGCTCTGATGCCATTTGCAACAACCCAACTCTTTACCCAATATTCTTCGGTTTAGGACTACAATGGCGCACACATGGCTTTCTACCAGCCCACCCCGGTTTTGCTTCTCTGTTGGGTCTACGCCCTCAAGAAAAGGCCTCGATAGTGTTGAGTTAAAGTCTTACATATATAGACCTCAACCTTTCTCTCTTTAGGTGATGTGGAACACCACAGTTCTTGTTCATGCAATATAAGTCCCTCATTGATTGTGCTTTCAAGTAGTGGATTATTCAAACCACAACATCCATATAATCTGAATGGGATTATGCATGAATTGACTAACTACAATAATGACTTAGGAAATGTTCAAGTCACAGTCCTTAATGTTCAGACTATGATTTCGTTTCGACTATGCTATTGTGCGTCCAAACTCCCCCTATGAGACTTAGTGTGTGCAGAGCATATGTGATATATTTTGCAATAAAGTAAAGGCACGTGCAATTTTTATGTGGTTTGACAACCTGCCTACTTCCAAGGGGTTGTGCCCAGATGCAAGGATTTCCTCTTATCTGATTCAAGTGTTACAATTAGTCTTATGTGGTACAAGTCTCCCTCTCTACCCATGGCCCTTCTTGAACCCTGATCGCTCTTAGAGGAATTCATAATGAACTCCCTCCATTCCCCTCTCTACAACATTACACGCCCAATCCCATATAACAAAAAGATGAGGAATATAAGAACCATCATCTTTCACCAAAGGTGAAAGGCTTTAACTTGTAATGCCTCAATTGAGTATCTGCACTCCTTACTCCCTCAGCATGTTTGGACTTCGCTTGTTATTCTTCAAGCTCTAGTCTTGAAATTCGTGTTAAGCATCTTCCAAAGTCCCAAATATAGCCTCGTATATTCGGTTATGGAAGACTAGATAAGGTTGGATCATTATCCTAATATGACTCCAAACCTACCTTGAATTATCTCGCACTTCCTTCAAAGGTCATTTAGAGAACAGAAACTTGTCAGATCATATCCTCTTGTAATGGAATCATTTCTGATTCTAATTTAGTTTGATAGCCAGATGACCCAATCTCGATTCGATCATCCACTCGCTTAAAATGATGCTTATCCTATTACCTAAATGATCTCAGCCTATAGGTTACTTTGCTCCATAAGTTCCGTCTCCAAAGCTGTGAGACTCACTGATATCCCATAACTTCTTACTTCTCTAGTCCTGACTTCCGATTCGTGCCACAAGAGCTGAGCTGAATCAACAATATTTATATACCTAGCCTCATCGGGGCTGTAGTCAAGCTACCGCAGATAAAGGGGTCTGTGGCTCAACACTGGGACGGGTTTTCATCCTAGAATGATTTGCATAAGTGTGTGCTGTGTGTTTTCTATTCGACTTTTCGATTTTGTTTCAAAACAAGGATGAGCTTGGCAAAACCGATTAATCAGAAACTGAAAATGAAGTGTGAAAGTTAACTTTGAAGATTTAGGTCACTAACCTCGAGCAACTTGGGCAAACAAGTGTCCCTGGTTTTACTTCCTCAAGTACGACAAGCAACCTATACCCAAGCCACAACCGATCTATGTTTAACTAGCAACCTCACCCCTAAAAATCAACTCCTATTCGAAAGTTAACACGTATAACATGCATCTATCGCCTTTCTACTTGAAACCCCTTAACACAAATATCATCTCAAAGGCTCGTGAAAGACCATCTATCGAACCACAAGGCATCTAGCAACAAGTATGCACTGATCCTGAAGCATGGTAAGTATTGGCCAAATTAATAACATTCAATGCTATTCCACCATATTAAAGATAGTAGCCATAAACACTGGGACTGTAGCTTTTAATACAGACAACTCGCATACGCCCCACCAATTGCTGGGGCCTTCCCTTTCTTTCTTTAAAGAAAAGAGGGCTTTAGCTTCAAGATCTCGAGTTGTCATCCTCAAGATGTGTCTAAGAGCTGCAAAATAAGGGAAAGAGGAGAGAGAAGAAAGAAAAGCAAACCCTAACTAAACTACTTAGACAAAATAAAAAACTTACCAAAATTTCTTCCTCAATTTCGCTTTGGTTACAAATGGAGGGCCCCTGAGATAGTCACCCAATGTATGAAAATACCACAAAGCCTAACACCTGGCTAATTTTAGGGACAAGAGAGTAACATACCAAAATTGGAAGTCATTGCATTAATTACAAAAAGCATGACACAAAGACTTCAGGTTCAAAAATTCCCGCTAGCTAGCTAAATCACCAAGAGATAAATAAAATGCAAAATTTCACAAAGAAATGTGATTTCATGATGAATAAATTCCTCAAGCAAATTAGCCAAATTTATGAGAAGCTAAATGCAAAATTTCGCTAGGAAATGTTGCCTAGCGAATTTCTGTGTCTAGTTTAAATTGCAATTTCAGCTAAGATTACACTTGTTGTCGAATTTTCGCAATCCCAACAAATTTTCGCAATCTTAGCGAAATTCCCGATTTGGCCGATTCATCACGCATTGCTTCCCGGGTCCCCATCGCATCGGTGATTTCCCATCACTTTGCCTTCATTCTTTTCTTCGATTCGTCCGTCAGATGGCCGACAATTGAGTTAAATCTTCATGATTCATCATATGTCTCGATATTGAACTCCCAGCACGCAAACCTCGCAAAACAACCAAAAATAACCTCTAAACTAAGATAAGTGATACTAAGAAGACTCGAACACTTCACCACATAAATGACATGATTAAGGCGCAAAGCACTCAAACCATCTTAATATGTGGTTCAAAATACACTTTCGGTACTAATCACACCCCCAACCGAAACGTCATAGTCCCATAGCAATGCAAAACTAAAAGGAGATATATGCAGGATTTAAAAAGTTTATGATTCAAAAGGTATGTACATATAAAACATCGGGCCTTAAACTAAAAAATGGACACCAAGTTTGGAAAATCGATGATGAGCCAAACCATACAAGAACAAATTTTTTAGGGTCAATATTCCATGATTCTCAACTTGAATTTCCACCTAAGTCTAATGGTTCTTTATATAAATCCGCATTAAGCCAATAAATTGCAAAATTTGTCCCTCCCCAACCTATGACCACGGCCTTAAGCCGCCGGGAATACCAACCTAGATAAGTGATAGTTACGCACTTCTTTATTCAACTATATCAGAGGGTGCAATGCTTAAAATCCGACTTCACCAAACCACCTGGGTCCACCACACTCTAACTAATTAAGGCTTGTAGTGGCATCAAGCCAAAGGATCACTCGACCACAAACTCTACGTGCTTCACCCCTGACTCGAATGACTTCAAAATCAAGCACCAACAAATCGTTAGATTCCCACTCATTCACCCATGTAATCAACACTAAATCGATGACTCCAAACTCACAATTAAGGCTTAGTGGCATCAGTTTCAAAGGTTACCATACACCCCTGACCGTGCTCCTGCTCTGGCAAAACCACGACTTTATTTTTCTTTTCTTTGCTTTTCTTTTCGGCTTTCCTTTCTTTTCCTTTTCGCACAAAATCAGTCTTCAAGTGTGGTAACACAAACCCATCTTTAGGTCGTCAACATGCTTAAGGCCGACTATGCAAAGCTTAAAGGAAGTAAAACAAATTCACGTACCATTGAAATAATCAGAGAGGTGTGAATTAGCATAAGGAGAATTTTCTGCTGAGTACGTCGGAACTTCAACTCGACTAAAACTGCTTTCAAGCATGGAATTGGTTTCTAACATAAAGGCTTAATAAACAGGCTTCCAAATTTCCAATAAAAACAATCTAATTGGCCCAATTTAAGTATTCCAATTGTTCAATCAAGGCAATTCAATTGTCCAATCGAGACAAAAACGATTACATATGGTAAAAAGCACAAAACATGGTATGCAAAATCAGATATATATATATAGACCGAATAGTTGGAGACAGCTAAATGGCAAGTACATGCATACCAAAGCTAAACATACAAAATATCACGCTACGGCGATACATAAATCCTAAACAAATTGCAGTGCAATTGATAAAACCGGTAACTATACAAAATCAGCAGAAACCTAATCCACCTCACCGCCGTGGTGGGTGGTGGGTCCGGTCGCCGCCGCAGCCTAAAACATCCAAATAGCCGCGCCTGCGGCTGGCTCCTCTCTGGACAGAACACGAGGAAGCGCCCAAGCGCGCATGATCCGCTACCGAAGCATGTGAGTGACACTCGCCAAATTTCGATCCCGTCGTCTGGTAGCCGCGCAAGGAGCGTATGGCATCCATCACACCAAGAATCTCTAGAACTGGTGTGAACATACCAGTGAATGGTGCACACAGATGGACCAGTGTATCAACCGCAGTCATGAAGTGTGGTGGATGAGGAGACAGTGACACCGCATCGGACCTCCGCATCTCTGCCTGGCAGTGATATCGTCTCTGGAGTCCCTCAACACCGATCCTGCATTCTCGGTCCCGCTTGCCTGGAGGTGGAAAGATACGGGTATGGTCATCACCCGCTCCACTGACATAACCAGAGGGCATCTAATCCTCCTCTCAATCCTCGGCTCCTCTGAATCCTAAATGCCTTTAACCCGCAGAGAAGTTCTGACAAGAACTAAGACCCCGCCGCACCAGCCCTTCCGATGGACCTTCTCGTCGAAATGCATCAAGGAGGTCAAAACCAGCTCAGAGGGACTAAACCAAGATCCCTCGAGATCCTGTGAAAGAGCCTCCAAGACGCCCTCCGCCGCATATACTGCCGCAGCCGGAATGGGACCGGTCCCGAATAAATGGTCAATCAAAGAATATCCGTGGAGCCGCTCCGAAAAGTATTGGGTCCAAATTAGGTGCTCCCGGCCGCTGATCAACCATCTCGCTACCAGCCCAGCGGGCCCAATCTCTATAACCTCTCAGACGTCGGCCAGATACGCAGGCCCAAAGTCGCCGAAATATCACGCCCGAGCAATTCGCCACATCATCAATAGAGAACTAAAGCTCACGCTTAATTCATCCGCCTCGGCATGTCAGAGAGTCATAGAACCAAGACCACTGTGGCACATGTCGCCGAGTCATGAAGGGCAAGAGCGACTCATCAATCACGGACTCTAAACTGGATCGTACCACGGACATCGTGAGAATGGACTCCGATGAAAGTCCCTAACTGAAGATTCCCCTGGAACGGTGCCCTACGAACAACCCGCCCCGATCCCGGAGGTGTGACAACCGAGGTGATGATGTCGCCCGCACCCGATAGGATCGGTGACGGTCGCGCCGAGAAGAGATGACTCACGGGGCCCACATGCCCGCTCGGAGGGCCTAGCCCTCCTAACTTCCTCCGAGGTACATGATGGGGCCCGAGGTCCATCCGTGTCCGATAACGACGAATCCCGAGGCTCCTCGTAATCGCCGTGACCAGACGTGGCATCGGAGCCGGACTGAGTCAGCCTCCTGCATCACCTAACCCACGGCCAAGGCGTGACCCACCCCTTTGTGCACGAACTATATCTAAAACAATAAACACTGGAAGAACACTCATCGAAATGCAAACAGGCTCAGATTCTCGAATCGAGGCTCACCGGAGGACCTAATCACCAAACAAGCGCATGAGCCAGGCTCACCGCCGCAGCTAAACCGGCCTCGAAATAGCCAACAAGGCTCGCAAAGGACCAAATGCCGAGGTCGGGCAAAAAATAGCTGAACCACGCAGCAAGAGGGTCCCGAATCCAGGCTCACCAAGGTCTTGCAGGTGGCTCAGCCGGCAAAGAATCTCGCCGTGGAATGGGTCAGGCTCAAGGTGGTCGAGATGCTAGCTAGAGGGAGGCTCACTGTGGACTTTACGCAGGCCTTGGCCAGGCCGAGATCAAAGCAGTGGCGTGATGCGCAGGCTGTGGCAGGCCAGACCGCGTCACTGAATTGTGGCGCACCTCAGCGGCAAACAGACAAGGTGGCAGAGGCCGAGACTCAGGGCTTCGCCGGGAGGGAGAATGAAGTGGTACTGGACAAACCCCACCCAGTTTAAATAGCTTGTCATGGTAGCCGAAGGGTTCCCAGACCATTTTTCGCTATTTTTAACGCACTGGGCCCCAGCCGCATTCCCGAATTCAAAAATTGCTATATTAATTATGACTAATATATGAAATAAAAAATTAATATAATAAAATTACTATATATAAACTGTAAGTAAAATTAATACTAAGTACTATAGTGTAAAAACAAAGTACTAAAACGTGGAAAACTGATAAATTAAAAATTTTCTAAAAATAACTAAATGTTAAATCGGGATCGAATTAAAATAAAAAGCAAAATTATGAACCTAATTCGCTTTGAAAACACCGAATCCACTTTCATTCTCAAAAATTACTCAAGGGGGTCAAGGAGAATGATTCTCTCAACCTGAGTGTACCGGGTTGACTCCATTGCTTCAGCCCATTTGTCGACTGCCTCGTTGATGGTCAGCTGGACCTGGTTAATTAGCTCTGTAGCAGTCATGGCAAGACCAATATCTTTTCATCTCTCAATGATTAATTTCGCAATTCCCTGACACTGCAGTTTCTCGTGACAATCAACATTTGAAACAGTTCTGTCATTATCGATTTCATGAGTTCAGCAACTGCTTGTTGCCTCGGGATGAAAGATGTTCAACTCTATAGCGCGTTACCAAAGGTAAGTCAGATGACTCCATTCCAAAGAATTTATTATCAGACGGGTCAGGGTCGTAAATGGTCTTCCTAAGATGATCGGAACATAATCGGGTTCACTCAATCGCTCAAGGTCAAGCACTACAAAATCACTGCAAGAGAATTCCGCTCATTTTCACCAAGACATCTCAACTATCCCCAAAATTTTACCGATCTATCGCCCAATGAGCGTGATACGGCTTCATGAAAGTTCACCCAAACCTAACCGCTTCGTATCACGTATCACTAAGCAAAGAGGTTCACACCGCCCTGTGATCAAGTAATGACTGTTTCATGTACCCTACCACACACCAAATTCAGATATCCCGATCCTCAGATTTGACCGATTCTTTACTTTGGACGCGGCAATCGAATTTTGTCAGCAGAAGAAATGCTTTTTTCTCAATGCCTAACTCTCTTCGAACAGGCAAAGATCTTTCTAAAATTTTCGTGATGTGGACTTGTTCGATTATGTCCAATAGAGGTATGTTAACTCACTCTGCCTTAAGACCTCTAAATGCCTCGCTTGTCGAGATGCCTTCTTCTTACCTCTAAGTGCTTGTGGAAATGGAGGTGGTATGCTAGATTTCATTGACCTTCTCAGAGAATATGTCGACCGCACCCTCCTCCCCGATTGATTCTTCAACAGTGCTTCGCATGGTTGATCAACCTCTTTCCACTTCTTGTAATTATAGCCTTAACCTCATCCATTCAATTGTCGATGATCTTACCATGGACTTCGGGTTTGGCATCGCCAGTAACCTTCCTTCACTTCAAGAACTGGCTGATTCCTGTGATGGAACAACAGGTTATCAATTTTTTTTGTTTAGATTCGCCTCAAGCCCATCTATTCTCTTATTCGTTGTACTTTCTTACAAGATTTAACTTTGTGCCACAGACATTGATTCGTCTTCCAGTAAAGCTGCCTACCACCTTACTCAAATTTAAATGGCTTCATTCCACTGTGATGAGGATGGTGGTGGTCAGGTTGAAATTGGGAACCAAATCGTGGCTCGCACCCTGGGGTACATATGGGAGCTGGGCTTCCTGTGAAAGGTTAGTGGGTGATTCAATTGGAATCTGTAGGCATTTCCATATGAGGCATCAAGTTGTGGTGGTTTATATCATTCTGGCCAAAGATTAGCACATTCCGAAGACAAATCCTTCATCAGAAAATCATAGACACCGTTTCACCGGGATGGCCAGGGATTGGAACAAGGCAAGGATCAAAAGTGTGGATTTTCTACCAACGATGTACTATGGAGCCTTTTCCCAAGCTCCTCCACCTTTCCTAGCTCAAGGCTGAAAATCCTAGCTTTCATTTCTATATCCTCCTACAGTGTATAAATCCTCTGGGGTCGGGTCAAGGCCCTATTGTTTCCATTTCCTGTATTCGCTCATCCCAACCCTTAGAAGCTCTCACCACAGAATTTAAAAAATCCATGGCTTCAGATGCTTACTCAGAAAGCTCCCTCCTACTACATGGTTTCCAAAGCCGCCTCTACGGCAGGAGACATACCACCATAGAAGTGGTTTACCAAAGATCTACGTATCAAACCCATGATGTGTGGCATGCACCACGGTCTCCTATAAATCTCTCCCAACACCGATAAAACCTCTCACCATCCCGAGTCGTGAAAATTTGTCTTTTCAAATTATTAGTCTTATGAGCAGAGCAACGAAGAACTGCCGGGAGTGCACTTTGCAGCTCGGCCCGATTTCTAATGGTTCTGAGCCTCAATGAGTTTGCCAAATCTTGGCCTTGTCCTTTAGGGTCGGTGGAAATGCTTTAGCCCCGACAAATCCATGTCCATCATACCTTCCTTAAAGGTAGTAAACCTCCTCAAAATCCCTAATATGAGTGTATGGATTTTCATTTTTCCATACCATGATATGTGGGAGTAAAGGGGTACGAAATATGGCCTCCATGCTACATCTTGACGGGGAGGAATGATCACGGATAGGGCACTAACTCTGGGATGGTGGATGTGATCCCTCATGGTTCTATAAGTTGGATTCATTGGGGTTCGAGAGGCGACTCTGTTGTTCACCCGGGTGGTGGATCCATGGTATCGGTGTGGCCTGTGACTTCAACGGCCCGGGTCGGGTTGTGTGCCGTTCTATCTGGAGTCTTCACGAGTTCCTCTATCCGACCTTTGCATACACAGGCTGTTACCTGGCGAGACCACGACAAAACACAAACCAACTTGCAAAAAGGTTGGGTTATTAAAATAAGCTGACTATATATAAAAACAAAAGCAACGGTGAGATTCTTGCAAAGTGATGAAAACTTCTGCGATTCTGCGCAGCGGAGTTTCAAAGAGTTAAAAAAGATTACCTTACTTGTGATGTTGATCACAAGTACGCCTAACTTATCATTCGTAGTTTGCGGCACCATCCGTTACTTGGCGTCATTTGATTCGTGCCACAATAGGCTGGTAGACTCCAGCAATATTTATATACCTAAGTTCCTCCTACTTGTCGTAGTCAGCACTACCGGGTATAGTGGTCTAAGGGTCGAACACGGGGGGATGGGTTTTCATCCTAGGAATGATTTGCATAAGATGTAAAGGTAAGGCTTTCTATTTGGACTTTTTGGATTTTTGTTTCAAAAACAGTGTGATGAGTTTGAAAACTGATTAACTGTAAAAACTGAAAATGAAGTGTGAAAAGTTAACTTTGAAGATTTAGGTCACTAACTCGGTAACTTAGGGCAAACAAGTGTCTCGGGTTTTATCCTCGCGTTATGACAAACGGCCTATAGTCCAAGCCGCCGCCGGATCTATGTTTAACTAGCAAACCTCACCTAAAATCAACTACTATTTGAGGTTAACACGAGATAACATGCATCTATTGCCCCTTTTTCGGTTTGAAACCTAACATTAAATATCATCTCGGGAGGCTCGTAAAGACCATCCCCTAATGAACCCACGGTGCATCTAGCAATAAGTAATGCGCTGTATCTGCAGGCATGGTAAGTATTGGCGAATTAATAACATTGATGCTATTCCACCATATTTTGAGAAAGATAGAATATAAACATGGTATGGCTTTTAATACAAGAGGATAACCTGCATACTTACCACCAAGCTAGCTTCCTTTTCTGGCAGCTAAAGGAAGTAGCCCAGCATCTCTTGAGTTGTCATCCTCAAGAGGGGTGTTTGGCAGCCAAGAAAATAAGGGAAAGAGGAGAGAGAAGAAAGAAAAGCAAAACCCTAACTAAACTACGAGACAAAAATAAAAACTTACCAAAAATTTCTTCCTCAATTTCTTGTTTTTGGTTACAAAATGGGAGGGGGCTTATATAGGCCACCCAATGTATGAAAAATACCCGCAAGCCTAACAATTTGGCTAATTTTAGGGACAAGAGTAATACACAAATTGAAGTCGGTTGCATTAATTACAAAAGCATGACAAGGCAGTGAATTTAGCTAAGGCTCACAAATTTCGCTAGGCAGCGAAAATTTCGCCCCAGCTAAGCGAAAATTTCGTACAACTAAGCGGAAATCATGCGAGATCGCGAAAATGCAAAATTTCGCTGGCGGTGATGAATTTCGCTAGCTAAGCCGCAACAGCGTATGTGGCAAAATGCAAAATTTAAGCTGAGCCGGTGCCTAAGCCCGTTGGCGAAGTACCAGTCTCTCTTGCGAGAAAATTGGTAATTTAAGCTAAGATTCTTGAAATTTTATGGGTTGCGAAATTTTTCGCAATCCCGGTAGCCACCCATGATCTTAGCGAAATTCACGGGATTTCTTCGATTCATCATTTGCATTGCTTCACACGTCTCCTGCGCATCGATTTCCATCACTTTGCCTTCATTCTTTCTTTGATTTTTGGTCTGTTTGATGGCTGACAATTGAGTTCAATCTTCATGATTCATCATATGTCTCGATATTGAACTCCCAAAGTACGCAAAAACCTACAAAACAACCAAAAAATAACCTCTAAACGGCATAAGTGATACTAAGAAGGCAGACACTTCAATTGGCATAAATGACATGATTAGTGCGCAAAAAGCACTCAAAACCTATCTAATATAGGGTTCAAAATAGCACTTTTTGGGTACTAATCAACTTCCAATATCTGGCACGTCCCTACAACATAGGGTTGCCTTAGTCCAAACTACTTTATGATACTACCTGGAACTTCACCTCTAATTCTTCATCAACCTCGAACTCTGAAGACGCTATCTTCTTACGAGATCTTTGGAGCAGATATGGGAAAGATCTGAAACTGGCTGGATCTGCTGCTTGTCTGTTCTTCAGCAAAACATCCCTCGAAGAATGTAACAAGAATGTGTAGAGGAGAGAGAAAGAGACAATAGGCATTGGACACTCGATGAAGATTGCCATTTCATTATTAGAATGCCCTCATTACAATCTAGCAATCTATTTTTAGGAAGGAATTAGAAAGTACAAAATAATCCCTTCCCCTACCATTCTTCCTCGTCTTACTTCCCCCACTTTTTTTATGAAGACCTAAAAGTCAAGGGATCTAGGAGATGGCAAGTCTATAGGCACAATGTCCCCACTTTTCTCACTGTTATGTTTAGACACTGGATGATCACTGGTGGTAGTCCTTGGTAGTAATGGTGAAGGTGTGAAGATTGGTTAGCTAATCTTGCCCTTAAAAGTAGGGTCTATAGTCTCTACCGGAAGATTGGTCTTTTGTGTAGGTGAGACCTGAACTCCAGTCTTCGGCTTTGAGCTGGAGTCTAGACTTGCCATCAAATTAGAAGATGGGATAAGATCTGTGTACTCCCCCTCAATGTCTTCCCCTTAAGAAGAGGAGAATGTTGGAGACATTAAAGTGCGACATTCATATAGGGTTTTAAGCCCCTCAGCTCATGTTTTGCTTTCATTTTGTGTAGAATAGGTGCTTTTGACCTTTTCTACTATTTTTGATCGATGTCTTAGGTTGTTTGATGTCCGTGCACATTTTCATAGCGATTGGTTCCGAGGAACAGCGTAGATCATCATTGTCGTCTGAGACCTTTGTCGAGAGCCTTAGAGTAGTTCTAAAGTGAAGAGGCGGGTGGAGAGGCGGTGTACGGTACCACACTAATTGGTACCGGTACCCACATGCAGTGGAGCAGTGGTACCGGTACCAAAGATAGTGGTACCGGTACTCCAAGGCTGTTGGAGTACTAGTGCACTTTTGGTACCGATATCGGTACCAACATGCGATCTCTGCAGGATTTGAGCGGAATTTCGATCTTGGTGCAAGGGCACGCTCGTCTTTCGATCCCCACTTTGAGATCACTAATGAGGATTGTATTTAAGCCCACCTTAGGGCAGAGTTGAGGGAGTTCGGATTTTAGGGTTTTGGCTCTAACCTTTGGAGTGTTTTCTCATTTTTTTTCTAGGGTTTTCATAGAGTAGAGTATTTAGTCTTCTTCTTATTATAGGTTTTGAAGAATTGTAACTTTTCAGTTGATTCGATAACTTGGTGTCATTGAGAGACTCTGCGTTTTTGATATCTTAACCTTGCAATTGAAGTGTTATTTCTCAATTTACGTTTACTATTAATGTTCCAGCAATTATGAATCAATTCTCAGCTTTAATGGAGTTCAAAACCTCCATGATAGGGTTCTAATGGTGGAAACTCACCCCCTTCAAGGTAACAGCCCCCAATCCCTCTTATGTGCTTCAATGGGATTTGTACAATATTGAACACGTGTGAAAATTCTTCTAAACCTTAGTTTGGCATCTTCTTGACCACGTGTGAATGAGAGATTCCTGGTACACGTTGTGCTTGATCTCAAATGCAAACTAAGAGTCCAAACAAATCGTTTGAGCAAGCGTTCGAAATCGTTCAATTATTCTTTGTCTTACAAAAGCTTTTAAAGTTAAATCCCCCATCGAAGACCATTCATCAATGGCTCCTAGATGAGATTGTAAGTGAGAGGTGGAGTACCGGAGTTGGTGGTGAGTGGAAACCTAAGGATCCTATCATTCGCCCTCCTAGTTTTACAACAGTTTAAGTCAATGGGTTAATAAATCATTCAACCACAACCCCCCAGATTTTACTTTAATCACACATTCATTGGAAAGCAACCCCTAAGGATCACCTAAGAAACCACTCCTTGTGGAAATGACTTGTGGACTCCCACAGTATTATAATGCTTGACGACATCAGTTCCTACGCTTGGGAATAATTTCAGCACATGAAATAGACAAAGCATTTTTGGCGCCGTTGCAGGGGAGTGGCGAGCACTCTAGTTACGATCGAGAGAGGGCTGGTAGTGTTTGCGGTGCATGTAAATCCGATGCGTTCTCTATCTTTTCTTTTTAATTCTTTTTGTAGATAATATAAGTGGATACCTGTCTAGTTGGGGTAATATTGGTGCATGTCTGTTTGGGCTAGTGAAGAGCAACGCCGACTTGTAAGAGTTATACCTCAAAGACATTATGAAGAGTCCATAGTAAGACGTTTGTTTCAAGAGAACCCGAAACCTCAGATGGAACATCCTGGGAATCAACAAACTCTTTTTAATCCAAATGACCAAGAGTTACTTGGTAACCCACAAAGACCCCATGAACCTCAGCAAGAGATGGTGTTGCACCGTGAAGCAATCCGTGGCGGGAGGAAATGTTAATTACCAGCAAAATCAATATCGAGCTCCCCTGTCCTTTACCCGATGTGGAAAGAACCCTTGAGGTCTGCTGACCTCGAATAACCACAACAAACTTCTGTATTCGCCTACCTGAAGAGGGTAACCAATTCCTAATGAAGTCGGAGATGATTCGTCTTCTCCCCGTGCATCGAGGGGTGGATACGAGAACCCTACTCATTCATGAGAGATTTTAAGGATGTTTCTTGTGCTTTCCTTTCTGAGGATCGCCTTAGTATGGTTGTATGGTTTTATTCTCATTCTCTCTAAAGGAAAAGGCCAAAATATGGTTTCACTCTCTTGCACCCAATTCAATTTACACTTAGGAAGACATGCGAAATGAATTTCTGAATAAATTTTTCCCTCTCAAGCGTACTAATGCACTCATGCGAGCAATCCAAGGCACTACGAAAAACACAGTGAACCTTTCGCTATTGTATGGAAGATATAAGGACCTCCTCCACGCTCTCCCTCACCATGGTTTGGATGTTGGACAAATTGTTGCTTATTTTCACCAAGGACTGTCCCTGAATAACAAACAATACAAGCAAATGATGTGTGTGGGGGAATTCTATGAGAAAAGCACTAGGGAGACTGTGCAATTTTTTTATACAATAGCAGAAAATGCACGAACTTGGGAGACTAATACTTCCCTAAACATTGCTGAAGTGCAGAGTACACCTACAGGAGGAGGAATACATCACCTAAGGGAGAATGATGACCTGCAAGCAAAAATAGCCAATTTAACTAGGAAGTTAGAGGCCATCGAATTGAAAAAAGTGAATGAGGTGACTGTTGTACCTTCGATGCCTATGGGATCTGTAGTGGAGGAGTCATGCATCATTTGCGATGACCCCACTCATTGACCATTAGCGCCCTAACCTTCCTCAAGTCGAGGAAGCGATCGAATAAACTGACTAATGCTCTTAATTACGAAGCCACTTGATTCTCCGTACTGAAACTTATAATCGGGGTAAGGTAGCTGAATTTTAGTTGGGGAGGAATGAGGAGGCCCAGGCACCATTTGCCAAATAACGAGGCGGAACTGAAGCCAGGGTTTTCAAATCAAGCCCCTCGATTTCAAAATCAAGGTCCTCGAGGAGTTCTGCAAATCCTAACCAAGGTTCCCACCTCTCTTCTCGAGGAGTCAAAACAGCGGCTTTACCCGACCTCCCGTAAAGTTTGGAGGACATTGTGACACCGATTTGTTCAAGCTCGATAATCCACTAATAACTGCTGAATTTGTTTGCCTTAAATGATGTGAGATCCCAAATCACTAAGTTGACCTCTTACATGGGCGGAGTTTCCAACGAGAAAAACTCCCTTCTCAGACCATCGAAACCCCGAGTCGAAATGAGTGTTGGAATCTGAAGTCCAAAGCGATGTAACCTTTGAACATTCTGAAATTTGTCACCACTCTTCGAAGTGGAGAAACAATTGATAAAACCATTCAGCCCAAGGAATTATCCAAAGAAACAACAAAAGATGTGAAAAATGAACCATTAAGGGATGATAAGGTGTCTGACAAGCCTCATGTTCCTAGGACAGATGTTGTTGATGTTGAGCCAGAAAAAGATAAAGCCTCCCATGTCCTCACCTCCGTACCTCATAGGTTGAGAGCCCACAGAAAGTGAACAATCACTCTAAAATCTCTGAGGATTGTTCAAACGAGGTTAAGAGTAAACATCCTTGTTGGATGCCATTAAGCAAATTCCATCATATGCCAAGTTTTTGAAAGACTTGTACATTGTGAAAAGAAAGTTAGGTGTCAACAAGGAAGCATTCATGGCGAACAATCCACCTCCTTGATTGAACAACTTGCCCCAAAATACAAGACCGGGGAAGCCCACCATTTCCATAGTGGTGGGAGATTCAAAATTGGGACATGCTCACAGTGGACTTAGGAGTGAGTGTTAACTTGTTGCCATACTTTCGGTATATGTTGGTAGGGTTAGGAGTTAGAACCAACTATCACCCTTGACTAGCTAGTAGTGTGAAAATTCCTAGACGGATAGTGAAGGATGTATTGGTGCAAGTAGATAAGTTCTACTTTCCTGTGGACTTTGTTGTTCTTGACACTCAACCTATGGTGAATCAAGGGACTCAGTTCCCAGTGATTCTTGGTAGGCCATTCTTGGCCACTGCCAATGCCATCATACATTGTAGGGGGGGGACTAATGACGTTATCTTTTAGTACTGTAATTTGTTGAATTTGAATATCTTCAATGTTATCAAGGAGATAGAGGATGATGAGAACTTACGTGAAATTAAATATGATAGAATGCGATGTGCGAACTATGTAGATCATGTTTCATATGATGATCCTCTCAAGTCTTGTCTAGTAAGCCCTGTGTCGAGGAGGTAACCACATCTGAATTGAACTACGCACTCCATAATTGAGCCTGATGAAATTAATGGAAGCAAATGGGTGGGCACAGTTTGAAATTTTCCACGGTGAGGACCAATTATTACCTTTGGAGAGAGGAAACCACAGCTTGGATTTGGAAACCCTTACCATCGCATCTCAAATATGCATTCCTAGGGGTAGAAGAAACTTTCCCGATAATCATATCCTCCCACTTTAGAGAGTCGGATCAAGAGTAAACTTTTGGAGATATTGGGGAACCTGAAATTGCCATAGGATGGACAGTGCGGATATTAAGGGAATTAGCCCCTTGGTTGCACACCTGAGATTCATAAGGAGGATCTCAAACCCTCACAGACAACATGACAATGATTAAACCCGATCATGAAAGGGTTGTCAGAAAAGGAGTTTTAAAGCTGTTGGATATAGGTGTTATTTACCCATCGCGGATAGCAAGTGGGTCGATCCAACCCAAGTAGTTCTAAAGTCAGGAGGTCAGCATGAAGTGGCAAATGAACCACGATGAGCTAATTCCCACTCAGTCCACCACGGGTCGGGTGTGCATAGATTATAGAGCTTCCCGATGCTAGCACTAGGAAGATCATTTCCCTCTACCTTTTGTGGATCAAATGTTGGAGAGTTACTTGAGGCATGAATTTTGTGTTTTTAGATGGGTACTTAGGATACAATCAAATTGAGATATCACTGAAGATCGAAAACCACGTTCACTTGCCCTTTTGGCACATTTGCCTTTAGGAAAATGCCCTTCGGATTATGTAATGCACTAGGAACGTTGCAGTCTTGCATGATGGGGATTTTTAGTGATATGATAGAACATATTTTGGAGATTTTCATGGACGATTTCTCTGTTTTTGGAGATTCTTATGAGGGACATCTGGAGAATTTAAGGAGACTACTGGAGAGATATTAGGAGAAAAAGTTAGTACTGAATTGGGAGAAGTGTCACTTCATGGTGACACAAGGGATTAGGTTAGGACACATAGTCTCGAGAGAAGGAATAGAGGTAGATAAAGCAAAATTTGAGTTGATCTTCAACTTACCTACCCTTAAGTGTGTCAAGGATATACGGTCATTCTTAGGTCATGCAGGATTTTATAGGAGATTCATAAGAGATTTTAGTGCCATAGCCTATCCTTTGTGCAATTTTCTTTCCAAGGATGTCACCTTTGAATGGTCACAATCATGTGAGGCGGCCTTTGATAAACTGAAAACGATGTTAGTGTCACCTCCTATCATGCGATCTCCTAATTGGGACCTTCCTTTTGAGATCATGTGTGACGCTAGTGATTATGCCATAGGGGTTGTATTAGGGCAAAGGGATGATAAAAAAGCATTTGTGATCTATTATGACATCAAGACTTTGGGTGGCTCGATCGATTACACAACTACGGAAAAAGAGTTCTTAGTGCGGTCTTTTCGGAGAAAAGTTCAGGTCTTACATTGTGGGGTCTCCTGTAACCATTTTCACTGATCATGCAGTGCTGAAGTACTTGCTCTCTAAGCAGGATACTAAACTAGAAGTTGCATTAGATGGATCTGCTACATCAGAATTTAACTGACTATTAAGGATAAGAGGGAGTTGAGAATGTGTTGGTGACCACTGTCTCGATTAGTTTCGAGCCCGACTTCATAAGAAGTCTGCCCATAGGCGCGACACTTTCACGATGAGCAACTTTTTGCTCTTGTCAGCATTCACCCGTGGTATGCGGACATAGTCGACTATCTAGTGACGGGTAGATTCCATCCCAATGGACCTCTCAGCAGGAGAGGAATTTTGGTGGACATAAAAAAATACTACTTTGATGATCCTTACTTGTTTAATGCATCACGATCAATTCTTTGAAAGAGTGTGTATCGATGATGATTAAATTGAAATTTACTCACCTTACACTTACGCTCGAAAACTTGCTAGAGGCATTTCTCGTAAGAAAAACAACGAACAAAATACTCTGAAGCCGGTTTATTGGCCCTCTTTTTAAAGGCGCTGATTTTGCAAAACTACAGTGCTTTCCGGTGCCAGCAATTAGGAGGGTCCTGAGGAACATGATGCGACTGCTCCTATTTTAGTGTGAGATCTTCGATTCTTTGAGGTTTAGACTTCATGGGGCCTTTTCCCCCCTCATGTGGGTTTTATTGGCAGTTGATTATGTTTCTAAGTGGGTGCAATCCATTCCAACGAGAACTAATGACCACAAGGTTGTTTTGAAATTTTTGAAAGAACATATTTTTTTTCTCACTTTGGAATGCCTCGTACAATCATTAGTGATGGTGGGCTCTATTTTTGTAATCGACCCTTTGAAAATTTGTTAAAAAAGTATGGAGTCGCACCACAGAGGATTTCTGACTTACCACCCGTAGACCCGATGAATTAGGGCCGAACTAGCCAATAGGGAGATCAAACATTTTGGAAAAAGCGGTTACCACAATATGGGATTGTTAAACCGACTAGCAGGCGCTCTTTGGAAGCCCTCTTAGATCTTTGCTTTTAAGACTATTCTTGGTATGTCTCACCTTAGAATTTAGTTTATGGTAAGGCATGTCATCTCGATGGAAATGGAGCATAAAACATGTTGGGCCATTACAACTCTTAATTTTCGGTTGGCTAAGGCGGAGTAAGCGAGAGGCTGGCTGCGGATGAACAAGCGATGATTGGCGTGAGATTGTGAGGCTCGAGAATCTGAGAGAGAATTTAAAGCTCTTCTATGAAAAGAACATTGTAAGGAAGACCTTTGAACCTCACCAAAAGGTACTTCTGTATAGCTCTCGCTTGCACATCTTTCCAAGTAAACTCCGTTCTAGATGGACTAGACCTTTCATTGCCAAGGTAGTTCACCCATATGGCGCCGTGGAAATTGAGAATCCAAAAAATGGGAAAATCTTTCGTCGATGGTCGGTAGCTTAAAGAGCTTCATTTTAAGAGGAGAACAGGCCAGATTAGGAAGTAGTGAGGGTGGTAGACCCTTTCTCTTCGGGATGTTCCTTCAACTTAATCTCTGTCCTACCCTTTTGCATATAGTTTTTCTTTTCTTTTTCTTGCATTTCTTTACGCTTTATTCATTTAGGTTGTCTTTTCGTTTTTAATAAAGGAGAGTCCAACCCTTAGCATAGCTTAGTATTTTGGCTCTCTCTTATAGTTTGTGGGGTGTATCATCGGTGCATTGAGGGCGAGGCCTATTTCCATGGTGGGGGTGGGCATACACTAGTTAGAGCCATTAAGTCGCGTCACTATATGGTTTGGTCGGTGTTCTTAGGGGGTTAAGAGCATGCAATTTTTTCGATTTTCAGCTCTTTTGAGTATGGTACTTGACCTGTGATGAATGTAGTCGCATGACCTTATGCATGCATTCCATATGGTTTCACTGCACATACACAATAAAAAGCATGCACAACATTTTTTTTCATATTTGGGACCATATTGACCCAATTCTTTTCTATTCTCCAGAGTCAATCTTGACACTGGTATCACTCTCATTCATAAACTACACAAGTCATTGATTTCCTATACCAAGCTCATTTTTGCTTGCTATTTCTTCAGCCTGTGCAATTGTTTTAGCTTTCCATGTCAACTACATGCATCTTATTCTTTGAGGAACATCCATACGTAGTTGAAAGATGATTTTAGGCCATATTTTCTCTTTTAAACTTCTAAATCATACTGAGTCACCCTTTTCACCCTTCTTGAACCTTAAGTTGCCAGTTTTGTTCGAACCTTAGAATTATTGATCATGTGGAGTACGGATGACTCCAAGGTAAGCGTGGAGGTGCCGAGAGAGTGTAGTACACAATTTAGCAAGCACAAATTAGTTTGGAGGGGGTTTGACGCAGTACAAGAAGTGAGCATACAGTGAAATCCAAAATGTAGAGAATTCTGGGGAAATTTTTGTAAGGTGGTATCGGTACCACTAAAGTGAAGATGTATTGCAGTGGAAATAGGCGGTAACAAAGTGGTGCCAGGGCACCACACTTTAATCTCAGATACCCATCAAGAAAGAGGTAATTACACTTTTGGTACCGGTACCACACTTCTTGGTACGAAGTACACCAGGAAATGAATGTGTTGAAGAACCTTTTTATCCCATTTTTTTAAATCCTTCCATATTCTCCTTCCAATTCCTATATAAAAGAAACCCTAACCTAACTTCCCCTCTCAGCAAAGTAAGCCCTAGGTCAAACGGTTTCCTCCAGTGTCTTCATCACTCTGACCCAGGGCATCCACAGTTCTTTGCACGCAAAGCCTGAAAGTGTTGGACCCGTGGTGGTAAGTACTTCTCGTCCTTTATAGAGCAATCTGCCTGGTTTTTTGCTGTGTTAGTATGGATTGTGTTAGGTGGCTTTGGGTTGAGGTTCTATGCTCCTAGTTGGTTAGGGCATCCGCTACGAGCAGTATGGGGAGGAAGGTTTTGAATGATCTGGAAAGGGTGAGTCTGATACTACTGGAGATGGGTTGTTGGGAAACTTTTGTGTGTGTATGGACTGTTCTCGCAATATTCGCCATTTTGGCCATTTCTGTAAGCGGTCGAAGAACACGGGAAGGGAAGATATGACTCTTCTATGGAGCGGCGAGTAAAAAAAGCAGGCGATACTTCGCGGATTGTGAAAAGGGGAAAAGAAGGAAGGAGTTTCTTACGTCGAGAGAGTGAGGAGAAAGTGAGATAGAAAGATAAGAGAATTAAGGCTATGTTTGCTAAATCCTCGGAAATCAGAGAGCGAAAGGTGGGTCAGTCAGGTTGAAGAAGAGGTTTCCGCTGTATTTAGAGATGAAAATTGAAAGCGTTTACGTTTTCCCACCCCATTCGTGTGTTATTCGGGATCGAGTCTGCGATTTGTCGTTAAGGAGTAAAAAATTTATATCTGCCTTCCATTTTCCAGGAATTTTATTCAACGAGGAGAGAATTTGAATGTAGGTTTCCCTTTTGAAGACCACGATCTCTCGGGAAAGCAACTATTAATTCATTACGGCTCGATCGCTAGATTGCTGCATTATGATCGCCCTGCGACACATGACAAACCTTACCCACTCAGGGCTATTACAGAGTTTGATGCTAATCTGTTCGCAACTACCATGTGCACCAACCCGGTACCCATGGGGTTTTATGTCTGAGTTCATCAGGAAATTAAAGCACAGTATGCATTAATGAATAAGGTCATTCACAATATGATAGGGCCGAAAGGAAAGGAGAAGTTACCAAGCAAGGAAGAAATTCAGTTTCTGTATGAGGTAATGAATGGGAAAATTATTGACTATGCTTTGGTAATATGGTGTATAATGAGGGTTTTAAAGGTGCAGAGGAAACGAGGCATCACTTCAGGCCTAGTTACAAATTTGGTGGAAAGTTGCTGGCATAAGGGTTCCACAATAAGAAAAAAGAGTTCTTCTAAGTGGGGCCCATCCGCAAATAAGGCAGAAGCAAAAGCGGCCCAGGCTTCCCTGAAGGCCTTAATCGGCCATCTGGCTATTTTAAAGACTCATCATCAGTTGCTCTTGATAGATAATTACTTCGCCTTTAAAGAGGATGGAGCGTGATGAAAAGGATGGTTTAATGCATCCTAGGGAAGCTGACGGTTGGACCCTGAATCTAAGCTTGAGAGTCACATCCTACAAGGAGAGCCCGTTGTTGTAGATGACCCTCCTCCTAATTTGGAAGGGGATTCTGATGAGTTGGATGATTGTGTAGATGAAGATGCATTCTCCTCAGCTGGAGAGGAGGAGGATGAAAAGTAGTGGTATTTTGGGTTAGAATAGGGTGGTGTTGGCAATTAGGTAGAGACCTCAGCCATGTCATGCCAATACCCATTTTGTTTCTGTACACCCTATTCGTGTAACCCATGGTCATTACAAGCTTAAAAGACCTTTTTGATTTTAGTTATGTAGGGTGTTCCTTATTGACTTCTATGCATGTTAGCTTGAGACATGGTGAAATCTTCTGATCTTAATGTGGTTCTTTCCAATTTGGTGATTTCATTGCAGCCTTATTTCAGATCTGTGATCCCTTATATGAGATTCTCTGTTTTGTAATAGTTTGTTATTTTGTCCATTACATTTGGGACTGTTGGCGTTCATTTAAGTTCAGGTGGTTGCATACTCTGTCAGGTTATAGCACTATGTTCATATTGGCTCTTTTGGGAATCTTGCAATGCCTGCATGCTCCTTAGTGCACTTTGTTGAACCTCGATAGGCGTTACTAGTTCAAATCTTGCTAGGGACTAGCAAGATGTAGGTTAGGGGGGGTGTTGGAGACATAAAAGTACGACATTTACATAGGGTTTTAAGCCCCTCAGCTCATGTTTTTCTTTCATTTTGTGTAGAATAGGTGCTTTTGACCTTTTCTCTTGTTTTTGATCACGATGTGTAGGTTGTTCGATGTCACGTACATTTTAAGTACAGATTTGGTTCCTGAAAACAGTGTAGATCATTATCGAGTCTGAACAGCCAGGAGGCCGGGTAGTTCTAAAGTGAAGAGGGGCAGCTATGGGCGGTGGTATCGGTACCACACTAATTGAATGCAAATACCCTGTGCGATGGAAGCTGATGAATGCCGTGCAGATAGTGGTATTGGTGCACTTTTGATGCTAGTACTGATGCACTTTGTTCTTTAGTACCACACTAGCCAGTCTTGGTACTAACATGTGATCTCTGTAAGATTTGAGCGGAATTTCGTTCTTGGTGCAAGGGCACACTCGTCTTTTGATCCCCACTTCGAAATCATTAATGAGGATTGTATTTAAGCCCACCTTAAGGTAGAGTTGAGGGAGTTCGGATTCTAGGGTGTTGGCTCTAACCTTTGGAGTGTTTTCTCATTTTTTTTCTAGGGTTTTCATAGATTAGAGTATTTAGTCTTCTTCTGATTCTGGGTTTTGAAGAATTGTAACCTTTCAGTTGATTCGATAACTTGGTGTCATTGAGAGACTCTGCGTTTTTTATATCTTAACCTTGCAATCGAAGTGTTATTTCTCAATTTACGTTTACTATTAGTGCTCCAGCAATTATGAATCAATTCTCAGCTTTAATGGAGTTCTAAACCTCCATGATAGGGTTCTAACGGTGGAAACTCACCCCCTTCAAGGTAACAGCCCTCAATCCCTCTTATGTGCTTCAATGGGATTTGTACGATATTGAACACTTGTGAAAATTCTTCTAAACCTTAGTTTGGCATCTTCTTGACAACGTGTGAATGAAAGATTCTTGGTACACGTTGTGCTTGATCTCAAATGCAAACTAAGAGTCCAAACAAATCGTCTGAGCAAGCGTTCGAAATCGTTCAATTATTCTTTGTCTTACAAAAGCTTTTAAAGTTAAAACCCCCATCGAAGATTATTCACATCATGGCTCCTAGATGAGATTGTAAGTGAGAGGTGGGTATTTTCAGTTGGTGGTGGCGAGCTTTCGGATTAGTGATCATCGTTTGCCTCTAGTTTCTGACGGTTTAAATCATTGATTTGACAATCATTCAATCCCAGCCCCGGGATTTTACTTTGTCACATTCGTTGGAAAGCAGCCTAAGGATCACCTTAGAAACCACTCCACTATGAAATGACACCGTGGACTCCATTATAACAGCGACATCAGTTCCTCGCTTAGGGAATAATTTAAAAGCTACGAAATGAATGAAGCGAGAGAAAATGGAAGCTTATGCCTTTATCTTTTTTAGTTCTTCAACCACTATTGTTATTTCTTCTCGTTGTTTTTGTATTCCTTAGAGTTGCAACTCCAGCAGTTGTTGTTGCTCATAGCGATGAGACAACATGTTCTCATGGGACTTGATGGTCTTATCCAGTAGGTCCGATTTCTTATTCATTAGAGTGGAAGGTTGATCTCTAGTAGCAGCAGCTCAATTGAACTCGAGAATGGTTTCAGGAAGTTTCCCTTTCAATTTTCATTTCTTCTTCGCGAAAGGGACATCCTGGATGTGATGTCCTTCATATAACTTGGTTGATGCGCATATCAACCACTAGAGGCCCTTGATTTTTGGGCTTTGAGAATCCCAAAAATAAGTGAGGGATATATTCTTGGCATGGCCTAAAATATGTTCGAACACCAATTTTCCTAGATTGAATTTTCGCTTCAAACCTATATGAAATAACAATGTAGAAAAGTTCTCTGTTATTGTTGTGCGGTGAGCGGTCGACATCCAATTGCATATAGCAACTTAATGTAGGATAGAGTATCTTAAGATAAGGTGAGAGGACCAAAGATTGTACTTTTGCGGCCATGTTCGAACTTTTCCTCCAGTTATGATGGAGACCATTGGGTCTATCTCCGGTACCTAAATCTCATCATCCGGAACATCTTCACACTCCCAGTATTGATTGATTCTGCTCGGAGAGAACTCGAAACTATATCCCAGCACAATTGCCTTTTGGAAGTTCAGATAGAATCCGATCACAATCTAAGACACAAACAGAGGCGACTTTGACGCAGTGCTCAGCAGGTTGGTCTCCCAAATAGTTCTTCAATCCCTGAACCTTCAAAATCCTTAGCATGCAAGGTTCGTTCCCGGCGGTGTTCACGACATGAGTCCACAACTTAGCATGAGCAACGAGATTTAAAGAAAATAGATGGGCCCGAGAACTTGTTAGTCGGTGTGGGACCTTTGGCTTCTTCTTTGTTGTCTTGATCATACTTGCCTTATATTAGGCGACAAAGCGTTCAGACTTTCTTTTCGAATGAGAAGGAGGCTTAGACATAGATTCAGAAGAGGAAGAAATTCCTTTCTTTTCGAAGCCACCCCATTTTGAGTTTGAACTTTCATCAACCAATTGGCGGTGTCGCTTAGTTTGAGATTTCATAATTTCAACCGTAGAGTCTCATCTAACCCAACCAACCCATTGGAGTGGTATAGGTTGGTCTTTTCTTCCTCCACTTGGTGATGTCTCGGAGGCTATTCGAACAATGGTGTCATCAGGGTTGTGACCCAAGGAGTCATCTTTCTCGACTAGAGAGACTTCAGACGGGTTTTCTTCTATTTCACTGTTAGGGACTAGGGTCTCTAGCGGAGTTTGTAATGGATTGTCTCTAAGGTTTGGACTTGTAGTGTTTTGGTTCTCAGTCATAGAGCTTTCTTTTGGGCAGTGCATCTGGCACTCAAACTGCATCTTTGGAGCATTCCATGAAGGGCCTGGCGAGAGCCCGAGTGGAAGGATCTCGAGAAGTTCCACATCAGCAGATCCATGGTGACCGCTTCTTGATCAAAGATCTTTCCTTTGTTCTTTGAAACTTCCTTTCAACTAGTTTCCCTTCACGAGGACCAGCTTGGATGTCGTCATCGCCCATCTTGAAGTTGAGAAAGAATGCAGAAAGAATAGAAATTTCGGATCTTTGGATGTTCTTGAGTGAGAATGTAGCAAAGAGGTGTGCTTTTTGTCTTTCAGATGCTTCCCTTTATATAGAGGGCCTTATAGCCTCTTTGGAAACCCTAGGGTTTCTTGTCTCTAATGATTCCCTATTTAATAGGGGCGTTAGGACTCCCCTGGAATGTGCTATTGTTCAATTGTCTTTTTTAGCTGCAGTAACTCACCGCATTCCTCAGCCGTTGCAACGGTCAGATGATGCCACTTACGCAAATGAATTTCCCTTCTTCATTCACCACCTTTTTTTTCAAAGGAAATTCACTGTATGAATTATCCCAAGGAAGGTCTGAGCGACAAATACTTGAATACATCCACTTCTTAACAGTAGACCTTGATTCCTCCTAAGTTCTCATAATGTGGAGTTGGGACTTCCTCTCAAACGACATAATCCTTTACCATGCTCTTCATCCACACTTCCTCTGTGCGTCCCCTAGTTGTAGCTGTCCTTTCTATCTCTGTTACTAGGTAGTGACTGACTTTGTGGTTTGCTTAGTGTCTTGCACATTATTCCACATGTCTGTTCGAACTTCCAGTGGTCATGAAGTATTGATTTCCAACCATAACTAAGAAAACTTTTGTGCATGGATGTCTTATTCTTGGGGTAGTGCGAACTCCTATTGGGACAGAGGATTTCTTCCTTATATGACCTCTTTAGTCCTCCCAGTGGAGCATTCTTTCTTCTTTGGAAAACATGCATCTTCTTTGACCCATTCCTTCTTTGTAAGGTGTTCCTCGGTTCCTTAATTGGATATAATTCCTATTTATGATCACATGAGGATTTAAGTAACTTCTGGGACGTAGGTACAAATGTTCTAGATAAAGGTATGTTGTTCGAATGGCTTCTACATGGTTGACCCTTTTCCTTTCAATATTCCTAACATCCATGGTCCCTACAAGATCCAAGTATAGCAGTTCTAGTTGGCTTATTACTAAACTTAGTTGGAACATGGTTTATGGGGGCCTATTAAGCTCGTTTGTTTTGTAGGGTCCTGATCCCATATATGTAGATCCTGAACTTAGATGTTCAAAGGAGATGCTCAATTGCATGTTGTTGAATGCCTATTCAGACTGAAGGGGATTCCACAATGTAAAGAGCACTATAGCATAGTGGATTAAACAAAAAATAAGGAATTCCTCTCTTGGACCTTCCTAGCACATCAAAAGGATCACAAACCATAGCAAGAGGTCAAAGTGGCGTATACCTTTGAAGATCTTCTCTTAGAAGTTGTTTTGCGGCAATAAAATGAACGAGTCCTAGGTTGGGTCTACAATAGTATCCATGAAATGAGACGAAGCCTCGAGGAAATAGAGTTAGGAAGCGAAGCTCGGTGTTAGCCAAGGTTGGTCTAAATAAGGGAGGAAGAGAATATGATTTGATACTCTTCTTTTTGGTTGTTCTTCTCAAGAAAAAGAGGAAAAACTCACAACAAATTCTCTCTTGGTTTGGAGACTAGGGTGTCCTTTTTCTAGACTTAGGGTTATGGTTTCTCCCATAGCATCATATATATAGGAGACACCTACCCCTTCAAATGACTGAAAGGCCCTCACTTTAGAAGGAATATGCTATATGCATCTCCATGCATGGTAGCATGCTTCCTCATAGACCTTAAGTCCATGAGCAAGCTTAAGCCTATCCCATTCTCTAAATGAGTCCTTTTAGTTCAAGGATTCCACTAATCCCAGAGCGGTCTAATCCCTAAAAATTAAGTCCCTCATCATTGGATCTTATTCAAGTCTGTTTTATATCAAGTTTCATCTTCTAAGTGTGTGACCCATTAGTTTCCCGGTTATGTTGGCCACTTGATTCAACTATTGAATCAAGCAAGTCATGAGCGGTGTCTAGCAGCACATCATGACCCCTAATTGATCGAAGAGTCAGTGGTCTGATTGCTAACCCTTCCATAGACAATTACTGCGCAATTCGTCCTTTCACCAAACTATACCCCACTTGGTTCAAAGTATGGACAAAGTGTAGTTCTCGCTAAACTGACTACGTCACATCTAGCCCAAGTGATAAAAGTCCTTGTCTTGGAGACTCATTACTCTTTAGTCATGTCATTGAAGACTCTCTTCATAACATTTCCACTTTGGCCAGAGATTCTCAAGTAATGATCTCGACAAGAGGCCATAAGTATACCCTCCTTCTATCAGGAGTGGTGAATCCTCTATTGGCTACTTAATTACCTTCGAATACCTCAACCTATACCTGATCATCACCCACAGAGCAACCTCAAAGAAGAAACATGGATCAAAGTCAAAGTACAGGATAGGCATCCAAAATATCCTTGAGTATCTCAAGTTTAAGGATACTTGCACCATCGCTATGATGAGACTATCATCTAAACGTAAATAGATATTCCATATGATTGTCTCATAGCGGTCTCGATGTCTTTAGCCTCTTTCTTAGGAAGCATGCATGTCAGCTCTAATAAACTCACTTGATCATGGTTTATAAGATCCTTGCTTGATCGTCGAGAGGTATAACATATGTTGTCTATCTTACGGATCGAAGCAATGTCGATCTCGTTGATTTATTGACTAGGGATAATTTAGATAGTAACATAATTACACGTGACAGGAATCTTATTATAATGATCTCATCATGATTTCCTTCACTCTATGTTACATATCATGGACTTCATTAATCGATTGAAGATCTAAATCAATTCAATGTACGAATATAAAATTAATGAAGATGCCTTTAATAGTAACAAAAGACTTACAATAAGTGTTAAAGGTGATTGCCTTTAAAGCAATTCTCTAACAACCTCCCACTTGCACTAAAGCCAATCGCCTTTGTATCTCACACTATAGGCAAGAAAATGAGAATCATACTTCTTTTGGGGAAGTGGCTTAGTCAAAGGATTAACAATATTCTAATCAGTGGGCACTTTCTCTATATTTACATCATTCCTGCCAATGATCTCTCTAATGAAATGGTATCTCCCGAGTACGTGTTTGGACCTTGGATGAGACCTTGGTTCCTTTTCCTACACTATGGCTCCATTATTATCACAATACAAATGTATCAAATGAACAATGTTAGGCACCACTCCTAGTTCAAGAATGAACTTCCTTATCGAGCCACTTCCTTAGCCTTGAGTACCACTGTGCCCTCTGATTCGATTGTGGAGTAAATGATCGATCTCTTGTTTGGAACTCTTCATACTAATTGCGCCACTATTCAATATGAACAATAACCTTATTGAGATTTGGAGTCATCTCTATCAAATTGGAAGTTGGCATCGGTATACCCACTTCTTTGTCAGATACCATCTCATAAATCGAAATCGTCGCTTAGTCGCTACCGAATCTTTAGGATATTAACGTGACCGCAATGACTCACGGGGTGTAGTAGCTGCTGTGACTTTGAGAGCATATGATACGTTGGATCTATTACATAACATAGCGTACATGATTGATCATATAGCCAAAGCATATAGGGTCACACGCATGTGTGTCCTCTCATCTTGTGTCTTTGGACACATGGACTTCAAGAGGGTGATCCTACTAGAAATGGCAACATATCCTCTCTTGGATTGATCCATGTTAAACCTTTTTAGCATATTGTCTATGTTTGTAGAATGTGAAAGACTAAGAAACCTTTTAGATCTTTATCCCTAATATGTATGTTGCTTCTTTAAGGTCTTTCATGGAGAAATTCTTAGATAGCCAAATTTTGACAAATTATAGTACTGAGACGTTGTTTCCCATCAGGAGTATGTCATCCATATAGTAAACTAGGAATATGACTGCACTCCCGCTTATCTTCTTGTACAAACAAGGCTCATCCTGATTTTGTGAGAAGCCAAACTCTTTGATTGTCCCATCAAGTCGGATATTCCAACTCCTAGATGCTTGCTTCAATCCATAAATGGATCTTTGAAGTTTGCATACTTTACTGCTATTTTCATATATGAAGCCTTCAGGTTACGTCATATACACTTCCTCAGGTTTCCATTAAGGAAAGTCGTCTTCACATCCATTTTCCATATCTCAAAATCATAATGAACAATGGCTAAAAGTATTCTTATGGATTTAAGCATGGCTACTTTGGACTAAATGTGACGCCCCAAAATCCGGGGGTCCGTTGATCACCCATCAACTCGTGGAATGCTTGTGGATATCGTGTAACTCGATATCACACCGTTATGTCCCATTTAGCGGAATCCATAATTTAACATAATGAATGAGTCTCCCTTTAATACGGGAGCTCTATCGAAACCCAACTTATCTGATATACCATAACATGACCCGTCAATTTAATATAACACACTAATGCTTACGGGTCCATTTATGAGTAAAAATTGACCACATCAGGTCCATTTATCCACATTCATGTAACAACATGCAAGGCTATATTAAAAACAGTCCATATGAGTTCAATTACAACTCTTTTACATAAAAATACTAGTTTTCTCAAGAAAAAAAAATTACTACAAAAAGAATTATAAAAGCCACAAAATTACGGCTTTCTTAGCCGCGCTTCTTGACCTCGGATGAAAAAGTGCGTCAGCGACATATATCCGCACCTAAAAATGTTTTCCGCCTTAGGGTGAGCCACGCTGATAGAAATAATTCTGCAGGTACCGACCTCAGTGCATATGTTTCACACTCAGAAACGATTCACATTCACATCATTTCGGATGACATATGTTTGGTTGATTCTACATATAATATATGATAGTTAAACTTTCTTCTTTTTTATTTTATTGATCTTCAGAAGCCCCACTTCTGCGATGATGATGTATAATAAATCAGTCAATGTGATTTCAATAATAGTCTTTATAGCAAACCTGTATTGTCTTGTGGGTAGGATTTTCAGATCCACATATATTCACATGCCTGTCTTTTTGGTTTCTTTATTGGACATGAACCATGCGGTGTAAGCGTGTCTAACCTCCTTTCTCAACATACAGATTTTCATCATAGACCAGTAATCTAATGAACCGATTGTAATAGAATTATATCAATCGCCAAATAATGTGTTTAATTAACCGTACCACATCGTGATAGATGTAAGTATAATCTGATGTTTTCTGTTGCGTATCCCAATGTCATATCTTTTATATGAATAATATCTTTATGGACAATAAATGCCATTTTTGTCGTATCTTGTTCAAATATATATATCGTATAATCTGATAAACACTCATTGATAGTAATTGTGTTACCGTCTGTTTTGTCTGTACAATAACAATAAACGTATTGTTAAATCGATAATATTTTATAACATAATTGATATGACATATAATATCTTACAAAACAGCCCTAATATTATCATAAATAACTCCCAAATGCGTATGTAGATGGACGTTGCCAAATGGGCGTAATCTGAGCTCGAATAGTTGCTGAAGGTGCGGTTTGATATGGATTCTGTGGAGTCTTTCAGGCGTGTGTGACAGTTACAGATATTTTCAAAACCGGAGTAATAAATGCACAAGAAAAATGATAATAAATGATCCGAAACAATCAAATGACCCTTTGGAAACCAAACTCCGAATAGTCCTTAACCGTACAACGGCCTCAGCAGTGCAGGTAATGATGGGTACATCAAGGCTGGTAGCAAACATTATGTTTTTTGAATATGAATGAAAAATAGTCCAGCGGGTTATGACAAATAACAGTTCTGTTTAAAGACAGACCACAGAACTATCCTTAAATCTACCTTAAAAACCTGTGCGATACATCATTATTATGTGACTCAGTGGAGTTTCCAAACAAGATAAAAACGATTCAAATAGCCCATTAAATGACTCCAGAATAGTCCCATTTGACAATACCAAGAGCCCTTAAATCAGCGTCAGAGCCAGGCCAAGCATTTCCTTAAGCGGTGTGAGCTGTTAAACAGCCCTTGAATCATATGACCCACAAGAGTCGACCCCGAAAGGTAGAAATAATTTAAAGTAGGAAGACTTAAGAGTAGTAGAGGCAGTAAGGAAGCCTTAGAGCACCTCTAAAACCAAAACCTTTATTTCCCAAATCTCCTCCTTTGGATCTTTGGTGGAAACTCCTCGTTTTTGTACAGCGTGGCCCTCGTTAAGGAGATGAGCTTTGGTTCTTAGCTCGGCCAATTAGGCCAGATGGAACCTTGATGCGAAAGAAAGGCTTGGATGCTCTCTTTCTCTCTCTCTTTCTCTCCCACGTAAAAACCAACAGGAAAACCCCTATTTTGTCCCAAAAATATGATTTTTATTAACCCTATCTATAACTTAAGGACTTGGCCCATGTCGCGCCACATGTCCATGACTTGTTCGAATCCTTTTTTTTTTTTTTTTTGCCTCGAAACTATTAATTTTGTCCCGATTTAAGTTAAAATGATTTTATATGAATTTTATTTAAATTATTCTCCAACTTTCACAATTTTCTTAAAAATCTCGTTTTTAGGGGTCACCAGACATCCGTCACCTCGGAAAAACGTGAAAATTTTGACTATATCGGAATCTAACGAAATTCGTTTGGGTAAATAGGTTTCTGAGGAGAATGTCGTAAAGTCGGCTTAATTAAATGCGAGATCTGAAAAATTCAGGTTGTAGCCGAAATGCAGTAATGGCAATTTACCGTTTTATTTCAAAAAAGTTCAAATTTACCCTGGTTTTATACTAAAAGTCTTGTCATAGTCAATTCCTTGTCTTTGACGATAACCTTTAGCCATGAGCCTAGCCTTATAGGTAATCACATTTCCTTCCATGTTCGTCTTCTTTTTGAAGATCCACTTGCACCTTGTGGGTTTTATTCCTTCGGGTCGATCAACCAAAGTCCATACTTGGTTTGTATACATGGAGTTCATTTCTAACTTCATGGCTACGAGCCGTTTGTCAAACTTTGAACTATTCAAAGATTCTTAGTAGGTAGTAGGCTCATCATTTTCTATGAGCAATACATCCTTCTATTCACTGATGAGAAATCCATATCTCTAGAATAATATGCGTTCTACTTGTCCTATGAAGCGCTTATGCTTTATAAGGGCCAGCTGCTAATTCATCTTCATGAGTTACAGCTTCAGGTTAAGTCAGATGAGATGCATTTGTAAAAGCATCTTGAACTTCACCAAGCTCAACTTTCTTCCCACTGTCTTCTCTTAGAAAAAATTCTTTCTCTAAGAAGAAATCATGCTTTGAGACAAACAGCCTTTGTTCCAAAGTGTTGTAGAATTGATACCTAATAGTTTCTTTAGGATATCCTACAAACAAACACTTGTGAGACTTAGCTTCAAGCTTATCTAACACCGTCGGCTTCACATAAGCAAGACAACCCCATACTTTCATGTGAGAAAGATAAGGCTTCTTGTTAGTCCATATCTTATATGGAGTAACTTCAAATGACTTGGATGGGACTTTGTTCAAAATGTAAACAGTAGTTTCAGGTGCATAGCCCTAGAAGGATTTGGGTAGATTCACCTTGCCCATCATAGACCTCACCATGTCCAATAGGGTTCGGTTTCTGCTTTCAACCACACCATTGTGTTGTGGCGTGTAAGGTGGAGTCCATTGGGACAAGATCCCATTGTCTTTGAGATGATCCAGATACTCTTGGTTTAAGTATTTACCACCTCGATCTAATATAAGTGATTTAATACTTCTCTCGAGTTGCTTATCTACTTCATTTATGAATTCTTTGAATTTTTTAAAGGCCCCGGACTTGTACCTCATAAGATACAAGTACCCATATCGTGAATAGTCATCAATAACGGTTATGAAGTAGATGAAAACACCTTTGGCATGTATGGACATAGGACCACATACATCGGTATGTATTAGGTCTAATGGTTCACATGCTCGTTCAGCATTTCCTTTAAAGGGTAAATTGTTCATTTTACCTAACAAGCAGGATTCACATGTGTCAAATGATTCATAATCAAATGACCCCAAACTTCCACTTTTGTGTAACTTAGTCATGCGCCCCTCACTTATATGGCTAAGACGATAATGCCATAAAAACGATGATTTCAAATTATCTCCCTTTTGTATTTTATTGTCATTGACATTTAAAATTGGATTTGACATATTTAATTTGTAAATCCCATTGCTTAAAGTACCACTAGCATAAAAGACACCATTTAGCATAATGTAACAACCATTGTTACTAAAATTCAAATGAAACCCTTTATTATTCAAATAGGAAACATAGATAATGTTCTTTATCAAAGTTGGCACATAAAAGCAATTATCCAAACATAAACAAAGTCCACTAGGGAGGTTCAAAACATAAGTCCCAATAGCAACAACTGCAACTCTTACACCATTGCCTAATCGAAGGTCGGACTCTCCCTTCGCGAGCTTCCTAATGTTCCTTAGGCCCTACATAACATTGCATGTGTGAGCCACAACCAGTATCTAATACCCTAAGGTCGTCACGAGAAACAGTATTAAACTCAATGACATAAATACCTAAAGATGATGGTGCATCACATGCCACCTTCTTCGACTCCAAGTAGGCCTTGCAATTTCTATTCCAATGGCCTTCTTTGCCACAATGGAAACAAGTACCCTTTGAGGAAATCTCCTTGGCTTTCTTCTTGGCTGCCCCTCCTTTTTTGCTTGGTGATTTTTCTCTTCTTATTCTTAGAACTCTTCATAGAACCAGAAGAATCCACAAGCATCACAGTTTTACTTTCCTTCTTCAAGGTAGGTTCAACTATTGTAAGCAAGTTTATCGGCTTGGGTATGGAGGTCTCTTTATTGTTCATTCTATAGTTGAGCACAAACTATGCAAAACTATCAAGTAAACCAGCCAGAATCAAGTCTATACTCAATTCATGATCCATACCAAAAACCCAACTGATCCAACCTCAGAATGTATCCATTCATCTTTAGTGCATACTGTACTGGAGATGTCCTCTCTTGCATCTTTGAGCGTAAAAGCATTTTAGAGACCTCGAACCTTTCAGATCTCACTTGCTCATGAAACAAATCCTTTAGATGGACGACTATGGCATTTGTTGTCATTGCCTCATGATATTTTTTAAGCTCTAGTGACATAGATGTAAGCATGATGCATGTGGAAATCACATTGTCATCCAAGTGCTTCTGATATGCCTTCTTATCTTCATCAGATGCATCAATAGCAAGGGATACTGGGAGTGGGTCATTAAGGACATAGGCTATTCTCTTTGCCTTGAGAACAATTCCCAAGTTCCTTAGCTAGTTTTCCTCACTCATGTTTCTTGTCGATGCAAAGGATCTAAGACTTGTAGATTCCTCTTCTTGGTTAGCAAATCTGGTTCGAACAGTCTTCTGGTATGTGACTTTTGACTCCGGAGATCTTTCTCTCACCATTCTTTGTTGCATTGTTCCTCTTATTGTAGTAATAGAGGTGTAAGCGTTGTGCCAGTTGATCCTATCTTGATATCCTTAGTCTTTATTGTCTAGGCTTTGACTTCGATCTTGTTTTGACCCTCTATTCCCTTCTTTTTTTAGATCTTCGTATCTTGATTTCTCAAATATGTCTTGGAGAGTATCCCATGCTTCATTTTGAGATCTTGTAGAGGGAGTAAGTCAGAACATCCTATCTATCCATACCGCATTGAATTACAAGAAGAGTAGTGAAGTTTCTTGAAGCTACTTTTTTCTTCCCAGTTCCATTATGGTTTAGGCTTGATCATGATTTTCCCATATTCAATTTTTGTTGGATTGGTCCATCCTATCACTATGGATTGCCATACATCCATTCCCAACGACTTAATTAAAGTAGTCATGTGAATCTTTCAATATGCATAGTTGTCATCATCAAGCAAACGAGAGCTTTTTATGGTCATTCTGTACTTTATTGGATCCATCTAAACTTTACACTCAAAACCTGTAGAGCAATCGAGGATCTTACTCAGTAACTTAGAGTGACCCGCTCTGATACCAATTGATAGATATAAGTGTGTGTTCCAAGTCACAGTCCTTAATGTTTAGATTGTGATTTCATTCGGACTATGCTATTGTGTGTCCGAACTCCCCCTATGGGAGTTAGTGTGTGCAGAGCGGGATGTGATATATTTTGCAATAAAGTAAAGGCACACACAATTTTTACATGGTTCGGCAACCTGCCTACGTCCATAGGGTTGTGCCCAGATGTAAGGATTTCCACTTATCCGATTCAAGGTTTACAATTACTTTATGTGGTATGAGTCTCCCTCTCTACCCATGGCCCTTCTTGAACCCTAATTACTCCTAGTAGAATTCAGAATGAACTCCCTCCATTCCCTTCTCCATAGTATCGCATACCCAATCCTATTTAACAAAAACATGAAGAATATAAGAACCATCATCTTTCACCAAAAGGTGAAAAGATTTTAACATGCAATACCTCAATTGAGTATATGTACTCTGCACCCTCTTATCACATTCGAACTTCACTTGTTCTTCTTCAAGCTATGCTCTTGAAATTCGGGTTGAGCATCTTCCAAAGTGCCAAATATATAGCCTCGTATATTCGGTTATGGAGGACTAGATAAGGTTGGATCATTATCCTAATATGACTCCAAACCTACCTTGAATTTTATATACTTTCCTTTAGGCTATCATGCAAAAATAGAAAACTAGCTAATCAAGTATCTTCTTTAGAATGGAATCCTTACTTGATTCCAGTTTTGGTTGATAACTTAGATAATCCAATCTTCTTGATTTGATCATTATCCACTTGCCTAAATGATCTTTATCTGCTTGCCTAAATGATCTCAGGCCCATAGGTTACTTGCTCCCTAAGTTCCTTAGCCTCTAAGCTAACAAACTCAAGTATGTCTCATGGCTACTCTACTTCTAGTATGGACTTCCCATATTTTGCACGTCCTTGCAGCATAGGGTTGCCTTAATCCGAACTACTTCCTAATGCTACCAGGGACTTCACCTGTAATTCTACATCAACCTCGAACTCTGAAGATGATATCTTCTTCTAGAATCCCTGGAATGAAGATATGGACAATCTTAAACCCAACAATCTCCCCTTTGTCTATGTCTTTGGCAAAAAATCCATCGAAGAATGTAACAGGAATGTGTAAAGGAGAGAAAGACAGTAGGCACTGGAAACATGATGAAGATTGCCATTTCATTATCAAAATGCCCTGATAACCTAGCCATCTATCTTTAGGAAGGAATTAGAAAGTACAGAATAATCCCTCTCCTTACCATTCTTCCTCTTCCTACTTCTCCCCTATTTTGATGAAGACCTAGAAGTCATCCAAAAGATGGCAAGTCCAGAGGCATAATGTCCCCGCTTTTCTTACTGCTATGTTCAGACACTGGATGATCATTGGCGGCAATCCTTAGTGGTGATGGCGAAGGTGTGAAAACCGGCTGGCTAATCTTTCCCCTAAAAGTGAGGTCTTCTGTCTCTACCGGCAGATTGGTCACCTGTGTAGGTGAGGCTTGAACTTCAATCTTCGACAATGAGCCGGAGTCTGGACTTGGCGTCAAATCAAGAGATGGGATAGGATCCGCGTACTCCCCCTCGATATCTTTCCCTTCATAAGAGGAGAAAATGGAAGTCTATGCCTTGATCTTTTTTAGTTCCTCAACCATTGTTGTTTCTATATTCCTTAGGGTTGCAACTCCGTAGTTGTTGCTCATAGCGATGAGACAACACGTTCTCATGGTACCTGATTGTCTTGTCCAATAGATCTACTACACTACAAATGCATTAGGACATCTAGGATGAAGCATATTCATATTTTTCTTGTTTTATTGGTTTAAATGCAATAGTTGTTAAAAGATCTGTTTGTGTGTTGGTGTCATACAAAGTATATTCATATTTTTCTTGTTATGTTTTTGGGCATCTCCCCCAAAAGGCCTCATATCAGTTGGATGTTGTCCAAGCTTATATACTCATAAGCCTTCTCATTCCTAACCGATGTGGGACATTGTGGAACTTTGGGCACACTACCAACACATGTGAATATAAACACCAAGGGCTAGATGCCTAAATGAAAGGAAATACTTGCATTTGAAAAGTTAGTATAAATATAACAAAGACAGTAATCACTTTGGCTTTTGGAATTTATTTATTTGTCTATCTTTTTTAATAAGCGCTTTGGTTTTTCTAATTGTTTTTCTTTAATGTATCTTTTTTTTCTTTGTTCCATTATCAGAATAAGCACTTTGGCTTTTCTAATTTTTCTTTGTATGTCTTTTTTCTTTATTCCATGCTCATAATGTGATTCTTGCTTGTTTACGTTGAAATAAATTCTTGATTTTAACCCTTTAAAGCTGTTCAACCTCTCTTTCTCTATATTTAATCTCATGTGCATGTGTGTATTGATATTTTTTCTTTTTAAAAAAAATAAAAACTTGTATTGATGAAAATATAAAACGTTTATATAAAATAAATTATCTTTTATTCTTTATACCACTTTATGAATTTAAAATTTTAAGGGAATAATTTTTAGAAATCAATGTTTTTCCATTTTTTATGCTTGGAGATACTATTAATTTTATTTTTAGAAATATAAATGAAATGTATTCAAAACATACCTTAGCTATATATATATATATATATATATATATATATAAAATAAGTAAAGTGAATTTAGAAAGTGTGCCACTAGATTTTCAAACTAACTTATTTTATTTTATTTAAATATTTTTTTATTTTCCTTACTTCTTTTTTTTTTTGTTCTGTATGTTTCTTTTCATCGTATTCTCTTCAAGTTAGTCTTTTTCATGTTCTAATGTACAATATTGAGTGTTAAATAATGTATGCTTTTCCCTAATCCGAAGCATGGCATCAAATTCTCAATCATATATTTATATATATGGTGGCCTGTGTAACTATTATTCATCTATATCTTGTTCATTTGTTGTTGTGGGAGGAGTTGAGTTAAATCACGGATGTTCTATCTAATTGGAAGTTGTAGATATGTATAAGAGATATCCGCTACCATATTGTATAATATATATATATATATATATATTTGGATCTATTTTTTCTTTTAGAAATAAAAATGCTAATAATTTTATATAAAATATAAAAGCTCTCATACATTTTTTTATGATTAATAAACATTTTTATAAATTTCAAAATATGCGGAAACAAAAATTTGTTTATGTCTTGAATGCCTAATTCTTTTTTTTTGACAAATGAATGCTTAATTCTTAAAACTAAGGTCTTGTATTTTTTATTTACTTTATTATTATTATTATTATTTTTATTTTTTGAAGAGAAAAATAATTTCATTGATTCAAACTAGTAATACATCGATAGAAACATAGAATCACTAAAAACCATAAAGAATAAAACAATATTAAGGTTAATAGCACAATGATTCGGCTCAAAGCCTATAAATTTGATAGTTGAGCCGACATATTTGATATTACTATTGTGACTAGAATACATATGACTTAAGTTATAATGCATATTGACGACCATTGATTTGATTTGATTTCTAGTCTCTGATAGTATATGTTTTGCGCATCTGGATCGCCTAAGCACAAATAAACATCGCACCACCCATCATACTGAGATGACACAACCACCCGCCACACTAAGACTATGACAACCATACGTGCACGAAGGCTACAATAGTCACACAAGCGCCAATGCGATGACTAAATCACGAAAAACAAATAAAAACCTAAATATGTATGGAATAACCACTTTACTGAGAAAGAAAAATATGAAAATATGTGTAGACAAGTGATTTCAGGCAAAGAATGACAAAAAAAAAAAATCACCTCTCTTGCTTAATGAAAAGAGGTTAACTGAGAAAATGTTGAGAGAAAAGGAGGCTTATTATTTTTATTTCTAAAAATAAAAGAAATAAGAAATCTAGCCACCAAAATCATACCTTATTTCCTTGTATGCATTTTTTTCTTTACTCAATTTATATATTACAATACTTTCCTTGATTTGCAAAAAAAGGGAATTTTGGATTCACCCTATAATCTTACTAGTCTTCAATATTTTGAGAAACATGGGCTTCATGAAAGTAAATTAAATTTAAAATCTTAACCAAAAAAATAAATTTGAATTAACCATTTCCTAAATAATTTCTGTCAAATTCAAGTGGATATATTTTGTTGGTCTGTGGTCGGTTGATTATTGCTTTTAAAATCATTTAGTTTATTTATCAAAAGAATTTTGGAGACTTTTAAGCTTAAGGAAGCTTTTAAATTCAAATCATGTTAAACTTATTCATTTGATATATAGCAGCCTTCATTCTATTTTTCTTATTTTTCATTTTATGTCATTTTCTTTTAAGTTAATGGTTCAAAGTTTGGTGTGTGACTGGTATAGTCATAATATGTATAATTTATATATTATTAAAATATAAAATTATATATGTATATTTAATATTTATTTTTTGCTTTTCTATTATCAAGATTCTAATGTAAATATAAATATATTCATATTTTAATTTTTATTAAAATATATCATATTTAAATTTAAATATATTCAAAATAAAAGAAAGTTGATTTGCGTTTTCTTACTTAATACATAACATAATTTTTCTTTAACGGAACGCCTAAATAAAGCTTAATAGTATTATGTATTAAATTATTTGTTTTTTAATATTACATTTATATTAAGTATTAAGTATTTTTTTTATAAGGTTAAAATCAACATTTTAAATATATTAAAAAATAATAATTTAAGCTAGTACTTATTAATTTGTGTAATGATAATATAAATTTATTATTATGATTAAATGAAAAAATATTTGTATAATATATGTGTAACATTGTGAAACCCCGAGAAAATCCAATTTTTCTGAAAAATGGCAAAATGGTAATTACCAAATCCGAATTTTTCTATCCGATGATTTAATGACTTCACCGGGTTGAATCATCTCGCTAAATCTAACTACCACATCAATTTCTTCGCCACCCATTAAATCAAATTTCACGCTGGCGCACCGCGCGCTTCGTATAATAAAATCCGCTTTATAAGAGATATATGATGTGACAAAAGTCACCTACTATATGTACCCATGTGACACATGTTGCATGATTAGTGAAATGATGGAAATGAATGGCTTAGATTAAGCCATGTGTCAAAAATCAAGACAAAAGAACAAGATGGGAATTATTGGAAAGTTAATGAGTATAAGACAAAAGAGGAGAATAGTTATCTTCTCCAAATGAAAGCAAAAATCGGGCAGTAGAGGCTGGATCCAGTTTTAGAGAGAGAGCAGAAATTACTTTCTCGTATTTCCCGCTGCTCGACCGCTTCGCTTCGTCGCCAAGCATAAAGCCGTTTTATATGGTGGGCATATGGACACCGATTTGGTGGAGTTCCGACAACTCCAAGAGGTAGGGGTCTTCTCCTACTTGTGTTATTATTTGGCTAAGAGCCATGTGAATGGTTAGAGATATTATGAGGCTTGAATTAGCCGTGTTTGCAATCTCAAAATACTTGAATCGAGTGAGAAGATCCTTTATACGCGGAACAAGGCCGAATTTAGGTTTCACTGCTCACTTGTATTGTTGCATTTTTTGCAGTTTGGGGTGATTCAAAATGAATTACTTGATTGGTTAATTAGGCCATGTGAGCTAATTTTGGTGTTATTGTTGTAATTTGAATGGCTTGGAATTGTGTGAGAAATAATATGTTAATGCATGTAATTAAAGGTGTTAACATAATGTGGAATTATATACAAATATAATTGTGTGTAAGCCATTGGAAATGAATTGTAATTAGCTCAAGTGAGCTAATTTTGATGTTATTGATGTGAATTAAATAACATGTGGCATGTATGTAAATTTTGTTAATATATGTGTAAGTGATATAATGGCATAATGCATTTCATATGCACCGAGGCAACCTAGAAAATTAGGTGTGAGTGCATGGCATGAAAGAAATGAAAAGGAGGTTTTTCTCGCATTGGCTTAGGCATGTGAAGGAGTCAAGTGAGGACTCGAGACACTGACGGGGCACATGTAGAAATTCAAGTAGAATCATGTATTTGCTTGAGTGTGTGTTTATGTTGGATCATTGCATGTGCACTTAGGTGGGGAGTAACCCATGTAAGAGATTTTCATTACTGGGCATTTCTCACCCTGTCGAGGGATCATTATTTCAAGTACGAGGACTGTTCGAGAAGACGGCGCTCTTTAGAGGCCGATTTTTAGAAGAAAGCCGGGTTGTGGCTTTGATGTTTTTGGTATTCCTTTTGTAGAACATGTGTTAAAACTTTAAATTTGATATATAAGCCAAGTTAAGATTATTGTAATAACTCGAACTATTGGTAAATAGTTGATGTAATTTGTGAGTATTAATGCATACCCATGCCATTTTACTCATTTTTTATCCGTAGATATGACCCAGCAGGGTCTTTGTAAAATATTGTGACAAGCTGCCATGTAATTTTGGGACAGATATACCTGGGTAGAGCCCCCACAGCGAGACTCGCCCGATTTTTCTGAGCTGGCCTAAGCACCCGACATCCACGAATATTCCGCGGGTTAACGAGTTGTCAACGGACCCCCGGGAAATGAGGCGTTACAGCTTAGTATCAGAGCTAAGGTAAACGATTACCTTGGGACCTCGGTGGGTGTAGAGTTAGGTATATGGTTTACCTAGGACTTGATGGGCACGGGTTAGATCACGCATTCCTTGTGCACTCTGATGATTGTTGTTTGATGTGTGATTGTGTGTCAAATTGTGTGATTGGTATGCTTGGTGAGTAGCATAGGAAAAGTGTTGAACACTAGGTTCGAGAAAATATAACCTTAGGTGTTCGAGAATTTTTGGGCAAAATGGTCTAGAAATAAATGAAAAAAAAAATTTCTAGACAGTAGCTGTAGTTTTGAACAAGAACAGTTGCGTTTTGTGAAATTCTGGAAAATAATTCCAAGCACAAGAAATGGGTTAAAAAATTTAACTCATAAAAATTCTTGAAAGTCAGATGAATCACAAAGGATCTGTGCTATTGCATTTATGGAGTAGCAAGGAGGCTATTGGAGATGAAAAAAAAAAATGGTGTGTTGAGAAGGAAAATTTTTTTTTTTCTGGGTTTTACAATGTGTAAACTGGAAGAAAAAAAAATAAAATAAATTTTAAGGAATTTATTTTGTTCTACTGGAAAATGAAAAATAAATAAATAAATAAATTTTTTTTTTTTGGTGGTTTTCCAATAGCTGAAATGAGAAAAAAAAAAAAAGTGCAGTGGAACCTGGAATGGGCTACTGCCCATTCTAGTGTTGAGTCACGATACAATGCATTGTATCGTGACAGGCAGGCCTGGGAGGCGCGCAACAGGCGCACATGGCAAGGCTGGCTCGGCAACAATATGGCCAAAAAAGGGGCCACGACACGGCGCAGCTGGGCTACGACACAACCGAGAGGCCCTACGACACACCGCCGCCTCGAGGGCGGTGCGAAGGCATGCACGCCGAGGGCCTCGGGCCAAGCCGACTGCGGTCGCGACACGCACGGGCCGTGATCGCGACGTGAAGGCACTGCCGCTGGCCGTGACGCAAGACATGCCGCTGATGCCCGCTAGGGACACCACGACGACACGCACGGCCGCGGCGAGACGACACTACAGGGGAGGCGGCCGCGACACGACGCCGCAGTTGCAGCCGGGGCTCGACTGGCACGCACGCATACAAGGCGATACGGCCGAGCATACGTTATTACACGGCCAGGCATGCGCCGGGCGACAGACCGTGCATGCGCCGCGACACTGGCCGGGTTAGGCCCGTGATTAACGGCAGTCGCCCGCGATACGCTAAGCAAGACTAGCGCTGTGTGCCTCGCAAGTCACAGCGGTGCGAACCGTGCACTCGACCAAGCACTCGGGCAGAATCGTTCCGAGTCAATGCCAGACATCATGCTCATGATCTGCTCACGAGGTTTTCAAAAAATAATACACACACACAAATAATTTTTTTTTAAAAAATAAAAAAAAATTTATCAAGTGATTATAGATTTAATATATGAATTAATTGTCTTCAGACATCTATGAATGTACGGACATCAGGTATGAAATACCAGATGTGAATAGTGTCTCGAGGTCGTGTTTACACACACCTTAGAGACCTTCTTGGCCCCCTGCTAACAACTTGCCTGTGACATGTGTAGATGGCTAGTTAGAGAGAACGGTCGTCCACGAGTGCGAGTCGAGCTGCCGGTGTTTGACCGACCACCAGCTTTGTCCGGCGAGGCTTTCTTGGTGTGAAGTCTTGCAGTGCGCTGTGCACGGGCTGTAGTGCAACGGTATGAGGAGGTCAGAGGTAACCTCGAGGTTGAGGCACATCATCTCCAGGGCGTTCCACGGGAAGGAGATAGATGGTGGCGAGACCATTGGTTCATGTAGGGTGAGAATGTATTGGAGTATGGAGGTGTCTCACGTCACCGGCCCGAGTTAGACTAGCTACATTCCAGCTAGAGGGTGAGGCCCAAGTATGGTGGAATTGGACAAAGACCTCTAGAGATCTAGAGACAATGACTTGGGCGGAGTTCCATGATCTTTTCATCGGCAAGTATTTTCCAGATACTACGAGACATGCGAAGGCTCAGGAGTTCCTAGAGCTAAAGTAGGGGGCCATGATGGTGATTGAGTATGTGGCTAGGTTCACGGAGCTAGCCCGTTTTGCTGATGACTACGTGGCCGCGGTGTGCTTTGAGTCGGAGATTCGAGAATGGGTTTAAGGATTACCCGTTCGGGCGGGATTATAGGACTTAGCTGGGACATGGACTCCATGGTTGGGGCGTACGACCATAAAAGAGAGAGATGGGGATGCACGAGGTATCAGGGTTGTGGATCTTCAGTGAGAAGGGAGGATCGGCCTTCTTTTTAGTTCGGGAAGGCGAGGGGGCTTGGCACCTGCAGTTTCGGGACGGGGCGGGATGGGGCATTTAGTCAGGCAGGACAGATGATATGTTATTTCTGCCGACAGCCTAAGCATGTGAGACAGGATTGCCCCTAGAGACAAGGATCTCAGGATTTTGGGATAGCCCAGTCCCAATTAGTACATGAAACGAAATTATCACAGTTCATTCCTCCGTACTAGTATAAGGTCGGAGAATTAGTTTGATCTCGGTGCTATCTGAAGCACCTTCGAACCTGAGATGGGCTGGGGGCCCGAGTGTTGGTCGGGAGTAAGGTACGAGGCTCTGGCAGGGACTTCTGGATTAGGCGGGAGTGAGTGATATGTTATTTATGTCGGCTGACTTGGGCATATGAGGCAGAGATTTGTCCTAAGGCGGAGGTCTCGTAGTGTGCGAAATTTGAGCATCTGGTAGTAGAGATATGCGAGAATGCGTTCTACTCTTGCACTTGTTGACTAGAGTAGTGTTTGAATTGGATGCATCATATTCATTCATTAATGCATCTCGTGTGACAAATTTGGACTTAGAGGTTAAGGCCTTTAGAGAAGCCATGTGTGGATGTTCTTCCCTAGGATGTAGGGTGAGAGTTGACCTAATAGGTCGGGATTGTGAGTTAGAGATCTCCGAGATTCTGCTCATGGTGGACCCCCGGGGGGGATCGCATCGAGTCGGCTGTGGGTGCACGGTATGGTCATTCACCACTCTTGGTGAGTGTGGGTTGAGTTTGTCTTTGGAACTACGTCCAATGAAGACTCATAGTTCAAATCAGGAAATTAAGAGTGATTAATGTGTGTTGGGTAAAGTAAGAAGGGGGTCGTTAATACCCTCAGGTGAAAAAGCACAGGTTAAATTGAAGGAGACCGCGGTAGTATCAAGAAAGGTCTGTGTGGGTGTAAGGGCCAGGTGGGAATGTCCGAATTTCTATGTGGGTGTAAAAGACCTGGGGAGATATCCTAAATTTTTGTGTGGGGTGTAAGAGACCCGGGGAGATATCAAAATTTACGTAATGGGTGTAAGAGGCAGGAAGCTATCAGAATTTGCATTGTGGGTATAAGAGACAGTGGAGTTATCAGAAATTTACTTTTGTGTGGGTGTAAGGGCAGAGTGGAGAAATCGAAATTTACGTGTGGGTGTAGAGACTCGAGTCATCCCAAATTTCTATGTAGGTGTAAGAGACTCGGGAGATATCACAGAATTTCGTAATGGGTGTAAGAGACCCGGGGAGATATCTCGAATTTCTGTGTGGGTGTAAAAGACCCGTGGAGTTGTCCGAAATTTCTGTGTGGGTGTAAGAGACCCATGGAGATATCTGAAATTTCTTTGTGGGTGTAAGAGACTCGTGGAGATATCCGAAATTTCTGTGTGGATGTAAAAGGCTCGCAGTGTGGGCCGAAAAGTTTTGTTGCCCTAGAGAGAAAACACACGGTCATGTTATCACGAAGACTTAGAGTTGAGTGATAGGAGTCGGGAGTGACTCGATATGAAAACACACGGTCATGGTTATCACGTAGACTTAGAGTTGAGTGATAGAATTCGAGTAGCTTCGAGAAATGAAACACACGGTCATGGTTATCCACGTAGGAGCTTAGAGTTGAGTGATAGAGTCGAGGTGACTCGAGATTTGGATACCCATTGGGAAATTGCATTGGGTGTTGGTGGCGGAAGGGCTCGGTATATGGATGTCATTCATGACATGGATTAGGTTGACGGTCCATTGGATTGTCAGTGATTGTGACCTTGGGAAGGTCAGCGTTTACACACCAAGCACGGATTGTATAGGGTTACATATGGACGTGGTTGGATGAGTATGTGTGTGGAATTTCGAGACGAAATTCTTTTAAGGGGGGGAGAATGTGAAACCCCGAGAAAATCCAATTTTTTTGAAAAAAATGGAAAAATGGTAATTTAAATTAGCTTAAAAATTTTACAGATCTTGGATGTGGCTTGAACGTAGTTAGGTCGTCTCGCGAAATCTAGCTACCACGTTGAATTTAGTCGAATTCCGAGACAGTCGGAATTTCACGTTTTTTGAGGCACAGGGTGTCGGGTGCCGTAAAACGACTTGTAAGAGACGTGATGTGACAAAAGTCACCTACTACATATACCCATGTGACACATGTTGCATGATTAGTGAGAGGATGGAAATGAATGGCTTAGATTAAGCCATGTGTCAAAAATCAAGACAAAAGGACAAGATGGGAATTATTGGAAAGTTAATGAGTATAAGACAAAAGAGGAGAATAGTTATCTTCTCCAAATGAAAGCAAAAATCGGGCGTAGGGTTGGGTCAGTTTTGAGAGAGAGCTGCTTCTCCAACAGATTTCTTTGTAGTTCGGTTGTCGATTAAACGGTAGAAGTAAAGTTGAAGTGGTGGGGGCTGCAGCGTGGACACCAATTTGGTGGAGTTTCGACAACTCCAAGAGGTAGGGGTCTTCTCCTACTTGTGTTATTCTTTGGCTAAGAGCCATGTGAATGGTTAGGGATATTATAAGACTTGAATTAGTCGTGTTTGCGGTCTCAAAATACTTGAACCGAGTGAGAAGATTCCTAGTGTGGTCGTGAACAGTGCCGACCCTAGGGTTTCACTGTTCACTTGTATTGTTGTGTGATTTTTGTGTGTTTTAGGTGATTCAAAATGAATTACTTAATTGGTTAATTAGGCCATGTGAGCTAATTTTGGTGTTATTGTTGTAATTTGAATGGCTTGGAATTGTGTGAGAAATATTATGTTAATGCATGTAATTAAAGGTGTTAACATGATGTGGAGATATATACAAATATAATTGTGTGTAAGCCGTGGGAAATGGTGTAATTAGCTCAGTAGGCTAATTTTGATATTATTGATGTGAATTAAATAACATGTGGCATGTATGTAAATTTGTTAATATATGTGTAGTGATATAATGGCATAATGCACATTCATGTACTGCAAGGGCAACTAGAAAATTAGGTGAGTGCATGGCATGAAGAAATGAAAATGAGGTTTTCTCGCATTGGCTTGGGGCATGCGTGAGGGGAGTCGGTGAGGAGCTGAGACACGGGATGGGGTAATGTAGACATTCAAGTAGGATCATGTATTTGCTTGAGTGTGTGTTTTATGTTGTGGATCATTGCATGTGCACTTAGGTGGGAGTAGCCCATGTAAGAGATTTTCATTGCAGGCATTGCTCACCTGTCGGATCATTATTTCCGTGCGGGGGGGTGACCGGGACAGGATGGCGCTCTTTAGAGCAGATTTTAAGCGGGGTTGTAAGCTGATGTTTTGGTATTCCTTTGTAGAACATGTATTAAAACTTTAGAATTTTTGATATATATGTTTTTGGTTAAGATATTGTAATAACTTTTGAACTATTGTGGTAAATAGTTGATGTAATTTTGATGATAATGCATGGGCTAGTGGCCATTTATCGTATGTGGACCCCGGTGTAGTGCTTTATAAAATATTAGGACAGGTTGCCCATGTGATTGGAATGATTATACCTTGGGTAGAGCTCCCGGTGAGAGACTTTGGAATTTTCATGAGTGGGGTCGGGCTGCAGAGCATCCACGAATATTCCGCGGGTTGACGGGTTGTCAACGGACCCCCAGGAAATGGGGCGTCACAAACATATTAACACATATTTTTTTTATAACTAAATACTTTAGTTACAATGTAACAAACTGTCCCACATATTTACACTTCAAAAAAAAAAAATTGACATATTTACAAAAAATTAAAATGATAAAATTATTATGATAAATTAATAATTTATTATTATTAGTCTTAAAAAATTATTATTATATTTATTTATTTTATATAACTAAAATATAATATATAAAATTAATAGATTGATGAACCTAAAATTATATATTCATGTTTTTAAAAGATTTTGAAATATTTTGTGTGGATTTAAAATATTTTGTGGAGATTCTAGCCCTTGGTTTCACAAAGTGAAAATTTTAAAAATTCATAAATAAGCTATGCAAAAAAAAAAAAAACAATAGTGTAAAGATAACCCTAGTTTGAATTGCTCGGTTCAAGCAAAATTGTCAAATCTACATGATTTATTGTCTATTATTGGTTTAGACGGTTTCACTCTGGTTTAATATACATTTGTTCTAAGAGTAGAACCGGATTAGAAAATTGGCCGATCAATGGGCCAGTTCGGTCCGATTTTTTAAAACATTGTTTAATACAATTATAGTTTTTAAAAACTTATACAAAATTTAAATTACTTAATATTTTAAGTTTAAAATAATTCATTAAACTTATTCCTTTTCTTTTACTTTTCCAATGTTTTCTTTTCCTCCTTTGTTGTCCTTGAACATAAAGTGCTTTATTTTCATGTACATTGAGTGTCCAATAATGTATTCTTTCTCCCAAAACCAAAGCACGGTATCAAATTCTCAGTCTCTCTTAACACTTCATCTATCATATCCTGTAAACGTGATAATTCATTACTAGTATATATATATAAGGATGGTTGTTCATTTATTGAAGGAGTAGGAGTGAGTCGAGTTAATTAATGGCATGTCCAGTGGGATATGGTTGGAAGGAGTGGGAACAGAAAAAACAAGAGTTGTTAAAATATTGCCTGGAAGAGGAATGGGAAAAGGTTGTAGACGTTTATGAGAACCTTCCATCCATTCAAGCGCAAAGCTAAGCATCGAGGAGAAGGCGTGCATATAGATTTTGTCTCGGAAGGCAAAGAAGATATAGTGAAAAGGCTCGTGGAAGTGATTGAAAATCCAATCACTGTATCAATCAAAGACGATGAAGGGAATACGCCACTCCATCTAGCAGCATTGATTGGAAATGTTGGCATTTGCAAGTGCATTGTTAAAAAGAATTGTCAAACAATAGAGTTTCTGCAGAAAGATTTCAAAGTGATATATTCTTCTCTAAAACAGAGGCAATATATAGATACAATTACATCTTAAAAATTAGGTCTTAAAAAAAGGAAAAACAAATTGTTTCTATATCTATATACAAGATTGGTCAACTATCATAATTTCTAGGATTAATTACACAAATTGTTTCTATATCTATATACAAGATTGGTCAACTATCATAATTTCTAAGTTAATTACCATCCGATCTAATATTGCGTACAGCTCATGCGGGCACTCCCCCTCGAGTGATTGCATAGATGTCTATCATGCTAACTTGTCGAATTATACCATGAAACACATTCACTGAAGCTTGCCTTTGTGAGAATATCGACCAATGACTCTCGGATTGAATAAGCAGAATTGTATAATCTTTTCATGAGGTTCTCCTTGATGGGAAATGGCGATCAACTTCAACATGTTTGATGCGATCATGTTGAGACGAGTTTTGTGCAATTTGAATGGTTGCCTTATTATCACAATAGAGATTCATAGGTGTAGCATGTCAATCCCACAAGTCCCTCGGTATGTTTACATATCCACCAACTGGTCGCATACACCATAGGCGTACCGCGAAATTCGGCTTGACACTTGATCTTACTGTTTTTATACACTTCTTGCTTTTCAAGTGACAAGATTACCTTCCATAAAAGTAAGGTAACCGGATGTGGACAACCGAGGTTGTTTGATCACACTTGATTAGAATCTGTGTATCCTTCAATGTTAGAACCACCATTTTTGAGAACAACAAACCTTTTCTGAGCACTCTTTAAGTATCTTAGATCACGATATTTGCTTCCATATATTCTTTACTCGATGCATGCATAAAGCGCTCTAGCAGCTCACGCATATGATATATCTGGCCTTGTGTGTGATAAGTAGATTAATCTTCCAACTAATCGCTGATAACGACCCTTGTCTGTTGGGGCTTGGTCTGGGAGAATCTCGAGCTTATGATTCATTTCCATGGGCGTCTCTACCGGTTTGCAATCAAGCATTCCAGTTTCGATTAGAAGATCTAATAACACATATTTTATTTGTGGCAGACTCCATGTTTCGAATCTTGCACCTCGATTCCCAAAAAATATTTAAGTTGCTGAGATCCTTCATTTCTGAAATTTTGTTAGCTCATCTCTGTAAAGCTTTTTCATTCGCATGGGTCATCTCTATCAGAGACCATATCATCAACATACAATTAAAAATTGTACTTTCCTTCTTTGTGTTTTATAAACAAAGTGATCCCGAGTTACTTTTGCTTATGGCCGAACTCCTTCATTGTAGTCGAGAATAACCCGAACCATGCTCTAGGTATTTGTTTGACCCATCTGATGACTTTTAATTTAATTTGCACCTTTACATGAAGAACCATTTTAACTCAGTGGTAGCTCCATATAGACCTCTTCTTCCCAAATCTCCATTTGAGGAAAACATTTTTAACATCAAATTGTTGCAGAGGCCAGTCTCGATTTGCTGCTATAGATATAAGAATGCGAATTGTATTGATGCCCTTCTTGGTGCAAAGTGTCACGTGTTCACATCCATACGCTTTGTCATATCCCTTCGCCTTCGTCGGGGCTTTATATCTATCAATACTTCCATTTGGTTTGAGTTTCACCGTGAACACCCATCTGCATCCAATTGGCTTTGATGATGCCTTTTCGCCGGGGCAGGTCGAGTGTGTAGGGGTAAGTGCAGAGTTTGGACCCGGGTTGTTGTGAGAGAAGTGGGATGCGGGCTTTTGGATTATCACAGGCTGAAGTATGGCTAACATGTGCGATCTGCAAACCACAGTGGCGCACCCCTCGACCAAAAGAAGCGAGAATGAAAGGGGTCGGCGGAGAAGCCGCGGTGTACGCTCAGATCACCTAAAGTCGGTTTCTTTAAAGAGGAGAAAAGAGAATCATGGAAACGCCCAAAGTAGATGTTTTTTTGGCGTACCTTTCACTTGCCGTGGGAGTGACCTTGTATTTATAGTAGATATTCTCCCAGTTGGATGGTAATTAGGATTCATTCCCATTGGATGGGATATTTCTTATTATAGTCCGTATCGGATTTGGTATAGGATATAGAAAGAGTAGTTTATTTGGGATAATCTTCCTTCCTTATTGGGAGATCTGATTTGATGCTGATCTAATCTTGTCTTTCTTTCCTCATTGGTGAGATTTGTTGGACTTGAATGATATATATTATTAGAGACTATTCTATTTACATTTTGTAGGAGACTTCCATAGCCTTTGGGCTGAAGTTGGACCTCTCTTAAAGCGACCCCGAAAAGGTTGGAATCTTTGGCGTAAAGGCGAATGCCTGCGTGGGCAACCTCTCCTTTGTAATTCAACTGGTGGGCCTTCGTGTTTCCACTTTGAGGCGCCTCTTTCTTGGGCTTGGTGTGGGCTTGCGAGACCTTATTTTCAAACCTATCCAGGCTTCATTCCCTTTAGGCGGTGGAACAAGTTCCAGTGGCATTCTTTTGTAGAGCCTCATCTCTTTGTTCATCGCCTTTCTCCATTTTGGATCGATAGTAAATCACATTACTAAGGCATGGACAATTGATTCTTGATAAATGCATACGATTGATCAGCCTATGGATGTTTACATAGTTGTTAATTGGGTATTTGGTCTTGGCAGGATCAGTTCATCTTGTTTTTGGAACTCCTATTCAATGCTGTGGATATCTAGGAGCTGTATTTTACTGCGGAACATATGTTTCATTAGACTCTCTCCAAACAGGTTCATACTTACTTGAGGAGGAACATTCTGGGTTGATTCTTCAGTTAATGGTGTAGATGGGGGCAACTCTGAGGGTATCGGTGGTGATTCACTCCCAGTTTCATGATTGTGATCACAGCCTTGTTGCACAACATGCTTAAAATGTTCATTCACCTTTTCCAACTCAATAAACTCATCACCTCCACCCGAATTTCTCTTCGGGGCTCTCCTTTGAAGAGAATTTTTAGGAACTCCCAGGAATTAATAAGGCTCAGATCTTGGAAAGAGGCATACAAGATCACATGTAACTCGGGTTGTGGATCATAGCACCTATATCCTTTTGAAATTGATGGCAACCAAAAACATCGTTTGCACATGGATCGGATTTATTTCTCAGATTTTGGGGATGTGACATATACGTTCATCCTTCGGGTTCAAGATTCGGAAGATGGGGAATTGAAAGTAAGGATTGCGATTTACGTGGGAGTTTGAAGTCTATTACTTGAGAAGGTGTTCGGTTGATGAGGTAGAGCGGCAATTCACGGCTTCTTGATAAAATCGAGGCATGTTCATCTTAGAAGGAAGGCTCTTATACTACCTCCAAAAGTTGTCTATTCTTTCTCTCTGCTTAATCCATTTTATTTGTAGATAGGTGCATGAGGTTTGATGGCCAATTCCATAGTTTCTAAAAAATTCCCGAGAGAAGCATCCATAAACTCAGTACCATTGTCGGTGCCAAACACAAATGCGCACGATCTTTGAGTGTAGGTCATTTTGTGAAAATTCTAGAATGCTAGACACACATCACTTTTTTTAATAAAGTAGGGACACGAGAGTCATTCTAGTGCATTCATCGATAAATGTCACAAAGTAGCAGCTCGGATATAGAGGAACGCTGCGGGACCCCAAACATCGAGTGAATAGCAAAGGTTACGAACTTTATTCGGACTTAGTGAATAAAAATACGGTGGCTCTTAGCCGGTTCCCCAAGTGTCACAATGGGAATTCCCGCATCATTCGATCCTGAAAAAGTTGTGGTTGCAATTTCTTAAGATAACGAAAAGAAAGATGTCTGTCACGGTGCCATAACCATACCGATTATTCGAGCCTTGTCTTTCTTGCTAGTTTGATTTACTTTGGCCCGATTTTCGATCCCCATTCCTAGCAACTCTAAGTAGTAAAGTTTGCCGTCTAACACCATAACGAGAATCTTAGGGTTAGAATGTCTTGAAAGCCTGAAAATATGAGGGCAAATTCTGATAAAGCGAGAGTTGAAGTAATTTGGCTAGCAGGACAAAGGTTGTATTCAAGAGATGGAACAACGAGGACGTATCTAATGTGAGAGTATTAGACAAGATAACGAATCCTTCCCAAATGTAGGGGAGAATTCTTTACCATTAGTAGGTGGAAATAAGCGATTGAAGAAGGGAGAGCAGATTTTAATTGATGAGTCCCGTCATGTGATAGAGAGGATGCACTGTATCAATAATCAAGTTCTATTCTTAAGTTGCGGAAAATCTGGTCTTTACCAATAATACTGGATGGGCAACATTCTGATGGCGTGATTGATTTTCTTGACGATGTCATCATAGCTTTCATTAATCTTTCTGAGGCTTCTTTGAGAAGTCCCACCACTCCGAACTCACAGCAGCTTTACGAGGGTGATGGGTTTCGAGGGAAAAATACGTATACGATGGTTTCTTGCAGACTTCTTTGGGATCAAGCCTGCTCTGATACCATGTCAAACAATAGAGTTTCTACATAAAGATTTCAAAGTGATATATTCTTCTACAAAAGCAGGCAATATATAGATCTGATTACATCCTAAAAATTAGGTCCTAAAAGGAAAAACAAATTGTTTCTATATCTATATACAAGATTGGTCAACTATCATAATTTCTAGGATAAATTACACAAATTGTTTCTATATCTATATACAAGATTGGTCAACTATCATAATTTCTAGGATTAATTACCGAATCAATCTAATATTACGTACAGCTCATGCAGACAAGAATGAAGAGCTCTTAGACTATCGAAACTACAAAGGGGAGAAACCTCTCTTCTTGGCTGTTCTTCGTGGTCAAAAAAATGCTTTCCTTTATCTTGATCAGATATGCATCGAGGAAACGGGATAATCTTATCGAAGAAACGGCGATGGCGAAACCATTCTTCATGTTGCCATTAGTGGCCAATATTTTGATCGATATTTATATTAATTTCTAAATATCAAATACGCCATCTTTTGGTTCTTTGGTATTGTGTATATATATGTATAGTCAACTATTTGTCTTTCTGAAATTGGCATATCAAATACTTCTACTTCATGATGAACTTATATGCGCCATGACGACGAGGGTTCAACTGCGCTGCATCTCTAGCGTGTAATTTGTATTGAAGTGGTTCTCGCCCGGCCAGTTCATGTGAGCTATTTAATCAACGTAAGAGTACTTGCTGTGACCATCCAAACCCTAATCGGGAAAAGCAAAGCAGAAAAATAGTCATTCTAATGTAATTTCTAATTCGATAATTACATTTTATATAGAATTATCATTATCAAAAAAATGTATCTAACAACAATATATGAGTAGTTGTATGCTTGTTAATGGTCATGAATATTTAATCGGCTCATGCTAAGAAAGAACCTAATAGATTTTTATAGTTTGATACTTGAGATAGAGATGGATTGCGGCTCACAGCGAGAAGCATATGGAGAGCAAATAGAAAAAGAATTGAGGAACTCGAAGAAGGAATAAGCGATATTCCTCAGAATCAAGGTAATTAAGTTTCACACATAGGCATATCACCATTTCATATTGTATGCATGCACAATTGTTAGAAATGTTTAAAATTCACTATAAAAATTTTTACTCATGCGCTAACCTAATGCCCCATTTCATATGTAGGAAACTGAGCACTAAAGAAAGACCACAATTTTTCCCCCCAAATTATCAAACAAGCATCATGATCCTACGTACCATCCTTGGACTAATAGGTATATCACCATCCCACATACCATCCCAACATGCATGATATGAATATGCTAACCATCTAGATTTGAACTATTTCAGTGCATAAACTTGTGTTGTTGTTTGGATTACGAGACGAGAGAAATAAGGTGAAAGAAAAGTACATATGGTCTGTTCAGACCCTGGACCTCATGCTAAGAAAATCTTCTCACTATGACTACAATATTAATTATATTGGAAGAAATCCAGAGCAAATGCCAGAATATCATAATGATCAGCCCCGAAAAATGGGTGAAGGTATATGTAAAGCTCACTCCCTCTCTCCCTCTATCTTTCTAAACACTAGTTAGGAAAATCTATTGATCTAATGAAATTGCCATAAACATTTTATAATGACCTAAGCTTATATACTTTTAATAGTTTTAAATTGCTCAAATCCCCATTTGAATTATTAATGTAAAGTTATTTAGACAATAACATTTTAGTTAATGTTTTAGCTTTAAAGTTTTAAATTTGAGACATGCGGAATTTTGTATCAACATACGAACGAAATTTAATAATTGGTAATTTTCAATCACCAGAAGAATATTGTTTGGATCATTTATGCTTTGCGCCTTTAGACTTGAGATATGAAATGATCGGCATGCCCTTAGAGTGGGTTTTGGGAGTGATGGTTCATGTGTATTTAATCTTGTTGTTGCTAAGATTTATTCGGGTAAACAAAATTACAAGCAAAGAAAAGAACATATGGTATGTTCATATCATGCACCTCATACTTCTTAATTATTCTCTAAATAACTATGACAACAAATTTAGTGTATGTCATCATCCAGGGCTGATGCAGGACCGTCCCGACACACATGATGACCAAAAGGTTGGAGGTATGTAAAGTTCTATCCCTCTTTCTAAACACTAATTAGGGAAATGTAAAAAGAGGTTAATAAAGAAGAAAAATTTTAAATGAATTGATAGGGAAAGGTTTCAACTAGTAAATGATATTCCACCCAGAACCAAATAGTCAAGGGACTATTAGTAGAAAATCAAACCATTTTAGAAGTGAAACTGAGAGTAATATTGTCCTAGACATCTTATAAATTTATAATGACCTCAAGATTATACATTTTTTAATGGTTTGAATTGTTAAATTTGGGTTTATACTTTAAATATTTTGGCACATGTTTTGTTAGGTTTGGTGGATGGAGTGGTACATATCCGTTTAATTGATAATGCAATCATTTGTGTGTCCTACTGTTACTAAGTTCTGTACATTTAATTTTATTTAGGGAGTTATTGATTTTCTGTTTAAGCTTCTTATTTGGAGACTATGTTTGATTCATTGGGGAATATTTATTAGTTTAACAGTAACTCTCACATATATTTAGTGAGAATAATGTTAACATGCATTGAAGGGAAATAATTTAATAAAGTATGAATGCAAAGGTAAAAGAGTCGTTACTAATGCATTTTGGGGATTTGAATCCCAAAAACATACTTTTAATAGTGACCAAAGAGTCATTCTTTTTAATACCTAAATAACTCTCCACGTATTAAGGCCCTGTTTGGGTAAACAACTTAATTAAGTACTTATTTTATAAGAGTTTACTATATAAGAGCTTATGTCATAAGTATTTTATTCAATAAGCTATTTGTGTTTATATAAATAAGTACTTGTCATAATGTTTAAAAATTTTAAAAAAAAAACTAAAGAACCATATATATATATATATATATCATGAAACCATGGTAAATTAAAATGAATTCATCATATGTGAAAACAAGATAAATACGTTCGCATTATAAAAAATAACTAATGAAATATACTCTCTCTTTGAATTTTGTTTTTATGGCATCAAAGAGATTATAAAAACTAAAATATTCTATTTTTTTCATTAAAATCTTTTAACTTTGATGTTTTTACATAGAATTAGACGTGATGTACCGTAATAACTGTAGTTATTTAAGGCGCAAGGCGTGCAGACACAAAAGCTTCTTGGGTGACCAGGCGTCAGAATTTTATGATGCACCACGCTCACCAATATAAATAAAAATTATATATCTTATTAAATATTATTACATAGTTTTTGTCACAATAATAAAATCTGATAAAGGAAAAGGCCTTAAAACATAAAAATCAAACATCAATAGTGTTGTCATCACAAACATTTTCAAAACAAAATAACAAGCAAAATAACAAACGCTAATTATTAAACATTATCACTTTAAAAATTCTAAGTTAAAAGCGAAATAAACTTAACTCATTGGATGCTGTCAATTTTAAATAAAGAAAATCATTATCAATACATTTGTTTTCTATTTTTTAATTATATGTCAGAATTTTTTTCATATTTTTTAATTATTATTTTTCAAAAATTTTACCTATTTTAACATAAATTTTTAAGTGATCGTTTATATTTTTTTCAAAAAATTTACATAATTATTTCCAAAATTTGCCACATTTTACATAACTTTCAAAATTTATTTCATTATTTTTCATAATTTTTCCCTTTTTTATATAATTTTTGAATATTTTACCTATTTTTACATAATTTTCAAAAAATTGTTTTATATTTTTATTGATTTTAAATGGAGACGTTATTGTGAATTAAGATGGTAATTTTAGTCTCCGTCTAAGTGTTTTGAGCTTTTTTTATAAAATTTATTTTTATAAGTTTTTAAATCTGGAATTTTATCAAAAATCTTACATTGAAAGATAAGGTACGAATAAATTATAGATGATTATCTGAATCGCGCCGTGATGTAGTGTCGTCATGCCACCAAAAGCGAATCAATAGCCTCATTCCGTATGCCCATGTGTCAACTTCACATCCTTCGTCCCTCTTTCTCTCTGCTCATCTCATCTCTCAAATGCTTCTCCTGTCATCTCTATTGGGACTTGATCCCCTCTCATCCCTCTCTATTTTTAACGCTTAGTCTACTATTTGATCAAGTTTTCATGTCCTTTAGATTTTTTTTTTTTTTTTTTTAGCTCCAGTGGCAGATGATGGAGAATCAAAAAAGCCTTTGAATGGAAAGGGAGGTTTTCAAAATAGGGAGATACCAATATTAATTGCAGCAAGGAATGGGATAATTGAAATGGTAGAGCGAATCCTACGGGTTTACCCCATGGCCATTCTGGACAGAGACTCAGAAGGCACATCGAAGTATACGAGCTATTAGTCAAGTGGATGCCTCTTGACGAAAGTGCGTTTCATGCTATTGATGCAAAAGGGAACAGTCTGTTGCATGTTGCTGCAAGCTTATATGATTCTAATGCTTTCCATTTAGCTTTACTCGGAATGCAATGGGAAATCAAGTGGTTTAAGGTATATTCTTCAGCACTATATTAGTTTAATTTGGAAAAAAAAAAAAAGTCCAAACGTTTAAGGGAAACTGTGTTTCACTGTTAAAACATGCATACGGCATATGAGAGGCCCTAGTTTCGAGTCCTCCCACAAAGAATTTTTCCAACCTTGAAATTAATTGCAAAGAATTAAGACATAAAAAATATAATGTATATGATTCAAGACGGCCACATAAAATAATCGCTAGATATTTATAGCATTCGGGTACATATTAATAAACTTTAAGTACCATCTCTAAGACTATTCATTAGCGTGAAGAGCCTACAGTTCATTAAAATAATACCTGTAGTTTATTAAGGTATTGTCTAAGTAATATTATCATACTTGAAACACAATTATTTTCCATAAAATAATATAAAATCATGTATTTTGCATTCTTTTTATCTTCTTCGCAATTATTCATCTTTAAATCATTTTTGCAATTATTCTCAAATCAATGTATGAAACACAAGTTTCCCCACATTAATTAATACCAGGCCCCTTGTAAATAATCTTCCATTGACCATGTCAGTACGTGAAGCATTCTGTACCACGAAATTTCTTTACGAGACGGAACAATGAAAATAAAACAGCAGAGGAGGTGTTCATGGAGACACATGAAAATTTGATAAAAGAAGAGGGAAATGGCTAACCAAAACCTCCGATTCATGCTCGGCAGTGGCAACGGCTGTGGGAACCGTAGCCTTCGCGACAACAGCCAGCATACCAGGCGGCCTAAAGGAACACAGCAGAAGACCAAACCTTAAGCATCAGACAAGCTTTATTGTCTTTATAATTTCATCTCTGATAGGTCTCTCGTTTTTGTTCACCACTCTCATTGCATTTCTTTCCATAGTTACCCCCGGATACGGCCTAAAGGATTTTGAGAAACACTCGCCGAAAAAGATGTTGTACGCTCTAACATATCTTTATACATCGGTAGTGGCCATGGTGGTTTATTTCTGTGCAGGCCTCTTCTTCATGACGAGGGACGACTTTGAACATAATGTGATTAAGCTGTATGGAACAGTATGTCTTCCGGTTGCGTACTTTTCTATGAAGCAGTTTCCCTTCTACGTTAATCTTCTCCTTGATACCTTCTCCAAGCTGCCGCGGCATAAGCCTAGGTCAAGTTATAAAACCAGGCTGCAGAAGGACAAAACCAAGGAGCAGGTGCAATGTACCTGTAAACCAAACATAGATGAATAAGATTTAATTTATATAGTATTAGTGAGTTTATAAATTTAAGTGAACCGCAGGCTCTTAATCATAAATTATGGACTATCATTGGCAATCTCACACATCACACTTTTGCTGCTCAACGTCACAGCGCGATTAGGCCATGCACCCGATTTTAATTCATGGTACTTTCAAAATTTTGCTAAACCAATTCATGGTTTACCTAATTCATATTTTCACATAGGTGATTTCATATATGAAATCATTAAGAGTATATAACTCAACCTCTCGAAATATGCTTTCTAGCACTATAACCACACCATAGGAAGGGACAATTTTGTTTGTTGCTAGCAAGATTAATAAGTGACTTGTTATTACCCATATGAACCTTCTTCATAGGATCTCCAATCACAAATATTGTCTCTATCACGTTAATCTCATATTGGCTTAAGTCTCATTCCACTCGATGTTTCCAAAATTAATTTTCTTCTCAAAGGCTTAGTCAGAGGATCGGTCAAATTCACATCTGACTTTACGTAGTCAATGGAAATAATTTCATTTTTCAACAGTTGTTTCACAACCTCATGTCTTAGACGAATATGTCTGTTTTTCTCGTTGAATGCTTTATTCTTTGAGATCGATATTGCTGCTTGGCAATCACAATGCATAGAGACCGAAGGAATTCCTGATAGGAAGTTCCTTAACCACTCAGCTTCTTTATCGGCATATTCAAGAGCTATAAACTCTAACTCCATGGTAGAAGTAGCGATGAGGGTTTGTTTAGATGATTTCCAAGCAACAGCACCACCTCCCAAAGTAAAGACATAACCGCTTGTGGATTTTATCTCATCTGAATCAGATATCCAGTTAGCATCGCTATATCCTTCCAACACGGTGGGAAATCCACTATATAGGATACCATAGTTCATGGTACCCCTTAAGTATTTCATTAGTCTAGAAAATGCACTCCAATGATCATTATTGGGATTATGCGTATATCTACTTAATCTACACACTGCAATCTACACACTGCATATGCTATGTCAGGTCTAGAAAAGTTCATCAAATGCATCAGGCTCCCAATAATCTGTGCATACTCAGCTTGACCCATAGGATCACCTTGATTTTTCATTAAATGGGTGTTATCATCATAAGGGGTACTCATAGGTTTGGCATCGTAATGTCCGAACCTCTTAAGTATTTTCTCAACATAATGTTCTTGTGATAGCATTATACTATCACCCATCCTTGTGATCTTCACACCCAAAATCACCTTATCTTCACTCATATCTTTCATGTCAAACTATGAAGCTAGAAATCTCTTTGTACTATGTACCACACTTAGGCTAGTGCCAAAAATCAACATATCATCTACATACAATACAATAATTACAAATTCTTTTCATGTACACTTTGTATATACACATTTATCCATTTCAACAGATAAAAACCCGTTTTCCAACAAAGCATTACAAATTTCTCATGTCACTAGTTAGGTGCTTGTTTTAAACGATATAGAGACTTGTTCAATTTGCAAACTTTATTTTCTTGTCTAGGTGTAATACAACCTTCAGGTTGTAACATGTAATTTCTTCGAAATCCTCCATTTAAAAGTTGTTTTAACATCCACTTGATGATAAAGTTTATGAACAGCTTCAAATAATCAAATGCTAATGTAATAACTCAGAATAGATAAAATATCAAAATAACAACATTTATTAGAAAACTTTACATTAACCTAGATTTATATTTTTAATAGAAACTATTTAAGTGTGCATTTTCTTTGAAAATCCACTTGTAACCAATAGGTTTTGCTCTAAGGCAAATGACTAATCTCACATTTGATTCTTTAAAAGAAATGTCAATTTTAATTGCTTCTTTCCAAAGAAAATTGTGAGGAAGAAATCGCTCAAAATAAGAGTGATGGTTCATTTTCAATCAAGAAAGTATAAAAATCATCTCCAGCTAAAACTCTTTTCTTTTTCTTACTCCTTTCCTCAACCCATCATGAGCTTCCATATAATCCATAGTAGGAGCACATGTCATCACAGCTTTATATCCAATAAACTAGTATAAACTTTTTTCATAAAGTGGAAAAATATGTTAAAAAAATTTAGCATTTTTTGTCTCAATAATAGTGTTGTTTTCTAGAACATCACTTTTCAAAACAATAAACCTATAGGCCACACTATTACTAGCATACCCACAAACATGCAAATCAAGCTTCTTGATCTTATTTTTCCTTTTATAGACCTAAGAAATATAACCTTAGCATGACACTGTATACTTAAATATTTAAGGTTAGGTGATACATGTCCATAACTCACAGGTTCTTTACCAAGCTTTATATGGAATCCTATTTTGTAGATGACATGCAGACAATATGGCTTCACCCCACGGATTATTAGGTGTTGAATCACTAACAAGTAGAGAATTCATCATCTCTTTAAGAGTCTTATTATTTCTTTCAGCAACTCCATTTGACTCGGGTAAATAAGGAGGAGTCATTTCATGAATTATTCCTTCATTTTAACAATAATCATTTAAAGGGATGTATTTGCTCCCTTTATCAGATTTAATCCTTTTGATTTTTCTATAAAGTTGATTTTCTACTAATTTTTAGAACTCAAACATATCAAATGTTTCATCTTAATTCATAAGAACTCTAGTGAACCTAGAATAATCATCAATGAAGGTCATGATAAAATTCTCAATTTCCTTCATTATTTGTTTCAAATCTCCTAGATCGGAATGAATAAGTTCTAACAGTTTTGTTTCTCTAGTCACTGAGCCACATGTCTTTCTAGTTAGCTTAGAAGCGGCACATATTTGACATTTACTTAAACCTGAATAATCAATATTATTGATAAGACCTAGAGTTTTCATTTTCTTAATGTATCCACTACTAAAATGTCCTAATATAGCATGACATACATTATAGGAATCAACCAAGTAAGTAGAAAAAGAAGAATGTCCATTTATAACTTCAGAGATATTGAGCGCAAAGAGCCCCTGATTACAAAACCCTTTTCCCACAAAGATATTATTTTTTGTCATTACAATCCTGTCATATTCAATGACACTTTAACCCCCACCTTCCTAATGGAGCAACTAAACTAATTTTCTCTGTTTATTGTGGAATGATGATCACATCATTCAAAGACAGAGTCTTTCCGAAGTGAGTCAAGATGACTTTGCTCCCAAAACTCTGAAACAATGCGAGAGTCACAAGGCAATGAGTAACCTTTTCATCATCCCCTACTGGAGTGTAGGAGGTAAAAGCATCTCTATTTGCATAAATATGCCTTGTTGCACTATAGTATACCACTCAATTCTTGGAATTGGTCACCATATTAGCTTGTGATACAATAGCAGCTATTATGTCATCTCCTTCTCGAATTGCTACGTAAGAGGATTTCCACTATTTCCAATTTTTACCGTTTTTTTATTAATTAGGTATGATAAGTATGGTTTTGCCAAACATAATAAGTGCCTTTTCTTTTTTGAAAGTATGGGTTAGAAATTTTGGGTTTGTTATCAGAGTTTGAGCTTTATGTTTGTACTTTTGGTCGTGCTCGACGGTTTTCCTGGTGGTCATATGTTTCATATAGTTTTTGTTTTCAAGTGTTAATTTGTATCTTCTATGATTATGTGAGTGATTAGATCTTCTAGGGACAACTACTTATGTTTGTGTTTTAATTGTTGTTTGCAGTCACTCCACGAGTCAGGTAGTTTTTCTATCAACACTCCTACTACAAATTGTTATAGTAGTTCTATTTTTTCAAGCCTTATTTCCTCCAACAACTTGTGGTATTGGTGTCTACCATCTCCTATTGTAGTATTTATGTCCTTGTTGTCCACCATCTCCCATTTGTAGTAGTTTCCTATAACAAATTTTATTGCCCAATATCCTCACAGTGTATTTTTCGAAAGTATTGATTCCCATATACCCTTTGCTTCCTTGTAGGCATAGTAGACATCAAATAATTCGTTATACAATGTAGTTAGGATGGTATGTCGACAAACCTTATCCGCGTGTGTCCATGCCTTAATGTTGGGCTACAAGTGACAACCATGCCAATTCATGCATGTTTCAAGAGTAATATATTTTTACATTGGTAAAATTCAAATAGAGAAGACCATAATTTAGATGTCGGGAAGGTATAAAGATGTGAAGCACAAGAATTGGTGGTGTAGTAGCAGTGGCTAGGACTGCGACTGGAGGGAGAGTTGTAGTGGAAGGAGCTAAAGTGGGAGGAACTGTTGTAGTTTCAAGAACAGGCCAAGGACTCAGAAAGATCGTTTCCATGGTAAAATTCCACGAGCCGTTGTAAAACCCGTGGCGTATTGGATGGAACCAACGAAAACAACACCAGCAAACGGGAGAAGGTGTAGGAACCTGTAAACTGATGGTGTACCTGTAAAACGGAGGGCAATTTGTAGAAAAAGAATGTAACTAAGGCATGTACGAAACACTATTCTTAGGAATTTTATTCCCCAGGATACAATAGTTCTTCAGAGCAGAAGATGAGCTTTGGAGCAGGAACAACAAAGATGAACAGTTATTCAAAGTTTCAAGTGGAGATGAAAAAGTGTTTTTCGACCTTAGAACCCATTTGAATTTATAAGCAAACTTATGGTCATTGGCCATTAAGAATAAGATTTAATTAAATAAAACGTTATGAATTAAATGCAAAATTAATTGTTAGAATTTGAATTCAAAATCAAACCATTTTGAATTTACTACGATTTTATGACTTGGACCGTTTTTGTTTTAAATACTAAAAAATCAAGGCTTTTATTTAGGCAAACAAAAACAAAATTAATTTAGAGCAAAAACGAATGTGTCTCGGGCTTATTCACGCGCAGGGGAAGCCTATAATTGGGTTTTAGTATATAAATCCAATAAGGACTTTTGTCTTTTTTCCATGTGGGGCAATACCTTTTTTGAAAACCTATTGTTTACTAACAAGTCATAGTTATGAGCTTGGCAGTTCTTTTTTTTTTTCTTTTTTTTGCCTATTCCTTTTTGTTGCTTAATTGGTGTGTGCTTTTAATTATTTCTTTTAAGCAAAGAAATCGAAATTACCCAAGTCAAATTATTTTTGTTTCTTGCTTTGTAGTTAATTCCTTTTTTTTTCTTTTTTAAGATACAAATATGGCATGCATGGTTTAGAGATGTAAGTAGATTAGAATTTATGAGAGTTCCTTTTTCCTTAAAGGACTTGTGATGAGAATCAATGCACAAAGAATCCGCTTCAAATGCCGAATGAGCCAATCACAATTCCTACAAAAATTAGAAATCCATGCATCTTGATGATGCTTTTTTCAACCGGACTGGGCTGGAGCGTATAGGGGTCGTTAGGCCGGACTTGGACTCAACGGGCGCTAACCCAAGACGCTTGATCACGTACGTTGAAGTTAATCGCCAGTACGGTCTGCAAGCTATGGGCGTGGCACTTCTCTGCAAAAACAATAGCTATGTGGGTCGCGGCGTTTCGCCTGCGGGTCGCTCCGATGCCTGCCGCTTTCTCGAGAAAAGAGAAACTATTTATGTGGCGAATGTGTTGCATATGTTTTATGCACCTTTCACCCGATTGCGGCCATGTATTTATAGTATATGTTTTTCCGCTTGGATGGTGAATAGGATTCTTTTCCCATTGGATGGGTATTACTTCATTTTATCATTAGTCAAAGGATATAGAAAGAGCAAAGACTTATTTGGGATAATCTTCCTTCTACCCCAATTGGAGGGATCTGCTCTTGCTTGAATGCATGATGGTACATTATTCGGTGTGATAATTACTTTCTTTCCTTCTTTGAGTGAAGTTTGGTTTGGTTTGCGAGATGGAGGCGTTATTAAGGGGATTATTCTATTTCCATAGTGGAAGGGTTAATTTGGTTTTACCATGGGCGTGGGCTTTCCCGACTACCCCTGGTATCATCCTTTGGATAAAGCGGTTTGACTCTCATTTTAAGTTAGCAGCAGGGACTGGGTGTTCTGGTTAGGTTAGCTCTTTGCCCAGGCTTTGGCGGTGGGCTGTGGGCCTTATTTTTCAAGCCTATGGTTACTTCCCGACTCTTGTGTGGTGTATGTGGGTAAGGAACGTAACGTTTCTCGCATTGGATGCAATTTGCGTGTACTTCCGAAATTTGAGTTAACAAGATTAGGGCTTGTGCGAATCGCTATGTCTTGTGATAATGATGACTCTTTGTGGTTTTGCTCATTTCTCCCGCTCCTTTGAGTTTCATACGTTCTTTCGCATACATCCTGTCTTGTGTGCCTGATCCTGAGATTCTTTTCTTTGCGCTATAGCGGTTCGGACTTCCCTCTCTCTTAGTCTTATGTGACCTTCTTTTTGCAGCGAGTCTTTTGGCGTCTTTCTTGAAGTCTTTTTCTCTACGAATTCTGCTGTTATTAGTCTTTATCTCCTTGTATCTTTTGAGGCGTACTACGGCGCTAGGAGTTGGGTTAACGAATTTTGTTTTCATTATTTGATTTTCATCGCCGTCTGGTGGTTTCTTCTCTGCGCGCTGGCGGCGGTGACTCTTCGGTGTTTGGTTGCCAGGTAAGGCCCGGAGGAACTGCGTCGTTCGATCGAGTTGGACTGAAGAGGTGCCCAGGCGCCCCTTTTCCCTTGGACAGGGTAGAGGAAAATGGGCACGATCAAATATCACGGAGGTGAGAATACCGATCGTAGTTCAGTATGCTTTAAGCGTGGGGGCTGCAAGGGTTGGTCCCTCATATGCGAGCCACCTTTGCCCGAACTGTTCTCCCGGCCTCCTTTGGCGTTCGGTGGCATGGTCCACAGCGGCGATTTTGACTCCCTTTATGTGGTTTAGGTACCTAAGATGAGCTCGTTGCTTCTTTGGAAGTGGCCTTGATAATGGTCTTGCTCATCCTTCGCAAAGGAGTTTCTGGCACTTCAATGTCTGTCCTTTTCAACTTGTACCCGATGGTTGGGGTATTTAGTGTCTGTTAGTTTCTTTAGGGACGAGGCTCGGTGTTGGTGCTGGCTTTGCCATTTATCTTTTTTATTTGAAGGAGATGCGAGATCTTCCTCTATTTTCTAGGCGTTAACTCTGGTGATTTTGATCTTCCCCTCTTCCATAGGCTATGGAAGAGGGCCTTCTTCATTAGTAGTGGTAATTAGGAATATGACCCTCTTGACAGGGAGCGACACCACGAAGCGTTCGGTGGCAGACCCTTAGAAATCTTCGTGAGTGTTAGGATTACATTTTTGGTATAACGTGGGTGTTGGGTATTTAGTTATTGTCTACATAGCTCTAGATTGCCGGGTGATCGTATTTGAAGACTTCTTGGCAAATGCCATTTGGCGTTGGTAGGTATATCTCGTCCTTATTTGAATCATTCGGATAGTCTGCGCCAGGCTGAAGGTGCTGCTCAACGCTTTGGGCGTCGCCTCTTTACCATGAAGTTCTCACGTTGGGCCTGTTATAAGCCGCTCAGGAACTGCGGCTAGGCACAGAGCGCTAACTGGAAGCCGGGCGTGGCTTGGAGAAGCCTTGGAGCTTTCAGTTGAGAAAGATCGTGACGAGTGATTTCGAAATTAGGGGCATCCTGTCTCGATACACTGGTGCGGCGGGAGGCGGCCGCGATCGCCTCTGTTGGGGCTCCTGCGACTTGAGTTTTACGAACTGTTCAGGAGCTCTTTGAGGCAAAGGTCACTTGGGTGGGGTGGGTAGGCGGTCGTGCCGTGTCAGGTCGCGGCCCGAAGGTGTTAGGTCCTGCCTTCTCGAATGGAAGGAGTTGGCGGGGAGGAAGATGGGAATCAGAGTGTGGTGGAGACGGGGAACTTTTAGCTGATCTTGCGAACTCGCGACGCAGTCTAGATCCGTTCTTAAGGATTCTAATCTCAAGAGGGTCGAAGTCTTTTTAGTTGATGAAGACTTTGGCCTATCTCCAGTCGTCTCAAGTAAGTTCCCATACCTTGTAATGTCTGATTCCATTTTTACAGGTTAATTATCGAACTTGCATTAGATGTTGATTACATCACTGTTGTGCGGGTGGCTACTCTGTTTGAAGAGGTTGTGGCCAAAACTAACGAAAATCATACCCAGCGGCGGGCTTCTTGGCGAGGTGGCACCTGCTATCCCAAGCGAGAAATTTGTTTGCGGGGTCGATTTTGCGATATGACCAAGGAGGCGGAGTGAAGCTCAAAATCTGATTTGGAAAGCATACCGTGACACGTGCTCAAGACTACAAGGGTAGGGAAGATGAGGCCGGAACGCGAAAGCAGGAAGCGTGAGGAAGGCTGGCTTAGGAAGGTTCGGGGATGATTTGCGGGCTGCTACCGAGTAGGTTGCTTCGTTGTGGGGATGGGGCTGCGACACCTTCCTTCAGACGGATGGTTGGATGACTTCTCCATCCCGAAGAAGCGAGCTTCGGAAAGTCTGGAATATAGCTGCGTGCGATCGAGGCGACCTGGCGTGATAAGGCAACCTTTGCTAGATGGGGCTCGTCGCCCGGCGTGGTGCGGCTCGGCCGGAACACTGACGAAAGAGTGTCGCGGGCGCTGCGGAGACCTTCATCGACAAATAACTTTGGTTGCTTTCGGACAGATATCAGGAAGATTGAGGACTAAACCGTGCTCGAGTGACAGGTGCTTATTTTGGAAATTTTCATTGCTTGCTTATCGGTTTAGATTTCAACTTGACTATCTCCTATGACGAGGAGGCAAGGAGTCTTTTCTCATGAACCTTCTAAGAACACGATACCCCTCTGGCTCACTCGCTATTAGATGTAAATCTTATGTGTATAGACATGGCCTTTTCTTAATAGATAAAATTATTTTATTTATCACTTTAAGTCTTTCCCAATGCGCTCACTTTGTATTCTTCACATGATCAGTATTAATTTCTTGGGTTGCATTGCCTAGCAATGACTTAATCAGAGTTGGATAGCTACAATGGGATGTGGAGTTGAGAGTTGAGCTCTTCAGGCCCAGGCCCGCTGAGGAAGCCACAATTAAATTCACTCTGCCTAAGCTAAACGTGCTCGAGCTTTTTAGAATTTGCATAGCTGGAAATGGGAATAGTCGATGTCGTGGCGAAATTTCTTTGGGCTCTTGGCGAGGCCTTGTTGGCGATCCGGCTGTTGAAGTGGGCTCCTGGTGCATTGTGGCTGTGCGAGTGAGCGAACTCGTTAAAGAGTGAGGCTGCCCCCAGAGCCGGGGTGCAGCTGGCTGGCGGTGCAGCGATCCGGCAGGCGATCTGACTCAGAGGTGTGTGGCACATGCGAGTGTCGAGGCTCGTGAAAGTGAGCTCTTTGGGCTTTGGGCGCTAAGGTCTTTGTTGGCAATCCCGGCTGGCGATCGGCTCCCAGGGCTGCGTGGCTGTGCGGTAGTCGAGCTTCGTCGAAGTGAGCTCACGACCGACGCTGAGCGCTGTTAGCGTCCGGCTGGTGATCGCTCCGTTTTATGTGGCACGTGCGAGTCGTCGAGCTGGTGTGAAGCTCTTAGACTCGGCGTGAAAGCCTTGTTGGCGATCGCTGTTGCCGTCCGGCTCTGGCTGGCGGCGCTGTGCGATAGTGGGCTTTCGTCCGTAATTTCTTTTGAGCTCGAACCTTTGAAGGCCTTGTTGGCGATCGGCTATTCGATCTATTCATTTGCATGGCGTCTGAGTAGTGAAACGCGTCAAAGTAAACTCTTGGGCTCGGCGTTTGAGGCGCTGTTGGAGATCGGCCCGGTGATGACTCACAATTTGTGGCACATCACCGATGATGAACTTCATCAAAGTGAGCGACTCGGTAGAGACCTCGTTGGAATCGTTTGTGGCCCGGCTCACGGTATGACAACATCTTTGGTGATCTATTATCGAAGTGAGCCTCTTGGAGCTCCGTTTTGAGGGCCTTGTTGGCGATCGACTGGTGAAGTCGACCGTGGCTGCGTGGCACATCGCGGAATGATCGATATTCAAGTGAAATTTCTTGGGCTCGGTAGACCCAAGACCTTGTTGGCGATCCGACTGGTGTCTGACTCTGGGCCGTGGCTGTGCGATGGGCGACTCACGTCGAGTAGTGATTGCGTGTGGCCATTAAACGATTTTTGCGGAAGAGGTGCGAAGCGTCGTCTTGATTTATGGAGTTGAAACATTTAATGCGAACACCAGTGCTTTGTACAGCCTCGTAAGCGGGATTCATTTGCTTTGTATTTTATGGCGCGAGATTACGCTTTCGTGGTGTGTAGATCTGATTTTAAGTGGATCAAACTGCGAAGCGTTGTCTTGTGAGATCCACGGAGGGTCGTTGATTTTGTTGGACTTCTGCTTGTGGGTTAGTAACTTTCTGTCTCCATAGCGAAGTCATCGTTGTTCTTCACAACTTAGTGTGAATGTCGAAAGTATTTTATTTTGTCTTGACGCCGCCATTACATTATTCTTTTCTCTTCACTTTCTCCTTTAAATCATACTATACCTTCTCCTTCATTCTCTTATTCCTTCCTTTTCTACTACCTAACACCATCATTCTCCTTTTATTTCTTAACTTTTCCTTTATCTTGTTTCTCCTTCACATGACTCTTTTACTCTTTCTTGTATCTTTTCCCTTTATTACTATCCAACTTCTTTCTCTTTTCTTACCAGAGTTTCTTTTTTTTTTCTTTTTTTTTTTTTTGAGAGAGCTGTGAGTACTGGTATCTCCCAGTGTAAGGGATGTACCTCTACGATTGTAATTGGATATGTCCGGTGGAATAGAGAGATTTTGTTTTGAAGCTATGAACTTCATTAATTGCATTGTCATTTTCTATGGGCCATCATATGTCTAAGGTGCAGTGCTGGATCTGTTTAGAATAGCTGGTAAACACTTTGACTCGTCGATTAAAAATTGATGCGTCCATTAGGTGTTCACCTGTGAAGTCTGCTAATAAAACGTTTAAGAGTGTTACAAAGATGATTCTGGCTGAAATCAAATTTTTCCTCTCTGTCTAAGAAAGCTGTGGTTGCTTTTGGTCGATGACTAAGTCTGATAGCAAGGCTTTGATTGGGGCCTAGTTTTAGTGTCTTCCGGATTCTTCTATTGAGAACTTCTTTTGAGACTAGTCTGCAGGCTTGTAGCTCTGGTTTACATTTTTTGGTTATTTATGTGTACCACTCAATAGTCTTGTGTGTAGAACACAAATTGTTTTTCATCTGGGAGGTCAGTTCCAGCAGGAGGCTTAAATCATTGTGTTCATTTATTACTTCTTCAGATCCTTTCAGGGACTTGTCCGGGCTGCAAACAAATTCTTGCCGAGTGCTTGAAGAATTTAGGCGAATGGGTTTCGGGACTGGCGACACTAACGTTTACATCTTATATTGCGCCGCACCGGGAGGTAACACGCATTTTCGCTTAAGATCTTCATTGGTCTTCGAAGACGCCAGAACCTCGGTGGTGACTTCCGGCGACCATTAGGCGGATGTCTTTGAAGCGGTAATAATTCTTAATTAGGAAAACCGGCGAAGTCTGAACTATTCGTTGAACATTTTTAATTTTAAATACAATACAGAACTCTTTGGATTACGAAGGTACGCATCGCACCGATGGCTCGCGCTTCAAATTGTATCTTACATTATTACCGTGATTGTGGCGGCTGGCTGATACCTGGTGATAATCCCACTGCGACGATGATGATTTTATCGGCCCCTTCTGATGAACTACCAAGGTCGGTATGTGACCGGGTTTGTTGGAAAGGCCAGAGGACGTGCTTGATGTCGAGGCTCACGATGGGAGCGTGGATCTTGTGCGTACTCACGGCGAATCATTCTGTTCAGGTCGGTTCGTCTCGTCTTATAATTCCGAATTAGCCTGTCTGCAATCACCGAGACCTTTCGCGCTGTGCGATAAATCGCGGTTATATGCCTTGGTGTGCCCGCCCAACGCGTGTTTCGGTGTCACACCACATTCATTTAAGGATCGAACAGAAGAAATAGCCTCTGACCGCCTTGATTAGTGAATGCGGTTGACCGCCGTCCACGATTTTGTTTGTCTTTTCAGTTGTTGAATGAGTAATCTGCCGCCACTAAATCTAGTCGGCGGGATTAATCAACATTTGGATGACGACGCTTCAAACCGCGAGATACGCCGAAGGCTCTGCGGTATTCGATAGTGTTGACCTGAGGTCTTTATGAGTATCCGCCCAACTGCCCGTGTTAACAAGGAAGGTTCTGCTCGCGGGACTTGTCCGACGCGACTGGGTGAGTGCACTCAATAAATCATTTTATTTTAGTTATGGGATCAAGTCATTCCTTTGGCTCGTGGGTGTCTTCTGTTGTCTTCTTTTGGGTTCAAGTCATTCAGGACCTCTAGGTGGTCAGCTTGATCAGGTCATCAGGGTTGGGAGCTACTCATGTGACCTCATCTCGACCTCGTTGTTGGAGCTTGGAATCGAATGCGAACTCAGTCTCGATACATTCTGCCTCTGGAGAGGTCGAGGATAGACTACTCAGATCCCAGCATGTTGATTTGAGGCTTCCATTCTGAGAGAGTTTCAGATGAAGTTCTGTTGTTTTGAAGCGTTCTCCGTTAGGTTCGGCGGTGAATTCACGTGACGATCGGCTGGGACTGCCCTTTATTTAGTTTTGAGCTTTGTATGCGATGTCGAACTCACTCATTTCATGGCCCGCTTCAGTGTTGTGCAGGTCTACGGTTTATTCTGGCACTTCAATATTCAGATTAGTTGGAACTGGTGCCGACCTGGAAGTGACTGGATTCGAAATTTCGTTTGCCGATGCGAGTGTTCTCCGTCCTGTTTCTCCTCCGCCACTCTCGAGCTCAGGTGCGATATTATTTGGTCTTCCACTCGTTCTTTGTGCGATGAGGGCAGTGATCGAAGTGAATCTGACTAAATGTGAGTGAGGAGCTCACTTCAAATCGGACTTCTTAGAAATGGAGGGCTCCGTGTCTTTTCAAGGCCCGAGAATGCTTAACTGCACTTTATATCCCGACAGAAAGGCCTTCTTGGGACTTGGAAGAAAATTTGAATTATATTGCCTGGATCACTGTGGGCCGACCATGGCCGATCCTTCCGATGGGACATTGATTTCACTTTATGCACGATGGCGATGGCATCAACCTGACCTTTATTTTTTGATTTGCCTCAATTCCGGTGGTTGACTATGAAACCCGGGAATTTCCTGGCGATACTCAGAAGGCACACTTAGAACAGTTGATTTCATATTACCAGTAATATCTTCACTGGGATCTTCAGGAACTTCAGGACGGATGAGATATGTAGAGCTTCAGTTTGTGGTGGATTTACCGGTATATCATCATGTACCCCTCGTAGTTGTGCTATACGCGCTCAGGTTGCTGGCCTTTCACATTGGTGCTCTACGTTCTTGAGCCCGATGGCATCACACGATGACAACGCTAAACTTTCCTGCGGCTATGGCGAACCAGATGGTCTTTCTGACCGTGCGGAATTCTCTGTCACGGTTGCGGAGAGAAGAAGGTTCGCCGGCGAGGTTCGCGGTCGGTTGTGGCATCCATGATGGTCGATCATGCGAAAGGAAGCGCCAGCTGGACGCGCTCTGTTTGATGTCGGTGAAGTCGATCACGGGTAGCCACTTGCCATTGCTTTTGTCTGATGTTGGCTGACCGCAAGTTCCACTGCCGCTTCTCACGATGATCGCAGCGGGGTTCAGAACTTCCTCGTTGTTGATTTGTCTTCGAAGCGCGGCTCCTCCTGCTTTTGTTTGATTGGCTTAAAGGATGGGCTGGCGTTAGCCCTATGAGTGATACTTATGCGGTCGATTCCTCCCGTATCAAAAAACACCTTCGCAGGAAGATGTCTTTGTTACGTGCCGAAAATGGGTGAGAGGCTTTTGAGGTCTTACGCTTCGCCCGGTAAATATCGGCGAGATGTTGGTCGTGCGTCGATGGTTCTGGACCGAGGGCTCGGGTGGGTGAGCACCTCGTCGCGTGTCGAGCTCGTCCGGTATATGTTATCGTAGCTTTTCTGCCACTTCATCAGTCTTGGTGGCATTCACTGGCCTTTCGTTGATCTCCCTCGAACCGTTCTTTTCAGCTTCTGATAGAAGCGATCATCATGTGGTATCTGCGAGGTGGATGACTTTATTACGTGAGAGAGGAATGCGCTTGCGACAACATATTGCTGCAGATGGCCTCTGGCAGGGAGTCTTGATTGTGCGTCGTTACTGGCAAGAGGATCTCAAAGTGCAATCTTCGTTCTGTTGAACCGAAGTGTGCCCTTCCCGGAGAACCGCGGATGTGTTAGCGGGTTCAGTCTTTCCCTTCCCAATGCCAAAATCTTGGAATGGCGCCCAGAAGAGATGATCAGGTTGAACTCCGTTGTCCGTAGGACCGATGAAGGCTGTTTTGTTAGCCCTGACTACCTTGAACTACCAATGGGTGTCATACGAGAATTCTTCATCTCGATCAGATGAAGAATGTGATGGATGTGTCCCGAGCAGCCGATTTGGACCGCAGCTTACCATTAAAGCCATCACCTTCCAATCACTACTAAACCAGACTTCAAGTGAGGCTGGTTCCCTCTATCACAGAATCCTCCCGAGATCACATGGATTTCTCCCCAGGGTTGTTGGTCTTTGGATGTCTGTCTGTAGGGTGGTGAGTTGAGTTGGGGCACAAGTTGAGCTTGGTCCCGGGGCGATTTTCGGGGGATATGGGCGTGATGCCCATGCGATCATCATTCAAAGTACTGTTCCCTCTTGAGTTGTATGCGGTCGTCAGGTCACGGTGCCGTAGTTTGCTCTGGACCTCTTGATTACAGGTCCACATGCCTCTTTGTCGACGAAGTCACGACTTCATTCAATTTCGCCCTAAAAGTGTTTGTTAGTACTTGACGGGACTTACCCCACGATCTTGAAGAGCTGACCAAGAAGGGTGAATGTGAGGCGGAGATAACGTCATCGTCTTCAGGTTACAGTGAGCCCGACGATCCCAAGTTCCATGCCTTGCCCCGGGGATGATTCTCATCTAACTTCGCGGACTTTCACGATCAGTTTTGTCTTTTGAGACTTCCGTCTAAGTCAGCTTGTCTGTCAGCACTTTCTTTATGGTGGATGGGTTCTTTCTTGCCTTAGGAGCTTCTTCGCCATTAATATCTTCCCAGCTGAGCACCTCGGCCGTACTTACTTGAGGATTTTAGAGATGGGCCTCAGTCTTTGTTGACCCTATGGCGATAATACTGGAGATGTGATCGCGAACTTCTGGTGGTATATCTGGGACTGACGTGTTGAATCTATACGGACATAAGACCTCGAGGGCTTTCTTGCACGAGGCTGCAGCGATGGTCGGCGGATGATAACCCCAGCTCTATCGTCTTGGCCCCGATGAAGTGAGAAGCCGATGCAGTGGACATCTCTGACTGAGTTGATGAAAGAAGCGGTGGAAGCCTATTAAACGGTGTTGTTCTGGCTGCGCGATGATGTAAAGCTATCCCACGGATCATGTGATGCCAACCAAACTCCATTGTGGTTTTTGTAAGTGTTGAGATGATCATTGGATCATGCCACTATTAGTCACTTCCATGTGGCATCTGTTTGTTGCAGAGGGGCTGAGGCACCTAGGCTATCGAAGAGATGGTCGGTTGTTATTTTTGAGTGTCATGTGTGTGTGAGTGCATCTCTTCCCACTACCTCGCTTCACTGCAGTGGAAGGCTCTTCTTTGGAGGCTCTTGAACCTCACTCCATATGATAGTTCCAACTAACGCACGAGGTGGCATGGTGCCGTTCAGATTATTATCAGGTGTTGCTTCAGTTGCCTCCTCTCCGAGGGCGATTGTGATTCGTACCTCATTATTGAACTAAGCTGTTTGACGCCTCGGGGAATAAGTTTATTGTTGCCCTTAAATGAGGAGAAGTTGTGACCTTCACGTGTTTGTGGAAATTGTATCAGTGGCGTTGTATACGCACAGTGAGTTGTTTCTAGTTCTCCTATCAGGCGTCATTATTGATCTGTTGGCTTGCATTGCTTGTCGCCCGGGAGGTCTGTTATGCAGTCGCACAGTGAGATCCACGCATCCTTAGCGGATTGGCTTTGCTCCTTGTGTTCAGTTGATACCATCGATAGCGAAATCCAGGTTGTATTTGTAAAAGTATCATTCCAGCGAATGTTGCCATTGATGATGCTTTTTTAAATGGGCCCAAAATTTGGCGTATGAGGTCGTTAGTAGGACTTGGTAACCCCAGCGGGTTGGTCAGCCGAGCTCTACCTCTTTGGATGTCAGATTCAAATTCGTTCTTCGATCTTTGATGGCCCATGGTGATAACACTTCAAAAACAATAAGAAGTCGAGGCTTACCAGATGGCATCGATACTAGTCGATTTCTTTTGAGAAAGAAATTTATAGAAGAGCAGAATGTGTTCATTATGTTTTCTCATTGCACTTTCACGCGCAGATGGGGTGACCTTGTATTTATAATTATCATGTTTTTCCCGGTTGGATGGTGAATAAGTTCTTTCCCATTGGATGGTATTTGCTGCCTTTATTGAGTATTAGTAAAGGATATAGAAAAAGCAGTTTATTTGGGATAATCTTTCTTCTTATTGAAGGGATCCGCTTCGTGCATGATAAGTGTTATATCGATGTGATGATCGCTCTTTCATATTTAAAATTGAGATTTAGTTGATTTGGGATAAGGCGTTATTGAGTTATTATATTTTCCATATTTGAAGGTTACCGATTTGGTTTGTGGGTCGTGGGCTTTCCCAGTACCTGATATCCTTTAGGATAAATGGCCCAGGCTCTCATTTTGGAGTTAGCCCAGCCCCAGGGACTTCATGTGTGCTTACAGTTGGGGTGACCTCTTTCTTAGGCTTTGGCGGGTGGAAGCCAATGAGCCTTATTTTGAACTCTATCACATCTAAATTTATTTTGAATTGTTTTTTTATTTTGAATTTATCATTTTTCACTAGGTAAACATATCTGTCAGTGAGGACTTGATATAACAAAATGGGTTTATTAAGAAATCCCGATCGTACTCTAAGTGACCCATTTGTGGTCAATCTAAGAATTGATGGATGTCAAGTTTATTCTTTATTTTATTTATCTTGAAAACTATTTCATATTTAATGAGATTGAAATTAACTTACAATTAATATTGTATAAATTAAATTTATATTTTCCTTTATAAAATCGATGCAAAAATTTATTTTCCAAAAAATAACTAATAAATGACAATTGACAAGCACTCATGTGGATTAGCGCTGGCGTCCTCGCCAAAGCCCGGACATATCGCAAAGTCCGCAGCTGACCCCGACCCGGGCCCAGTGACATCTCCATCGCGAACATTGATCAGACAACCGCGACCGAATCCGGCTCATGCACAAGGATCTGTGCCCGAACACGTCTCTCTAGTCGGATTTGTCGTGCCCGAGAAGATGGCGACCCGATAATCTCACAGAAGCCCGATCCTTTGCGAAGCACTGAAGCATCCTCCCGATACGTCACGTAACCACCTTTGGAATGGTCAAAGCGATTCTTAGTAGGAAGATTTGGGCGAGCTAGCTATCCAAAGGAAGAATAGGTCGTGGCGCAAATCGGCGCTCCCTCCCTCCTTCGTTTTACCGTGATTATGCTTTCCATAAAAGTGGATCGTCCTCCTCATAACTAAATAAGGAAGAATCATGACGGGTAATGGCTCGAGACGACCTGCGAAAAGCCGGACTCTTGGACTCTCTCTCGACTACGGAGTCGACTTGAAAGCGCGGAGGAGCGTCGGTACACCATAGTGGTTCCATTATTGTTGCTTTCGCCGGGTATTTCTTCGATGGGTGATGGCCAATGATCAACTATTTCTAAGAATCAGGGAGACAGCCAGATTAGTGTAAGTCGTATGGAATAATCGCCGAAAATCCTAGCCAGCTGGCGTCGGCATCGGCGATCCCCATCCAGAAACGAGTGGTCTTACTGCTCATGCAGTTCGTTTGGATCTGCCTTCTCCGCTTATATTGACAAATCAATCCCGCCGAGGTCGGTTCTTCATTGGCGTTAGGATATGAAATGAAAGCGAAGCGAGGCGGTGGGATGGTTTGAATTCTGAGGACCGTGATGACCATGCAAGCGAGAAGAATGACCACCTGCGGACTCGTTTGAAGGTAGGTGGTAGCGAGGTAGCAAATTCCACCTGCGGTGAAGCAAAATAAGGTAAAGGCCGCTATCCCAGTGACGATGATCTGACGCGGATGATAGGTTATCCTCGGCTCTCACAGCTACGATCTTTAAGCGCGAGAACGCGTAATTTGTAAGAAAGAGGCCCTGCGCCCGATCCGTTCGTTAAGTCGATAGCGAAGCGTCGCCCGAGTCTGGTGAAATGTTGAGAAAGCGGCGGTCACGGCGGGCCCAGAAAATGACACGTAGCGGGCCTGTAACGCCACCGCCCCGTTGAATCTGCAGCCGAGGAGGTTGCGCCGCCCGCACATGCTCCACATCGCACTGGGCTGTGGCGACCTATTACGTTGCCCACGCGAGCATATGAAATTTTCTTTTTGATTGTTTGAAGTTGCCTGGTAGAATCTGCTCCAGAGTTTGCGGGACGCGATAACAATGGCGACGTACTCTCCGTCGGCGCGGTGGTAGTTGATGCGTCTCCATTTTGGTTGCCGGGCATTTATCTGATATGCATTGTTGTAGAGACACAACTCCATCTGATAAAAATGCGTGCCCACTCAGCCTCTGATTAAATGATAAACTACCCCTTGCGATGTAAGGCGAGTAAGACCTCTGTGTCAATAGCATTGCTTGATACTACTATGTCGATGCAGGAGTGTATGAAAAAATGGCTCCTACAATCCAGCCGGCCCCCATAACTCATACCCTGTACTCCGCTATTCTGACTGCCGCCTGACGAGCGGAGGCGACGTGGTCGTAGACCCTTTAGGTGATTCCTAGCGGCCGAAGTAAATCCCATATGTTAGTTCCCTCCTGTCAGTAGGGAGCGGAACTCATACAGGGGTTACGCTCCGCAGCCATGAATCTATCATTAATGGTCTCACTCATACATGGCTAACGTGGTTCAGTACATGCCTCTCCATGGCTTGAATGTCATCCCTTGACCCGGTAGGTTAGGCGAGAAAGTGGTAACCAGCGGTCTCGTGGATTAATCGAGGCATAAGTGGATAATCTTTTTAAATGCAGGATTCATCAGGGAAATAAAGTGCACGGAGTGACTAATGTGGTGATAGTCAGAAAAAAGTGATAAATGGAGAGTGTCAATGGATCTACCGGATCTCAAATATGATGCACATGCCGAAAGAGGCGACTTTCCCTCTACGGAGATGGAATGATTAGTGCATCGGGTAGGACATGGGATGTTGTTCTGAGTCTATCTCTTGGGATATCATCAATACCCGTGCTTATCACGCGGGCCATGAGAAAAGCGTTTATCACCGCGTAGAGGCGCATTCTGCAATGTGATGTTGTTTGGCTTAAAGAATGTAAAGAGCGGCGTATCGAGGTTGATGGCGATATTCGGCGCTACTTCGGAGGAAAAACCATTGAGGTGCGGTGATGATATATTAACCAAAATCAGGGCGGACCATGTTGAACACCTACAAAAGCTTTGAACTCCTGGGACTCGACGAGCTCGATCCCTCGCGAGTGGCGCCGGGTCGGTGCGGTAGATTCTTAGGTTTCATGGGGACTCGAGGAACGACCAACCTATTCGAAACCTTAACTATTTTGGGTCCTCGGATCGACACCTGGAAAAGGGAGTATAATAGGTAACACTAGCACATTGGCGTAGAAGCTGATTCATATCTCTGCCCAAACAAATACAAACCATTTAAATCGCTCGAGACGATTAGGCTGAATGGAATGAGAAATGTGATAAAGCCCTCACATTGATCAAATAAGTGTCTGAACCTCTAGTCCTTACTAGCCTAAAATTAATGGCTCACTTTCTTATACTTAGCGATTTGGATGCTGTCGTGGTGATGCTTTATTCAAGAGAAGATGTGAATAAAAGCAAGCTTTGTATTATTGAGTCGGTCGCCAGTGACCAGTAGAGAGCGATATAGCCACCTCGAAGCGAGGCGACATTGGCCTCAGGTAGCTTGGCTTCAAACTCCTCCGTTCTTCCAAACCTGACCCATTGTTGTGCTTCAGCGGCCTCTCTTGGGCCTGCTGGCGTGACTTGTCCGGGGATGGCTCAAATCAATGATTGATTAAGTAGTCCGGTGTGGTATAAGCACGAATTAACTAAAATAGCGAGTTCACGGCATGACTTGTTTATGAGGAATACTAAATAAGAATGATCTCGGGGCGAGCAGAATTGGTGGACCCTTAATATAGAAAGGCATCACTGGCAAACGGCTGGCATTGGTTTTGCAACTTAAATCTGGTGGAAATGATTGACGAGGGACGATAGTTTGGGCGGCGCCTTGACAATGAGTTAGAGTATGGGGCCGTCTAGCGAGGAAATTGAGTTGTGACTATGAGTGTCGGCCAAATGACTTTGATTCAAAGTGATTCTCGGTTGGTGGTTAGGCAAAATAAGCCAGCGGTATAGTGTGGATACGAATAACAGAAATGTACATATCCTGGTTAGCATAGTTTGGGCGACTTTTCATCTAGCTTCGGAACACATCCTGGGGTGCACCACGGCTGGCGGGACGCTGGCCCACTTGTGGCAGCTTCTCTTAGATAGCGGAAGGCGGTCTCTATTCTACCATCTATTACCAGCAAGATTCTTCAATTATCACTACCCGGGTAAGTCAGGTGGACGAGGTCTCCTCTTCTTGGATGGATCCTATAGTGAAATATATCAACACGGGAGAACTCCCCCGGCGAAGAGCGAGGTAGCAGGAATGCAAATCTGATCAGTGAGATTCTCTTTAGTTAAAGAGGCGATTCTGTTCAAACAATTCTAGGCAGGCTATACACGAAATTGCCTAATTGTTGAACATGGATAATAACAATGTTGACCAAAATTACATGAAGGATATGTAGTAAGCATCAAGTCATAGAACCTTCAGCACACAAAACCACGCCAAGAGTATTATTGTGACCTTGAGATGCGACCAGTGTCGCTTAAAGTGCAGCGATCTTGACAAATGCTGGCGGCAAGCCTGTCTTGAGATCTGACTCAGACTAATTTCCATTACAAGCCCTTAACCCGCTTGGCTCAATCGCAGATGAGGCATAGTCGGGCATCTGTTGCTGCCTATATAGACTAAAACTTCTCAAAATAACACTTAATTTCACAAAGAGCCTTACAATTCTCTTATACCGTGTCATTTTGAATGAATTTGGCTACTAAAATAATTTTCTCTTGTGTTAGGGATTAAAATCAGTTGAATCTATGACACTGTAGTGCACAGATCTTACAAGGCATAGTAAATGAGATGGCAAGTCGGGTATCATTCCCAGGTGATAGCGAATTCTGAATGAAGCTGAAACTCTTAAAATTTCATACTACTTGGACTCAAAACTCATGGTGAAAAATTTTCTCAAAACCTTGAAAAAAAATTAAATCTTATACTATTGAATATCTTCAAATTAAAGCTGTATCTAAAAATGGATGACTAAAAATAAATTCTACATAAAAGAATGGTTGAATCGGTTCTTTGTGAGAAGCTTTGCGAAATATCAATGAAATCTGATGGAGCGATCCCAGTTCGACCTTGTATGTCCATTACTGCGATTTCTGTGTGGATCTGATTTTTGTCAAAGATTTTACTATTCATTCGATTGGATCTCTCTCGGGTTTTTTCATTTGGGATTTAATATCCTTTGTCTCTAGAAGACAAGATCGACAATTACAATCCCCACATTTCACGAATCTGGGTGTTTTCTTTCTCTGATACTTTACACCATTTCTGTTGACATTGAACTTTAACTTCACCTGACACTATTGGTTCTTAAGTTTCTACTGCCAAGTGAGTAGGCTCCATCCTTCGGATCATAGGCATCCTTTCCTTGGATTAAGTCAAGCTGCTTGGGGTTTGGAACTCATCTTTGATAGATTTGAACTCTAGATGATTTATGTTGTTAAATACACCATCTGACTTCAATTATGAAGCGAATAAGGATTTGCAAAATGAACTCGAGCTGACGGTCGTCAATAATAAAACCTGAACATGCTGAAAGAAAGCTCTCGACTCTCGAATCTCAGTCCTCGTAATCACTATTGAAGGCATCAAAGGATATCGAGGAGTGAATCTGATTCTCGGCCAGTGCAAGTGCTCTTTATTCATGCAGGAACTATCCATTAAAAGCGACAGATTAGGTAAGCCCAGAACTGAATTAATTCTTAAGTAGGGTGAAGGAAGGCGCAACTAGTAAATCAAATCGGATGAGTTAGCTGCGATTCTTGCGTACAAATCGAAATGGGTGTGATCCTTATGACCACTATAATTGCAATAATCCCGAAAAGAAATGCGACCCATAAATTTGTCTAGATTTCATAAATTTCTAAGCGATATCTTTGAAAAATATTAATGACACAAAAAAATCGGCTTCGACTTCGTCTTTGCTAGTTAGATTAAAACCGAAAGAAAATAAAACTAAAAAATAAAATAAAGTAATCTATCTTCTTACACCGAGTTCCTGTGCTCGCTGCTTTTATGGTGGTGAAGAAAGGAGAAAACTGCTACTCTTGAAACCTCTTCTATTTATAATGTCGAAAAAGGGAAAAAGCGAAGTAGAAGATCCCGAAAATACTCGGTGAAATCGGATAAAAGCCACAGCCGCTATTACCAATCTGTGACCTCGAGTTGATGTCGCTGTATAGAGATATATGATGGCTCATGATGCGTGCGACCTCTTCGCTGGGATTTTAACTGTTTTATAACACTTGACTTGGATTAATTGGTCGCGTGACGTCGTTGTGGTCTCGACCACTCTTGCCGATGTTCGCCGATTGTTGATGTGACCTCGGGTTGATGTCGCTGACATCATTCTTCTATTCTTCGGTGATACGTGTTCTGGCGGCGCCGATTTTGGGTTGCCGACCACCTTCTTTGTTTAATCGCGACTTCATATTGTGACTTTGGTTACGCCATTACCATAGTGCTGTTGGTGGTTTCTTTGTCTTCGCCAACTTTGTTTATGCCAGCGACCTCATGGTGATCTGCGCGACCTCTTTAACTTTCGGCACCTGTTTGCCGATCTGCGACCTAGGTTCCACTGATTATGGCGATTTTTCTTCCCATAGCTCATTTCCGGAATTCAGACCTGGTACATGTCGCGACATCGAAACTAACCACCTTCGGCTTTTCTGGTGCGACTTGAATGATTGAATGCGACATCGCCGCTCATTGACTTTTTAAAGGTTGCAAGCTCGGTTCATGGCAGGGTGTACATCGACTCTGGTTGTGACTAACGACAGCATTTTGAGTTGCACTTTGAATCTGCTCAATTTTTATGTGACCTCAAAGTTGATGTCGCGACGGCAAAATAAACAGTATAAAAACTAGTTGCAACCTCTTTTCTTTTACCAAAGACTTCTCTTGTGGCTTCATAAACGAATTCTTATCTGCTGACCCTCCAGAGTTGATAACTCTGGCGACATCAATTTCTTCTCTTGATTGTTTCCTTTTTGAATTTAAATCCACGTTTTTTTCTTTAATACGCGCTTCCTTTTTCAAATCCGCGACTTCACTTGTTCACGTTTGAGTTTCTTCTTCAAGCAATTGTTCTTTGTAAGTGACTTGAATTAACGGAAGCGAAGCTTCTGTCGACTTAAATTCCTCGTTGACCTCCCGGTCTGCTGCCAGTACAATTTATCACGATTTTTATACAAAATTTGATTTTACCAGCTGTATTTTCTGTAATTGGAAATTTGAGTCAATTATCACTTTCTGCGAGCAATTCAGCATTATTCTCATGACCAAGCTTCAACGAAAAGCTCAGTTAAAAATCTATTAAGGTTTTTGGACTCATCAAATTCCCCAGACTTTAAAATTTACCTTCTCCCCCGAGCAAAGAGAAAAAGTTGTTTGTCCTCGAACAAAATAAAGCAGAAAACCACAAGGACATTTTTCGATTATTTTGATCTTTCCATTCCGCAGCACTATAATACGGAATTAAAGCACCAACATTATTTTTTAAATTTTGGTTTGGATACAAGAATATCAAAACAACGATACTTCTAGCACAAAATTTCTTGATAAACTAATGTATTTAACGAGTTTATTTTCACAGATCTTGTTACTGCGTGTGTGTGCGGTCATCGATCCTTTTTCATCTTCATGTTGAATTTAGTAAATCTTCTTGGGTTTTCTTAGGCGTTTGTCGAGAGTCCCATAGGCTGTTTTCATATTTGATGTCGCTAAGTAACTAGGTGAATTCAGCCTTCAAAATCAATGTGGTCTTTACCGGGCTTATATTGGGCTTAGGTAATTGGGTAGATAATGGAAAATTTGGGTTGTAAATTACCCGATTTCCATCTTTTCTCTGCACTTGTTGCCTCGACTTTCACCACTTTTTATTCTTTGTTCTTCTTGATTCTCCTCGATCTTAGCTGATTCATCTTTTGAATTCTTTTATAGAATTTCAATTTCATATATAATTGGTCAGGCCCGATTCCTTTGTTCAACTCCTCCTTTGCTTTATTCTTCTAGATTTGGAATAGTGCAATGTTTGTCTTCTTAGGCTTTTGTACTCTTAGATAACTTTGGGCTAGCAACTCCCGCCACCCGGTTGTATTAGGGGTGCTAGGTGTTTAAAACACCCCCTCCCAGGCTTAATTGTTGAGGAAATAGGCGCGAGGCAAACTTGTTCTTAATCTTCACTGGTATTTGCCTTTACCTCTTGACTCCTTTATTGCTCAAAATTTGGAAATATTATTCCCCTGAACTTCGTTTCTTCTTTTATGCTAAACTTTTTACGGTAGGCGGATAATTTGGGCTCTTCTTTGCCAGGTTTAATGCAAGGAAGGGGAATTTAGGTTTTCGTTGCTATTTATTGAAGAATAAAACTATTTAGCTCAAATCAGACTAGAGAATATGCTTAAGCATATTTTGAGGAGTATCTTAGAAAAACTAAATTTACTTGAAGGATCAAGCCTCTATCATTTTCTTGTTAATTTACATTTTCACTGGGATTTTACGCCTCATTCTGATATTCGAGCAAGTTCTGGGACTATGGACTCTAAATCACGAATCTCTGAGGAAAGATGTTCCTAATTCTGTCAAAAGTTTCACTTAGAAGTTTTGTTGACCTAGTGCTCTTAAACTGTTTAAGACTTGTATTTATTTCTTTTGTTTACTTACATTATTTTAACTTCGATGTTTTGTGTTCCATAAAGCCCAATAACCAATTTCCAATTTTTCAAAATATTCGTTCAAATACGACAAGGCGTCTCTAATTTCGGTTTTAATTATTCGGGCCACGAGTCTTTCAAATTTGTTCTTGAGGAAGAAACGAATTATTTGTGATTCTAAGCAGAAAATAAAACAATGAAACAAGAATTGGAGATCATGAACATTGATTGTAAGTAGGCACATAAAATTTTATTGAAAATATCAAAATATTTATTGTGTGCTACAAATCTGCTTTCTTTACAAATAAAAGCGTAACTGGGGTGAAAAAACTGTTTTATTTCTTGATCTAAAATCCTGCTAACACCTTGAAAGATTCTGCTCTTCTTGAAAATTTGGTTCACGAGACCTTGAGCTCTCACAAGTGATTGTGATTATATGAGTGGATTGACAGTGGAGCTTTTCTCCCCTTTTTCTTTAGACTATAAGGTGATGGAGTTCTAGTCTTCCTTCTTCCAGTTCCCTTCCCATCAATCACTCTCTTGATTACACCATTTTATGAACAAAGAATGGGGTGGTTTGTTTTAAGACTCCATTCGTTTCATAAAATGCGTATTTATGACGCCTGAATCTCTCTTTTCTCTGGTCTCCCTTTCCATTTTCTTCATTTATTTTCCTTGTTCTCTCATCCTTTTATAGTGAATTGAGTCTCTTAGGGAACTTACAAGGTCATTTATTCTTTCTTTAAATTCTGATGAGTGGATTAAATGAGGTTCCTCGATTTTGCTCTTCGATATTTCAAATGAGATTTTGGCCTTTGATTGGGAATTTGATCGTTTTCTTGAACTTATTAACTTCCCTGATTCTTCTCTCAATGACATACTAAACTTAGAATTAGTTAAGTAATGAAATGAATTTACATTTAAGTAATAACCATTTGTTTAAACAAAATTAGAATGAATGTTGCAAAACTAAGGTTTGGTGAATTGCGAGTTTAGTGGATTTTGAATGAGAATATACAATTTGGGTTTAATGTCATGACGAGCGCTTTGATTAGAGACGTGCCTATTCTGAACCTTAAATTAATGTTTCCAGCATGGCTTTTATTATTTTAAATGATTAAGTCACGACTTAAAATTCCATGTCGTGACCTAAAAATTCGTCACAGCAGGAAAATTGTTTTTCAACCTAAAAGTTCTTTCCCCTCCTTTGTTTCAGTTGTAACTTTCAGTTTCATTATTATTTTTCTTTCCACTTCTTATTCTTCATCCTGGCACTCTTGGTTGCCACTTTTGAATTAATGTACTGGCTCAAGCTCTCAAATTCTCGGCAATTGCAAAGATTTATTCGAACTAAGCTCGAAACAACTGCAACTGATTCATCTTCATTGTACAAAAATTCAAAACAAATTTCTCATTCTTATTCAAAATTTAAGCACTTTAACAGATAAAAATTCTGAACTTTCCAATCGCCTGCTCGAAGAATAAATTTGAAAAATTTACAATGAAGAAAAAGCGCCCCTTTTTGGTCTTATGCTGATTAGCGCCCCAGTTCGTTTGAGTTCTCTCTTACACACAATCTTGTTGTCCTGTAAACTAAATAAAATAAAATAAAATAAATTATTTACCTACTCACTAATGAAAAATTAAGTAAAATACAATAGCTATGAGGAATTTAAGCAAAAATTGTAAACTATAATGAAAAGTGAAATCAAACGTGTGTGGATTGCCTTCCTGGTTGCTCAATTTTGGTGGCACAGCTAGACTCTCTGTGTAACTGATTGCATTTCTTGATTTCCTTCTGTTCGGAAGCCCAGGGTTTATCTTCAGTGCTTTTCTGAGATAAATATGCTGTCTCACAACCATTATAACTTTGAACTCCTCATGATTGATGGTTCCAATTATCACATCCCCAAATTGTATTAGCCCGATACCATAAATGGTCACTCCATTTAGGACTTGACTTTCTTTGGAAAAGAATCTTAATTTTGAGTTGAATAACAAGGCTTGATCTCACACCTTTAGTTCCCTCCTCAAGAGTCGTTGATCATGCCCATTTTGTTTATCTTATGATTAAAGCACTGCTCTTTAGGCTTCGTTCTCAACTCTTCAATTCATTTATTAGCGGAGTAACTTTGTATCTTCTTGCAGCTTTAAATCAAATTATTTCTTGATGGCCCACATGGCTTTATATTCTAGCTCGAGGTAGGTGACAAGGTTTTCCGAACAAGTATGTGGGGACATTCAATGGGAGTTTAAAAGCGGTCACCAGCATGCCCCTGGTGCATCATCAAGCAGACCGGGTCTCCCACAGCAGCTTACGGAGTCTTTCGAAATTTCTTTGGCTGTTGGAAATTTGACTTTTATTGTTTGAGGATGACTAAACCAAACTCATAATGTGTTTGATACCATATCTACGCTCATGAGTTTGTCAAACACCTTATTTACTCAAAATATTTCCCCTCCATCACTAATTATAGTGCAGGTGTCCCGAATCTGCAGAATATTTCTTTAAAAACCATATTGTGTGGCATCATTCTTTGGACTACTGCTGGCACCTACCCGTTTGATACATAATCCACATTTAGAAATGGCATGTATATGTTTCCCGATGGTAGGCGTCCATAAAATCCATTCCCAGCACGTCGAACATTGCACCACCGGGATACAGCACGGGCATCTCGCTGCCTTTCTTGATATTTCCCGTTCTTTGCGTGGTCGCACCGCGACTTACACCCGTTCAAACAGTCTTTGAATGCGGGCGGTGGGAATCATTGGAGAATTTTGTAGGTGCATTTTATCCTCTGTAGTGTCCTCCATACTGGTGATGCATGACATTCTTTCTAAAATCTTGGCTTTGCTCACCTTACAGTACCTTCATGTTGTATCAAATCGAGCGCCTCTTTTAAACAAATAATGGATGATCCCGGATGTAATTTTCTTTGTCGGTCATAGCTTTTCTGTTGGTAGCTAAGTCTCTGGTGGCATAATTCCTGACTAAATTCACAATATCAAGCATCACGGGGTGATAGTTGGGTAATAAATAGTGCTCATCTGGAAGAATTTTATATTTGTTATATTTAAACTAACTTAACTGTCACCCAGTGTAGTTTCTACTCTTGACAATTGATGATATCACATTGTCATACCTTCTTATCTCTTATTTCACATCAAATTCACGTAATAATAACACATGATCAAATCTTAGAAGCGCGAAAAGCTGTACTCTTTGCCATTAGATATTTAATTATCTTGCATGATGGATTAATATTATAACAACATGGGACCCCAAAATGTATGGCTGAACTTTTCACGTTATAATCATGCGACATCTCTTTACTGTTCGTGAAATGTTGCTACATGCTTCAACAAAGGTTTTTGCTAACATAGTATTAAATTACCTTGTTTACTTTTTCATCTTTACTGTCCCAAATACGGCTCCGTTGCTGGAAATCAGCATCACACATGATTTTCAAATTCTTCAATCTGGTTTTATATGTTGGAGCTTAATAATCTGTGGTTGTTCTTTAAGTAACTACAGTGATTCGAAATAAATTTATTATCTGACAATGCATAGTGATACAGCGATTTTTGAGAAATCTACGATAAATCTTATAAATCCGACATGTCCTAAAAACCACGATTCCATAGTTTGTAGTGGGCAGCGCGTTAGTTTCTTATAGTGAAAACTTTGCTGGTCTACCTCAGCCTACTTCTGCGAAATCATGTGCCCCAGACAATTATACGTAACCATAATTATATTTTAATTGACGATTCTTGTCTTTGCACGAAAATCTTGTCCCGAGGTTATGCAGGCATTGTTCATTATCATACAGCGTAAAATCATCTGAAGATCTCATATTATGCTAGATCGAAAATATAGACACATCATGCATCTTTTGGAAGGTACAGGAGCATACACAAACCGTGGCATTCTCTAAAAGCAAAAAACTGCCAAATGGGCGTATATAAAAAGTGGTTTCTCACGATCTTGAATTTGCAATAATAATTTAGTTTATATTAGCTGGAATTATCGTGAGAAAGCGAAATGAGGTGTCCTTCGACCTATCGACCTCGATGCGATGAAAGTAGGGAAAATGATCCTTTACAGTTTGCGATGTTCAATTTTAAATGGGTCAAATACACCACCCTCCATCATCCACGGGGTTCTTGTAGAAGGAATCGAGTTCATTCTTTTCATTTAAAATCACGGTGAATCCACCTTTCTTTAGAACCATGTCTTGGAGCTTACCCGAAACCTACGATATAGCATATATAAAACTTGCGTTAACCGTTTGAACTTCTTTTAAATGACTAACTCATCATAGGAGTTCGATATCTTTGATGCTCAATAGGAAGTTTTGCGTATCTTCGAAAGCAATATTTGTGCCTCCTGAATAGAAGGAAGGTGATATAAGCGGAATCTTGATGGACAACCAATTGCTTCATGCTGTTTCCTGTAATTACCGGCAACTACATTTAACGATCAATGCGGTGATATATTCTTGGTTTTCTCTTTACTACGGTTCTAAGCTGCATTATTTTAAATGATGACGATTGCTAATGTTAGCCGCCACCTTACTTCAGTTTCTACTCCTTGGGTTTCTTTGTTTCACGGTTGCTTACACCATAAATGTAGTATTTTCATTTATACTGAGAGCTGCTTCCTTGATAACCACAGTGAAGGCACTTTGCTACAATCAAAGCTCTAAAGATGCGAAAATTCATCTCATTCATTGTTAAGTGTTAGATGATAATCGAGAATTCAATTCATCATTGAGAAATGCTATTGTTTCTTAACCATCTGATTCTTCTTGCACTCTGCATTTAGGATGTTCGAGACTCATATTAATATTAAAGTATTCACCATCCCCCAGCTTTCTGAATTATACGATTCACCCATTCATGGAATCTATCAAGGCGTCTATTCTTTGAAAAGGCGCTTCCAGACAGCGGAACTTGGGTATCTTTATGCGATAACAAATCCCCTTTGGAAATAGTTTCCTGACCTTACGGCAAGTATCTTAGAATGCCTTACGGTTGTACTGTTGATATCAACCATCTGTAATGTAATTCTGTGGGTAAGTTCCCCACGAGCTAAGTCTACTTGCTGCTTGATAGAGGCGTGTTATACTTCTTGAATCACATGAAACTCTTTGAATTGTATTCCTATGGAGCGGGAATGGTGGCGCCGAAGATCTTCTTCTTTCTTTGGGAGCTTCCTCTTTGGATGTATACTTTATAGTAACTGATCAAGTTAACTGCCACTCCTCAATTTATCTTTCTTTTCTATTGCTGTCTCTTCTTCGAGGAAATTTTTGCTGTAAAAAGAGGCATTTAGTGATCCTCTTGCCAAATGGGACATTTATTTCTATTTTCTTGAAAATATCCAGAATTTAGAAAAGCTGTTCTTCTCTTGACTTACGAGTCTACGTGGAGATAACACTGCCAGTGTATATGCAGTACTCCTTCCTTTTAAGTCATTACTTCCTTTTTGGCACTCAATGCAGTTTGTTCTTACTCTTCTTCTTTTCATTCTCTTCTTTCTCTGCCTCGATCTCTTCTTTCCCTTATTTTGTCTTTTTGTTCTTTGCTCAAATCCTTCCCACTTCTTCGGGTGCTCATCTGATCTTTAGGTTCCCAATTATCATTAGGAATGCCGCTATACAATTTATAATCGGGGGCCAGTTCCCAGCAATGTCTCTAATTTTTCGGCGAGCACTAGCATTCTTGAAGAACATTTAGTGTCGGACTTGAAAGATTAAGTCAGATAGTTTACATTTCATGGAAATTGTAATAACCTATTGACCTCCCCCGCGAGACTACGGCATGCATTTCTTGAATGGTTGGGTTCTTCGCCACGGCCTTTGATGACTCATTTACGCCAGCTCTTGATCTTCTTTGGAACCTTGGTGGCGATATCATATTGAGGATCTTTGTCTACTGCGCGGCCCGAATTATGTGCCCTCCACCAACACTGAGAAATTATCGTTCGATTCTGGATTGGTGTGATGGAGTTGGTTGGCTTGAAGTAATGCTTCTTTTGCTCGTTCACGTGTAACACTCCTGCGCCGCAAAGATATTATTGTTGGCGCGTCGGCACTTCTTCTCCATTGGATTTCTTCGCTTTCCTATTTCATGGCGATTGGTATCTTCTCTGCTTGTTTGTCCATCCATGCGTACTGGCATCGAGCTTTGCTTCATAATTTTGTCATGCTCGACTCTATGGACCGCTTTTCCTGCTGCTTCTCTTGAGAAAACTTCCGAGATGGAGCTTTCATATTGCATTTTCTTCAAATCTTGATGGATCTCTCACCTCTTGACACTTTTTCGTTTGAATGCTCCATAGCATGAAGCATCGATAATGCTACTTAGATGTATCATTTAAACATGATACCTTATGTCCATCTGGGTCTTAAGTATTATTTCTACACATCAGACACCTCTTGACAAACCTCTTGAATCTTTCCCTGACGACATATGAAATATCATCTTCCGCATTGGAATACTATTATCTCGTAGATCTCTAAGAGTGAGAGATGGGGAAAATACTCTTCGATGAAAACCCTTCTAACTCTTCCCAAGTATGTGAACCATATGGTAATGATTCATACCATGTGGCTGTTTATATCTCTCAAAGAAATATAGGAGAGATCTGACTTTATCTCTGGTCTCTTATATAATTCAACTGCATGTTACTTGGTACAGAAATCTTCCAGTGCTCATTTGGGTCTTGATTGGGATGACCCAGTGTGTATTCTTGAACCATTGTAGTATAAAAATTTTAGCTTTGATTTGAGAATTATTTCACCTCCAGTGCATGTGATTCTGCTGAATATTTTCTTCTCTGAATAATAGGCCTCCGAGAGAATCCATAATTTGTCTCGTGTGGGGTCATTATTTGTTATCCTCTGTTATTTGTTTAGATCATCTCATAAAAAACACATGTTTGCGTTCTGCAGCTCTTTTCTTTCTTGGCTCTGGAGTGTTTCTGATTCAATGTCTCTTTGGAGATGGGTTAGAGAATCCTTGTTTCTATACATTAAAGGTTTCTCTGTAATCAAAACACACTCCAGTTAATAGGATGATCAAACTTCAAGCAATTATGTCCCGGACATGGCTTGTTAAAAATTGGTAAATTGTCTTAGCCTTTGCTTAACATATTTTGTTCTTTTCTTAAAAATATCCCAATTAGTATTTCCTTCTTTAGTCGAGGATATTAGTCTAATTAATTCTTTCAATCCATGACGTAATAAAAACTTGTTGTTAGCGCTTTTTCTATGTAGACTAAAACTCAAAATAACTATGATAGAGCCTTTAATTCTCTTGTGCCATGTCATTTGAGATAATTTGGCTAAAATAATTTTCTGCCCAATGTTCAGGATTAAAAAAATAAGGGTTCGATCTGTAACTATTGCAGGTGCATGATCATAAGTAATAAATCTTTGAATATGATCGGTATCATTCCCACAGAGATTGATATGTGATCACAGGTCAACTGCACCGATCTTAAAATTTCATGCTGTTGGACTCAAAACTCATGGTGAAAGGAATTTATCCAAAGCAAAAAAAAATTAAAATGCAATACTATGAATATATCATTAAACTAAAACAAAATAGACGGCTTGAAAATAAGTGGCACGTAAAGAATGGTTTGAATGTAGTTCCTTTGGCGAAAGCGAAAAAACCATCGATGAGAAATACAATGGAACGATCCCGATTCGACCTTTATGTCCATTACTACATTTACCATGTGGATCTGGTTACTTTGTCGAGATTTTCTAATTGTTGGAATTGGATATATAAAGTTTTCCTTGAAGTTTAATATCTTGCTTCTCCTCGAAGACGAAGATCAAACCGACTACGTATTCACATTTTCTTTGATAAGGTATTTTCTTTTCTCAATACTTCCACACTAGCTTTCATTGACGAACTTTAACTTCACCTTCTTGAAGTTTAGGCCCCAGTTTCTACTGCTTAATTAGTGGCTCGTCGCTATTCGGATCACATGAGCTTATCCCTTTCCCTTGATGATTAGATGCAGCTCAACAGGGATTGGAACTATCTTTGGGTCAAGGTGAACTCTCTGATGATTTATATTGTTAAATACACCTCAAACTAATTCATGACGATAGAGTTTGCGAAATGAACTCTCGGAGCTCGGCGGTTAAGTCGGCAATAATCGTTCTCACTGAAAAGAAACAGCTGACTCTATGGGAATCTCGTCTACGTCACAGAGGGCATCTTGGATATCAGAGTAAGATACATTCCCTCAACTGGTACTAGGTACTACTATTGAGACTTATCCATTAAAATGACACGATTAAGTAAAACAAATTCATTAATTTAGCCGTGAAATTGGCCTGAAGGAAAAATGTAACATCGCCAATCAAATCGAGATAAGGTTGCGCTCGATTCTTTATTACCATTGAAGTGGGTATGATCATACAATACTATAATTGCGATAAATGCGAAAAAAGTAAATTCATAAAGTTGTTCAGATTTCTACATAAATTTCCGGCGTATCTTGAAGAAAAATAACGAAGCCCAAAAAAATCCATTTCGGCTAGATATATACGTTTAGTGGTCAAAACGGAGAAAAATAAAACTAAAACAATAAAATCTACTCTAAAGTATGCCCTTTGAGTTCTCTCCTTTTCCTTACCTGGGCGTGAAAGGAAGGAAAACACTACTCTTGACCTCTGTTATCTTTATTACGAAAGGAAGCTGGTGAATCGAAAAATACTCCAGTGAAATCCGGATAAAAAGCCCGGTAACGTTTCTGTGTCGCGACCTCGAGTTGATGTGTGACGCCGTCTTGATGGCTCATGTTCGGTCGCGATATCTTCCTTCGCGGTTGCCTTTGTTTATTAACTGCGGCTTTGATTAGTGGTCATGACATGGTGCATGGTCTATCGACCCTCTTGTAGCTCAGAGTGTTCGCCCGGTGTTGATCGTCAGCGACCTCGGGGTTGATCCGCGACATCATTAGTCTTCCCCATTGCCCGGCGTCACGTGTTGCGACATCAGGACACAAGTTCACGACTCCTGCATGTGTAAGCGACTTCATGTTGTGACTTGATTCTACTTTAATTATGATTACATTTGGTGGTTTCTTATCTTCATAACTTTCCAATTTTATGTCGCGAACCTCACGCCGGTGATGTCGACCTCTTCTACTCATTTCTTTCTGCCCAATTAGCGACCCTCGGTTCCGCGTTATCTTGATTTCTTCTTCGCAATCTTTCTGGTCGCGACCTCAATTTTATGCTCGTGACATTAATTTTTCTTTCTCTCGGCACCTTTGTGTGAGTCGTGACTTTGACCGATTGTCACGCTGACATCACTTATGCTCATTGACTTTTTAAGAAGGTTGCTGGCACCAGTTCCTTGAGAGGAGCTTGAAATTAAAACTTCTCTCCGACTAGATTCACGACCTCTTGCAGCCAACGTTTTCGGTTCTTTGCCCTTTTGAACTCTTGTTATTTTTATGTCGCGACCTCAGAAGGTTGATGTCGCGACATGAGATGGAGCAAGTATCAAGAACCTGGGTTGCAGCTTCTTTTCTTTTACTGCAGGCACCTCTTGTGGCTTCCTGGGCGGTCGGTGGCGTAGTCTCAATCACGAACTTTCTTTGTCGCGCTTCATACTAAGTCACGACTTCCGCCATTATTGATTTCTTCTTTAACCAATTATTCTATCGCTGAGCTGGTCTTTGAAGCGGAAGCTTCTGTCAAACACCGGAAATTCCATAGTTGACCTCCGATTAAAAATGATTCTTGGATTTTGCTAAGTGATTTTCATTGTATTTTTGTTTTGTTAAGATTTGGTCATTATATATTCAATATAAAACGATTCGTATTAATTAATAAACTGGAAAAAATGAATTAAAATAATGGGTTTTGGACTCATGACTCCTCTGCTGCGGCAAAAATATTCTTTATTAACCATGAGTTATTTGCAATAAATGGATGAGGTGACTTTCACATGTTCAAGAAGATGTTGCTGGGTTAATGAAGAATATTGTTGTGGTTGAGTATATACGATCAGTGTATCAGAACGATAACAGACCGCGATTGATAGCGAACATAATAGGGCCGTCGCGGTTGAAATCAAGATCGTACTCCACCGTGATATCGCGACGTGAAACGAAACCACAATAAATAATCGTTCAAGAAAGGTCGATAATCAAAGACGATGGATGGAAACTCAGTTAACGCGGAATAACGCGACTGGCCGTGGATAACGGCACATCTTCTGCTGCTTACGATGGATGACTATCAATCCGCGAATGGTATGCCATCGTGATATGCCGAAACGTCGTCTTATGTGATTAAGATTCGAACATGATGGGCGTTTATTGGAAACAACGTTATCGATAACGTGGTATACCGCGCCAATAATAAACCACCATACAATGACGTGAGCGAGATGTTCGGCGAAGGTTTGCGATCACGAAAGTTTTGAAGATCTTTGACGATCCGTGATTAAATTCGAACAAATTACCGGATAATATCTTGCGATGGCGACAGATGGATCGTGTGCGTCAACAACCTAATGAACCGCGTATAGGAAATAGGATTCCATACCTCAAAGGTTAATAGATGAAAGATTGTTGATCTGCCAAACGTGATACCAGTCGCCGGATGCTCGACCTAATTACCGACGGGACGAAAGTTGAAATAATCTGTCGCCGATGTGGTTGAACGCCGGTTGGTTTCATTCTGATCAGATAGGTGATGTCTACGACCGACGGTTGATTTGCGATGGTTCCATTACTGAAGTGGGTGGGTTGATGTCTGTTGACGCAGTATAGTTGATGCCGGCTTTGTTCGTTCTGAAAGTCGAAGTAAGGTTGATGTATGGCTGAAGTATGAGTTGATGCCAGGTAGTTCATTACAAAGTCTAGTAAGGTTGATGTCTTCAGGCGAAGTAGTAGTTGATGCCACGGTGGTTCATTCTGAAGAAGTCCGAGGTAGGTTGATGTCTGTCGTCTGTGTGGTTGATGCACAACTGGTTCATTACGAAAGTCAGGGCCAGGTTGATTTCTACCGATGATATGGCGTTGATGCTCATTGGTTATTACAAAAATCGGAGGTAGTTGATGTCTATTGATATGTTGATGCTGACCGTTCATTCTAAAGTCTGGTAGGTTGATGTCCCTCTGGTCTAGTATGGTTGATGCCCGACTCGTTCGTACAAGTCAGGAGTAAGGTTATGAGTATATCGCGCGGGCGGAGCATGATTGGCGGCGGGAGTTGGGACTGCAAAGTCAGAGCAGGGTGGGTATATAAGCGGTTTGAAGTACTGTTGGATCATTACAGTGGGATAAGTTGGATGTCTCAGAAGATATAGTTAATATCGGTAGCTCATTTGAGATTCGGGTAAGGTTGATGTCACTACCTGAAGCCTAATTAATAGTTGATGCCCAGTTTGTCTGGCTTGGGTAAGGAAGTGGAAGGAGGCAAAAATGAACCTCATCCAGTGTCCGTCGTACGATCATGAATCTACTCAGTACATCTTTGCCTACGAAGCAAATAAACTAAATTACATAAGAACAAAACAACTGACATTAGATTCGCGAGTGATACCGCGCTTTTATTATGAAGCTTGGTTACAAAATAACAAAAAATCGGGGATATAAAACATGAGCGAAGGAACAAGGCTCAACAAGTAAGGACAGAATACAATCCACTAAGCCACCAGAAGACACGGGTTCACACATATACTCACGGTACTCTAACCTGAAATTAGAACGATCTTGGAAAGCCCGAAGAGTGCTCGCGCGTAACTATTTTTTAGCCTCGGGGCTGCTTGATTGGCTTCACCGGAGACTAAGCGAGGCATTGAGGATTGATAAAAAGAACTTTGGGGCGCGACTTTTGGCGTATTTGGCATTAGTACTAAACCACGGGGTTCAGCTACAAATGTTGTGTCTTTAGCTTGCAACAACCGTATATAAATTGGAATATCACGTCGAATCCCTCCTCTTGCTATCCTCGAGGCCTTTTTCTCTTTTAGGGCTATTCGCGAAGCGGACACCTACGCCTTGCTAGTCCGAAACTCTTAGAAATGACTACGCTCGGTGTGAATCATGCCACATGCCGTCTTCACCTTAACTACTTCCTAGCCTCTCGAAACCGCCTAGGCTTTTTGGACTCTAGCCAGCTCAGACTTCACTTTCGCTCTAGCACTCCTCGCCGCATTAGCATCCATGAGAGCCATCGAGGCTTCTTGGCGAGCAGCATCTCTCTTTGCCCCCACTTAAGCCACCTTCTCTAAGGCTTCTTTGGCGCTGCCGGCAGGGGATCTAGAGCTCGACTTTCAGCTTCAAAGAAGCATTCAACATCATGTGTTCGATAATGTGGGTCAGTATCGATGCTGACTCTATCGGCATCCCACCGAGTTAAGACTAAATTTCCGATGTTGGTAGTCCTGTTAAGGATAGCCGTAATGGCACTAAAAAATTCTGTTAGAATGGCGACCAACTGCGATGCCCAGAGCGGTGCATTGGTTCTTAAACGCCTTAACTCCGCAGGCTAGACGAGTTCTGGTTGAGTATTACGCTTCCGTCTTCGCGCCTCCCGTAAGATCGTCCTTACAAACATGGCGGGGCGGGACCAGAATATTCCTCACCCACATCCCCGGACAGTATAGGCTACGAGCATCAGTAGAGCGGGATATGGTGGTGCATATAGAGCGATCGGGTCTTCCCAGATTAAAAGGCCTCGGCCGTTGACAATCTCTTGGGCACCGCCCGGCCCGGCTTATACTTCCTCCATGGGGAGCATGCAATGAGAAGGAATATAAGATTTAGCGATAGCAGGTCGGGAAACTGACGACTCTTATGCGCGACGGGGTAGATTTAACTCTGGCTGACCGACCAAATACACTCTAGATGTCTGGACCTCATGAGAAAGGAGATCTCTAAATCCACGAGACAACCTAAAAGCTAACTAGCCATGAAAGCCATCTCGCGAATAAAAGTGACAATCGCATGTTGAATTCTCGTCGGATAGTTTGTAACTTCGGCTTCAGCTTGCCATCTTGGAGATACTTGCGGTTGCCCCTTAAAGTTGGCACCACGTTTGCGCTTCTACGCACTGAAATTGTGAACAAGATCGTATCTAGTCCTCCTCTTCCTTTATCTTCTTTGCAGAGGGTAGCAGCTGATGTGGAAGAAATCGGGCAAAATCTTCCACCGTGTGGCCTTTTTCTTAGTTCGAGCACGGCGCTTCCCTTGCTAGATGGCAGGGTATAGAAGACAGGCCTTTTTACCAAAAAGGAGGCTCTCGAAGGGCTACCTATTCAATCTTCTATAGATGTGGAAGGAGAGGACGGCGGGTCATATCTGACAAAAGAAGTTTACCGAAAGTGATTTTAATCATAGTTCCCAACTTGTTGCCTTCCAACCTCTTGAATGCGTTGGCTTGAAAACAAGAGTTTGTAAAAATCTTGTTGACATACAAATCCTACTAGTACACACGGGAATGACAGATGGTTTAACAAACAAAGGTCGAGGCGGTCAGGGGTTTCATGCAGGCCACATGACGAGGATCACTTTGCCCGCCTGCATCTTGGGATAGTCGGAGTCCCAGTGGCAGAGATTGTGTCCAGAAGCGACTGTGGTGACATGGATGGCAAGGCACCTCATGTCCTAAGCTTCAAGTATATAAATAAAACGGACCTCACCAATAAAATGTCCACTATAAAAAGGTTCAAGACGTCGCAGACCCTGGCCAAGATCCGACGACATTTGATGGATAAGAGCAAAAGCGCGCCTAGAGAAAATGTAGGAACCGCTACCAAAGATGACACGGGGAAACAAGCCTAGCCGCGAGCCGCTCAGGAAGAGTACGCACGCCCTCCTCGCCAATAAGGATTCGGGCCTGACCGTCTGACAACTTGAAATCGATGTCATTAGGGATTCGATAATAAGACCTCAACTCCTCCATGGACAAAGAGGAGATGAGATTGCTTGCAGAGGGCATATCCCGGCTAGGCCCTCTTCTACGCCCAACCTGACTAGTGGAAGTCTCTTCATGACCTCTCGCTTACATCGCAAGCAAAAAACAACAACAACAAAAATGTATAGCGAGAATCGGGCCTGATGCTACCATACCAAACTGGTAAAGGCGAGAACGATCATGAACCTACCAGACCCGGGAAAAACCCCTCCTAGTTCAAGCGTGCTCTAAAAACACCCACCAGCGATCCTGTCGCCGAAACATACTGACAACTGGAATCTAATGTACCTAGAACAAAAATAAGGCTTACTTGGAAGATATGAGAAAACAAACACCTGGAAAAACGACTCGCAAAACACGCAACACCACTTCGGAGTATCAACAGAAGCCCTTCAGCGGAAGGAAAACCAGAAAATGGTGTCAACACGATAGGAATGATTGAAATCCAATGATGACCCCCTATATATCAGGCATCTAGCGTCTGCAAGTGCATTAAATGCGCCGTTGACTCATCGCCCCACCAAAATATTTGAATCCAGACGACTCTTCACTTACTAGGGCACAGTAAATGAGTATGACCCTATGACGCCCCCAACTCGGCATAAGGTGTCAAGTGAGGGTCTTTTTTTTTTTTCCTTCACGGATAAACTTTAAGCTAGGTCATTCATATAATGTTAAACAATTAACTTTTATTATATTCTCAGAGAATAGATTACAAAATATATACACACAAGCTCCATATATGGAAGTGTTCAACATCTACAATATTTACATGGGTTTACAAAATTTCATATACAAAAATGTAATCTAAAGGTCTTCCGCTTGGCACTCCTATCGATGTGTGTGGCCTTTTGGACTCCGATGTGGATTGCTCGATCCTCCTGCTTCCTCTTCCGTACCTACACGCATTGAACACTCGTGTTGCTTTACACTTAAATGAATTAATACACAATGACGACTTATTATGGTCACCCCACTATACAAAAGCATATAAATACATATAACATTACAAATTTTATCATTTCTCATATAAATATACTTTTCATAATCCGCTTCATTTCTTATCTTCCATATACTTTTCATGTCATCTTCAGACTTTACTTCTTGTTCTTGTAATCAGATATTATCATCACATACTAGTTAAGTATGCTTCATATCATGTCATGTATTCTCTACATTTCATTTGCATATACCTATCATTTTCTTTTATGTGTCATGTCTGCATAAACCTTAGAAGTGGATATAGGAAACTATAAGGCCCGAAGGCGCTGTACTCACTGTATGAAACAGTGGTCCATGAAGGCCCGAAGGCTCTGTATTTACTGTATGAAACAGTGGTCCATGAGGGCCCGATATGTCGGCCAGACATCTCACCTGTGATGAAACAGTTGGTCCATGAGGGCCTCGGTTGCGCTATGGTGACCTCTTTCTGTGTGGCCACCGTGATCCAAACGGGATCTATGTCATCTACCCAAACGGGGCCTCGATATCAAAACTTGTATGCTGCAGACTTGTTTTTCCCTAATAGGCATGCCCATCTATCCCTTTACCAGGTTCTAAGTAGACAATCAATATGTGTTTTATGTTCAGTATATATCTCATATTCCCGAATAATTATTGTTATTCGGTACTCATATGTGATATATATATATATAAAATCATTTATTCATATCTTTACATTTTCCATATCTCATTATATGCATAAATAACTATGCTTACATAACTATGCTTACCTGTAGTGCCTACTGTCTTTCATGTTTTCCAAAACTAAAATGAGTTCCAATCTTATCAAGCTATCTATTGATGAATTCTTGACTCAATGGTCTTTCCATAGAGTCCAAGAACAATTGACCTGAGTTCTGACGGAGAAGTTGGTGACCTTCGAAGTCGAGGTCATAATGCAGTAAACCCTGCACTAGCCTGGCATGAACCGACCGGGTCACCACCCCTTGGTAAACACAATCTAACACCTTGGTATGACACCTTCTATCTTCCTCAGGCATATGAATGGATTTTTGACTCAATGGGCTTTCCATAGAGTCCAAGAACACCTGAATCAGAGTTCGGACGAAGGAGTTATGACCTTCCGAAGTTGGAGGTCATACGTAGTCAAATCCTGAACTAGACAAGCTGACCTGACCTCTGTGAGCTCGGTCTAACACCTTGATCTGACATCTTCTATCTTCCTTAGGCATATGAATGGATTCTTGACTCAATGGGCTTTCCATAGAGTCCAAGAACACCACAATCGTGAGTTCAGACGTATGAGCAGGACCTTCCGAAGTCGGGAGGTCATACGGGTCACCAATCGACGAGCTGACCTCCGACTCCCAGAAACTCGATCTATCACCTCGGTCTGACATCCAATATCCTCATCCGAATATGGATGGACTTGACTCAATGGCTCCTTCCATGAGTTCAAGAACACCAAAATCGGTTCGGATTCGATGCTATGACCTTCCGTTGGAGGTCATACGTATCAAATCCCGACTGGCTGACTCGAACCGACGAGCCGAGTTTCTGGCAGACGAGCCGAGCTCTTCTCAGACGCAGCCGAGCTCTTCGGGACAAGGTCTGCTGACCTCTACAAGATACAGGATGAGGCCCAAGCTGGATCTTCTGCTGCATGAGGTCTCCGTCGACCATGTTGCATGAGGTCCGCCCGACCTTCGGCCGCATGAGGTCCGGGCCGACCGCTAGACGACTCCCATGGTCGACCTCTCACCCACGGATCAAGCTCGTGAGTAAAAGACCATAACTTGGCTCCATGTGGGTCCATATTGAGAAATTCAAAAGCCTAACATCAATTTTATTGATGTGGCTACAATTTCCCGTATGACTTACTTCCAAATTCCCTTTATTTATGACCCAAAATCTGCTTCTAAGGTCCGAAGCATTGCTGACCCAATCGGACTAACCTAATCTAACCAGATCTAGTTGAGCTAACCTCGATAAAAGGACAATAACTTGGTCTACAGAGGTCCAAATCGAGAAATTCATAAGCCTAACATCAAGTTCATTGATGTAGCTACAATTTACTAGAAGGACTCACTTCCAAATTCCCTTTATTTCTTACCCAAAAAGAAGTTCTAAGGTCCCATTAATACGTAGGATCAAAAATAGGGAATTTACTGTTCTAATCGCACCACTCTTTCCCAAAACACAACCATAGAGCTCTTAGAACTTTTCTCAACTCAACCCTACACGAAATGAGTTTAGGAGTTCCCAAAACCAAACCGTACACAAGATAGAGGAATCTAAACCATGTATCTAAACTGTCTAGACCAAAACTAGATTTCCATACTCCCATAGTTTCCATACAAAACTATACTCAAATTCTATACCAATACTCATAGTTCCATACAACCCAAGACATGTATCCATACCTGTGATCTTCTTCTTCTTCTTCTTCTTCCTTTCTTCTCTCTCTTCTCTCTTATCCGTATTTGCTCTCCCTTTCTCTAAGACCAAAATGAGATATTTCTTTTTGTCTTATCCTTATTTGATCTTATCCCATTTTTATTTCACTTTGGTCCTCCAACTCTTCTATCTTGCAAATCAATTTATGATATTTTACAATAGTCTCAAATCTTCTCCTATTATTTTTAATTTAACTTTATGCATATTCCTACTTTTGTTTTTATCTTTATTTTATTCTGATAAATATCTGTTACTTTATTATACCACCCCAAACATGTTATAAAGCGGTAGGAACTGTAATTTGAGTGTTCTGAACCAGGGCTCATAGGCCCCCAAGCCAGGGCCCATGCGCCTCCTCAATGGACTGGCTTGGGTTGAACAATCAAGCTAAGTCCAGTCAAGAATCATAAAAGCCGATCCATTCTAGAGCTCATCAAACGCCAAAACCCTTGTCCCAAGGAGTTAGTCTACGTTGTTGGCCGGTTAGCCGAGCACGAGGAAAATAAGGTGAGTAAAAATGCAAAAAGTCAAAGGAACCAAATTTTATTAATTACGCAAAACCATAATTACACGGCGCTTTCAGCAGCGATCATGCTTGACAATAACATAACCTAGTAGGGCGAAAATTTAGAAAATAGAGCCTAAGAAATTGGAAGAGAAGAGAAGTAGAGATCTCAGAAGATGAAAAGAAAAGCCCGAGCCCGCGGATAGCCGCTTCTTTTTTTGGAAATAAGGTTACAACGCCTTTCAACGATGCTAGAGCGAAAAGGCATACAAGGGGCTTATCGAACATGGGTGTCTCATTCGGTAGAGGCCCGGATAAGGGGGCATATAAGGCTCGAAAATGTCCCTCCAAAAGCAAATTAGCGCGCTCCAACATGTTCCTTGTAGCCTTCGGTTGACCCTTGTAAACACCACACTCAGCCCAGGAGCAATTGGAAAAGCACAGTACCGGCAGTGCTAGGTAGTGCCTAGCCATACATACATACTAAAAACTCAAAACCAGCTAGTGGAACAAAAGAGTCCATTACCCTGCGGCTTTTTATAAGGGTTTTCGAACATGTAAGCCGCATTAAATGTACTACCAAGAATAGAAAAACCCCCGATAATGAGCGTGTTGGAACACACTAACATTAATGGTACCTTGTTCCCAACGACAAGCAGGTTAAGAGTACGGTGTTTTCCCAACCGGGGAAGACTGATCTCCCCAGTCGGAAAAAGGGGGGCATTGTGGGTACCATGGCCTTTGGCCTAACGTCCCTATTTAAAAAGCCCAAACGGATCAAAACCCACAGGCCAGGCCCAAGCTTTAGGCCCAAGTATCCTCATGTAAACATTGATCTGAACCACGACTCGAATCCCGACTCATACTGCGGGATGTGCGAGGCACATCGCTCCTAGGCTGGTATGCATTATCTAAGAAAGATGGTCGATTAAAAATCTAAGCTGATCCTTTGCAGCTTGGAAACGCATCCTCTCACAAATCATGTACGTAACCTCCTTTGGAATGGTAAAACGATTCTTGAGGTGGAAGATTCGAACAACTTGGCTATCCAAAAGGAAGAATAGGTCATGATGAGCAAATCAAGCGCTCCTCCTCCTTCTGTTTTGCAAACCAATTATCCACTTTCCATAAAAAGTAGATCATCCTCCTCCTCAATAAATAAGGAAGGAATCGCAACAGGTAATGGTTCGAGACATTACTGAAAAACGGACTCTTGGATCCTTTCTCTATTTCTAAGTCTAACTTAAGCATCGGAGATGCGGCCGGTACACCACCGTCGGTTCCTTGTTTGTTTTGCAAGTATTTGCTGATAGGTCAATGCTCCGATGATCCGTTGACTCTAAAAATCCAAGAGATAACAACCCGCATTGTTATAAAAAAATAAAAAAACAAATAAATAATTTAATTTCGTCCTTTAACTTCCTAAACAAGTTTCAAAAACTAACATTAGAAAAAAACGTATGCCAAAATATTTTAAGTAAAAAACACTTCAAATTTTTTTAATATTTATTTGGTATTGTTATGAGTTTCCTTTAAAATAAAGAACAATTTGTAGGCTAAGTAATAGTTCATTTCCCCCATATGAAAAAAAAAGAAGGAAAATTAGAGAAAACTCAAATGTATTTAAATAATCATAGATGTTAATCTGGTCGACTCGTAGAATTTTGGATTCTCTATCCTCATCTTTATTTATTATTTATATCCCCATCCCCGTCGAATTTAAAATTTATTCTCATCCCCACATCCATAGAGGATCAAAATGTGTAATATCCATGATCACTTAATACCCCATTTTAATATGAAAAATGAATTATTTTAGAAAATCATGAATATTAATAACACTCACGTAGAATAGTAATAAGAATTATTTGTTATGTAATTCATGAAGCCAATAAAAATACAAGTACAATCAAATATCATACAACAAATAACAATATAAATAAATAAATAAATAAATATTATCGATAGAGCCTGAAAATGGCTCGCAGCCCACTTCAAGCCCAAAGAAGAAGCGCACCGCAGGAAGAAACCCAAGCCCCCGGCTTCCGTACTCCCAAAGCGGCGCCCACCCGCTCGGGCCCGCATGGTCGTTATGGATAATTGAGAAAGCCCATATCCTGCAAATCAGACTAAATCTCGCCAATAAGGAAAGTAGGATAATTCTCAATAATATATTATCCTGCAAATCCAATCAAATCTCACCAATAAGGGAAGTAGGATAATTCTAAATAATATATTATCCTGCAAATCAAGCCTGATCTCACTAAAAAGGAAGGAGGATAATTCTCAATAAACTATTCCTTCAATATCTCTTCCTAAAATCCGATAAAGGCAATAAATATCCCATCCAATGGGAAAGAACTTTACTACCCTCAAATCGGGGAATAATATACAATCATAAAGATGTGGTCACCCCAAATGGCAGCGTACGTATTCTTAGACGTATACCATATGCAAAATGATTCACTCTAAGCACTCTCTTTCTCTCGTAAAGAAACTGACTAGCATTTTACGCCACTCAGCACACCCTCGCCGAATCTCCCTTCTTCTTTGTTCTCGCAGAGGAGGCAGCATCCAGAGCCCAAATGATCAAACACAACGATCCCGCCTCACCTGCACGATCCGTATCCCAAACATTAAATAATCAGTGGTCCACCAATGACTCTGATCACCCTGCCCGGCTGAGTGGCACCATCAACATACCGTCAGGGGAACACAGCTCTCAGACAACATAACTCGATTTCGCTGACGATTTTGGTATCGACTTAACTGCAGCGTGGAGTAACGTTCAATCCAATTACGACGCAGGATCCACCTCGTGGAATGACAACAGCCCTGACTGCAGAAGCAACGCGGCCAACACCTAACGAAGCTAAGCACTGGCCTCACAATCAACGCCCAGAGAGGAATCAATTAACTGCATTGTGATGCAAACATCCGCGGAGCCTCGACAAGCCTGGGGAAGGCCGCTACATTCCCCCACGAAGATCCCACACATCATGGCAACCCTCGAGATGCCTAAGGTATGTAATCCAATCAAGCCGGGGGCACGAAATGCACATTAGCCCCGTTAAGAAGTAATCCTTAAACACAGTCTGGGAATGTAGAACCTCCTCATCCCCACCAAAGAACTAAGAACAATCAGCGTGGAGCGCAGGTTTAGGAGTCTTCAAAGAGAAGTCACTGCATTTAAGAGGGTTAAAGGACATACCCCTGATACTATGGATACTTTGGTACAACAAACTGAATCACCCTTCACAATCAAAATATTACGTTACCCGCCTCCCGCCAAATTCGCACGTCGCAAGGGAGTCTCGGACGAGCCAAAGACCCCGTCGACCATCTTAACACTTACAAGAACCAGATGGAGTTGCATGGGTATCAAGACCCCGCGGCGCCGCGTGGCTGGGCTACCACGTTAAAAGGCCCACTAGCCCGGTTTCTAACAAATCCCTCCTTCATCAATCTTTCTCGCTCCGAGCTATCCATCGCTTGCCTCCCACTCATCGAGCTAGGACATACGTAGTGCTTCGAGCTACCATCTATTGATCGTCAAACAAGGCTCGCAGGAAAGCCTGAAGTCATATGTACAAAGATTCAATGCCGAATCCTTGAAGATAGATCTGCCCGATGAAAAATTCGCCATCACTGCGTTCATCGCGGGGCTGGGAGTGCAATCGAAGGACCTAATGTTTTGCATCTCGAAAAATCTCAGCAAGTATGGTCAGGTACTCGCTGTGCGTAAAAGTACATAGCAGAAGCCCTCATCCAAGAGGAGAACCCATCCAACCCATAAAGGAAAAGTACAATTGCATTAAACTGGCGAGGATCTGAGCCCCAAGAGGCAAGCACGACTAGGAGAAGTCTCCTGAAAAGATCGAGAACGCATCTCCAAAAGGCAGGAAATCTCGCAGGACCGTCTAGGCCCACCACAACCCGGAAGACGACGACGCTATCGGGGCCGCACGGCTTCACTCCGTCACGCCTGTCACAACCCATGAAGTGCCTAACGAGCAGCTTCGAGGTGGCCAACTCGGATGAAATCTGATCCCGCCGCAGAGACAACACTAAGTATCATGAAGCCTCATGTGGACCATGGGCATCGCACCGGATAACCTGTATACAACTAAGGAGAGAAATAGAGTACCTAATACAACGAGGATACCTCCAGCGCTTCATATCTCCAGGAAATCAAGCCCAAAATCTGCCCAATCTAAGCCCCGCATTGTGGACCAAAGCCCCAACTCAAGAGTAGCCACCTGCCTCACAAACGACGACCAAGACTAAAGAACCCCTGGAGGAAATCCACGAATCTCGGAGGACTCAGGAGGAGGAGAATCTAGTTCTGGCCAAAGCTCACTACAAGCAAAGATCGTCGTCGTATATGGGAAATAGTCGCATCTAAACTACTCCTCGACTGGGAGACAACCATCACGCCTTTCGACTCGACTGAGGGATATCGCACCTAATGACGACCCATCGTGGTTCGCGCGATCGTAGCCAACACAATACCATCTGGGTTTTAATCCACAACTTAAGTTCTAACGACATCATTTTCGCTTCACTTTCGATAAAACGGGCGCAGGAGAGAAAGCTTGAGCCCTTGGCCAACACGCATCTCGAGGATTTTCGTGAAAGTGTACGCCTGGGCTCAATTCAATTGGTACTCACTTTGGGAGAACCTCCATGCCAGGCGACGACGACAAATAGATTTCATCACGCCGCATCAACTTATAACATGTTGTCAGTGGAGGTCATCTCAACGAAAAGCCTATCCCCTCCTCAGATCATCCGGTTATCAAATCCCAACCATTCACGAACAGTGATGGTTCGAGGAGATCGGGCTGGTGGCCAGGAGCTATACACCACAAACAGAGCTTGCCGACAACGCACATGATGAGCTCGATACGCGCCAGACGAGGTGCTCACCCGACCGAACCTTCTCGAGGAACTCAACCGGCCTCCGGATGACCTACCCGCAACATCTCGCCTACATCGGCCCCAAATTAACAGAAATCTCGCCGCCTCCTCGCATTTCTAAAGTAGAACAAGGACGCTGCGATGGAAGAAATAAATACGGGAGGAATCGGACCAAAGAATCACACATGAAATCGAACACCAACCCATCCTTCAAAACCGATCGCGTAGTTAGAGCTTCTCGCGACCAAAGGCAAAAAGCCATCAATGAAGAGGTTAGCAAACTCCTCCGCAGAGCAGAAGTGGAACACCCCAGTGGTCGCAAACCACCAGTTAAAAAGCAAATCCAAGAAACGGCGACTGTGATCAACTTCACCGACATAAATGTAAAGTCATTCCAGCGACGCTTCATCGAATCGATCTCATCGTGGATGCTACGGCAGTGTCATTCTACTTCACACGCCTTCTCCGGTACAAATCCGCATCAAGACGGACCCCCAAGACCAAGAAAAAACCTCGTTCGTCACAGCACAAGGGACCTACTGTTACCGGGTGATGCCGTTTGGGCTCAAGAATGCTTAGATTTGACCCACCGTGAGGCTAAATCAGATGTTTCAAAAGCAGATAGGCACCACTATGGAAGTATACATAGACGACATGCTGGTTAAGTCCAAAACTGCCGATACCCACATCGCTCATCTCTCGTGCCGCCCAGATTTTAAGAACTATAATATGAAGTCAACCTACCAAATGAGCTTCTTCTACTGTCACCGGAAAATTTCTCGCTCTATAGTCAATCGCTGTGGAATCAAGCAACCGACAAAAATAAAGGCGGTCACCGACATGTCGTCGTCAGAATAAAAGAAATGCAACGACCGACAAAGGAGGATAGTCGCGCCCTAAGCCGCTTTCTCGTGTCCAGAAAGCAAGTGAGGATGCCACCTTCTTCCGTGTTCCTCAAGAAAGCCTTTCAATGGGACACGGCGCGAGGAAGCTCAAAGATCAAGACATACCCGAGCCTCCCTCCCATCCTAGCAAGCCCCGGCCGGTGGGGAATTTCACCCCATACTTGGTACCGCGGTCGAACTCTTTTCAATCAGCCGCCCTCGTCAGATAAAAGAATCCGATTCAAAGATCCCATGACATCGCAATGAGCCCTAAGAGGAGCAGAGGAAAGCAATTCAAAATGGAAAAAATTAATTTCGTCTTCAGATCGCCGCCTAAGCTCCACCGTATTTCCAAGCTCATACCATAAGTCCCAATCAATACCCAACAAGGCAATCGCGACAAACCGTAGACCTCGTGCGCACTAATGAAATGGGCTTGTTGCCGGCTCGACATCGAGCATAAATAAACCGCTATAAAGGGACAGTCTCTGCATTTTGTCATGGAATTTCAGATCGATGTAATCCGAGGGACGCTGTACCTGCCAAAGAAATTGACCTTCCACTTGGGAAGCTCTCAGATGGAGCCTCAAAAACGCCCAAGGGAGCTGAAAGGTGTCTTATCCTAACCTCCGTAGGAATAGACATTGAATACACCAGGTTTGATTCTGTAACATCCAACAATGAAGCCTGAATATGAGGTCACATAGCGCCTCAACCTTGCTCATCAAGAGGTTGGATCGGGCCAGAGGTCTACAAAGTGACTCCTCAACCCGGTGGCCGTACGCATGTAAGACACATGAGGGGCCAAAGCGAGAGAATGATCCCCGTATCTCCGTAAGGTTCGTGACTTATCAAGAATTCGGGCCTCGGTCCATGTAACACATGTCCCTGTGGCGTAGAATTCCCGAGCCGACGCCTGGCAAAGCTAGCCACACTCTCTCAGAAGCACTCTCGCGATGTCAACACCCTGCCGAATACTTACAGAACCTTCATCAATTCTTATAAAGATGACGGTGTCGCGACCGCAGATCCGTTTGTATTTAGATTATATTAATGACTAACCTCTACCTGGGATGATCCTCGAAAGAAGCTACTAAGATAAGAGTGAGATCTTCCGCATTTACCAACCACAAAGGAAGCCTTTACAAGCGAGGATTCTTCACACCTTTCCGAATGCATCGCAGAGAAGACACCGGGTAATGCATAAGAGAAGTACACAAGGGCATATGCTGGAATCAAGATAGAGTTTCTGGGGCATTATCTAGGGGAAGGTCTCAGACGTGGATACCACCGCCAACTATACCAAGGACGCAACCCGACTTAGTCAAAAATGCAAGACCGTCAGGAGCACGCCAAGATCTCACGCTCCCATCAACCACCGATTATCGATCACAGTTCCTCTGCCATTCCAACAACGGGGTTTGGATACCGGGGAATTTCGCCCCACTCCGAAAAGCACGTTGTAAATTCAATCATCAGTAGATTACTTCACCAAATGGGCGTGGTCAGCCTTTAGCTACAATCGCTGAGCAAAAGATACATAATTGCGGTGGCAAGCTATCATTCGCAGGTTCATCCCGAGAGCCCTCGGCATCGACAATGGAAAATACCGACAACGACAAATTTAGAGGACTTTTGCACCGAGCTTGGAATTAAGAATTACATCATCCCCAAAGACACCGAATCTGACAGCCGAGGTCACCATCGACCCCTGCAGCCGCTTTAAGACCAAGTCGGGAAGACCATAGCGAATTTGGTAGAATACCTTCCCCGAGGTACTATGGGCCTATTATCAACACAAAAGACAAATTTACTAGTGGAAACCCCTTTGTTCATTGCACCGAGGCGCCGCCCTCGTAGAAGTCGACAAAATCCCAGATCGAAGTTAGCATCGCAGGAGCACAACTATCTAGGCCCTTCATTCAACTTAGAACTCCAGACGAGAAGCGCGAAAGCAGTTCAAAGACGCCGAGGAATATCAAAGGAAAATGTTAAGGTATTACAATCAAAAAGGGTTAGCCTCGTTACATCCCGTGCGACTTTAGTCTTAAAGAAACCCCGCCTAAGGAAAATCCACAAGATGGAAACCGTCCCAACCGAAGGTCCTTACATCATAACCCGAGTCGCCGCACTGTGCAATTACGAACCCAAATCGTAAGAGGGAAAATCTTCTTTGAAGATACAAAGTGGAATGCAGAACATCTCAAACGTTTTTACCAATAAGCGTTGGTTTGTAATAAAATAAGGTCACTAGTACATACGAGTCGAACGTTTATAATCACATGCCTGACGCCTTATACAGCTCAAATATATGGAATGTAAAAAGAATATATTACTAGGAAAATTCATAAAGGAAAAGGCTCACTTTATCATACCAAATTACAATCTGATTACACCGGGTTACAAATAAATACATCATCCCTACATCTCGATAAGATACAGACGAAAGCAAATAAAAAAAAAGCTTTATCATTGGAGTGCGGTAAGATGAAGAATAAGAAGTACATGAGAAAGTCGAAAAAAAAAAAAAAAAAAAGGGAGTGTGATAGGGAGAAAAGAAAAGATGAGAGGTATAAAGGAGGAGGAAGAAGATAAACAGAAAAAACGGAAAGAGCAGCGCAAAAGTTGCGCCGCCCCCTCCGGGCGCACTCCCTAGCCAAAAGCTAGGGAATAACATGACTCCCACAAAGTGAGACTAGGAAAACACAACTCCCACAAATGAGATCCGTAGTTGATCGAAAAGCCGCCGTGAGGAACCCCAAGAGCAACAAACTTCGAACATCCATCCTGTGCGAACTTCATTCACATATTATAAAAGCAGTAATTCCTGGGGTGCGGCATAATGCAAAAGACAACTGAACAACTATCATAAGCAATACCTTTAAGCTCATGCAACCGCTCCAAATTCTCCAAGATAATGGCGCACGTGACCTTTAAAGAACAAATTCACTAAGCTGCTTCCTCTCACGGCGCTCCACAAAGTTTCCTCAAACATAGAAAGTCACATTTAAGCGCCAAGCCTCTTCACACGTGGCGCCATCACACGAAACGACTTCAGCCACGCCGCTCTAAACGAGTCGATCAACCCATTTCTACTGAACGCCACCAAGGCTACTACGCCATGAGCCCCATTGCTCACTTCCGACGAGGTCGCTCGGCTTCAACACAGCCACGCCGCCTAAAGGAGTCGACAACCCATTTCTACTGAACCCACCAAGGCCACCGCGCCCATGAGCCCCGCGCTCACTCCGACGAGGTCGCCCGCTCAACACAGCCACGCCGCCTAAACGAGTCGATCAACCCATTTCGGGCCGAACGCGCCAAGGCCACTACCCATGAGCCCCGTTTGCTCACCGACGAGGTCGCCTCGCTTCTCAACACAGCCACGCTCAAACGAGTCGATCAACCCATTTCTACCGAACTCATGCTACTACGCCATGAGCCCGCTCACTCGACGAGGTCAGTTCGCTTCAACACAAAGACGCTTAAACGAGTCGACGAACCCATTTCACTGAACGCCACCAAGGCCACCGCGCCCATGAGCCCCGCTAACACTCACGAGGTCGCCCGGCCAACATGTGCCACGCCGGCCTAAATGAGTCATCAACCCGTTGACCGAACGCCCATCAAAGTTACATCGTCACAAAGAAGGCTGGCGCCAGAAGACCAACTTCTTCACTGTGACGAGCTCTTCTCATCACAAAGACGACGAACCTACTTTACACTGACTCGACGAAGCTCATCCCATCACTCAGCATGGACGAGCTCTACTTTATTATTCATTCTGACGAGCTCTTCCCATCACTCAACATGGACGAGCTCCTGCTCAATTATTCATTCTGACGAGCTCATCCCATCGCTCAGCATGGACGAGCTCTACTTTACAATTCACCCTGACGAGCTCATCCCATCACTCAGCATGGACGAGCTCTACTTTATTATTCATTCTGACGAGCTCTTCCCATCACTCAACACGTGGATCGCAGCCCCGCCTCACTATTCATTCTGACGAGCTCTTCCCATCACTCAACATGGACGAGCTCCTTCTCAATTATTCATTCTGACGAGCTCATCCCATCACTCAACATGGACGAGCTCTACTTTACTACTCATTCTGACGAGCTCATCCCATCGCTCAGCATGGACGAGCTCTACTTACACTCCACTCCCCGACGGTACTCTCTTCCCATCACTCAACATGGACGAGCTCCTGCTCAATTATTCACATTGACGAGCTCATCCCATCACTCAACATGGACGAGCTCTACTTTACTACTCATTTTGACGAAATACTCATCCCATCGCTTCAACATGGACGAGCCTCTACTTTACACTCACCCCGGACGAACTCATCCCATCACTCCAAAGACGGACGAGCCCCACTTTATTCATTCCCGACGAGCCTTCCCATCACTAACATGGACGAGCTCCCCGGCTTCAATTATTCATTCCGGACGAAGCTCATCCCATCGTCAAGATGGACGAGCTCTACTTTTGTTAATTATTCCCGACGAGCCTCATCCCATCACCGCACGACGAGCTCTACTTTATTATTCATTCCGACGAGCCTTCCCATCACTCAACACGACGAGCTCCCGCTCAATTCATTCATTAGTTCACGAGCCCTTCCCATCGCCACACATGGACGAGCCTCTACTTTGCCACTCCACCCGACGCACTCATCCCACCACCAAAGATGGACGAAGCTCCCACTCAACCTGCTCACTCGACGAGCCTCTTCCCATCGGCTCACTTGCACGAGCCTCACCAACCGCTCAACTCGACAAGCTCTTCCCATCGGGCCTCACTCTGGACTACTCTAATAACCGCTCACTGACGAGCTCTTCCCATCAGCTCACTCTGAAGAGCTCTACTCAACTGCTCACTCGACCGAGCCTCTCCACCAGTCACTCGACAAACTCTACCAACTATTCACCTCGACGAGCTCTCCCCGCTTCGGACGAGCCCGCCAACCATCTCACATTGACCAGCTCACCCACCTATCGCGATTGACGACCTCACCAAAAGGTGTCGCGAACCCAGAAATTAGTTTGACTAAAGCAAGCCAGCTGACGGAGCCCGACAACCACATTGACGAGCTCTACCATTCTATACTGGCCATGCAGCCAAGACATCAGTTTGACTCAAGCAAGTCAGCCGACGGAGCCCGACAGCTCACATTGACGTGCTCAACCACTCTACACAGTCATGCAAACTTAGGAATCGCTTAAGCTTCGTGTTCACGACGGGGACCGGGTACCGCATTGACGAGCGCTCCACCTTAACAAAGCAAGTGCACCCCAGAATCGTCACCGTGGAAAATCATATCGATCTGGGACCAAGAAATAGCATTGACGTAGCTCCACCTTAACAGTCATGCCACCTGAGTCGATCAACTCAGTCGGATCTACACTGTTGCCTCGCCAAAGAGCCCAAGAAGACGATATGACAACCTCAATCATCACCAGCCACGCCACTCCCAAAGAGTCGGGCCACCGAGGCATTTAGCCCAGATCCCAAAGAACTCGGGCTTTAAACAGTCATGCACCATGAGCCAAGTAGCTCGGGCCATGGCACTGTACCTCAGAGCGAATAACTCAATTCGAAGAGCATAAACAACTGGGAGGCAGAATGCCTCAGAGCCCAATAATCTCGCTTTAGAGCATAACTCGGCTTAAAGGTCTTGGAGCCTCCTGAGCCTAGTAGCTCGACATAAAGCATAACCGGCCAGAAGATCAAGTAGCCACTTCTGAGCTACAATGGAGCACACGTGATGATCCGAACGACATGTACCGCCCACGCACACCGGCAGTATTAATGCGGCCGGGGGCAACCGATGGGAGCGAAAATAGGCCTCGCAGCCCACTCCGCCAAGCCTCCTCCAAGAAGCGCACCAGAGGAAGAACCCAAGCCTCGGCTTCCAAACAAAGCTAAGGCCCACCCGCTGCCCAGTTATCGGTTAGCGGATAATTGAGAAAGGTCATATCCCCGCAAATCGACTAAATCTCTAATAAGGAAAGTAGGATAATTCTCAATAATATATTATCCTGCAAATCCAACCAAATCTCACCTAATAAGTAAGTAGAATAATTTAAATAATATATTATCCAAAGAACCTCCAATTACCTAAAAGGAAGGATGATAATTTCAATAAATCTGGCCCTTCAATATTCTTTCTAAAACTGATAAAGGCAATAAAATATCCCATCCAATGGGAAAGAATCCTTACCAATTTCAAATTGGGAATAATATACACTATAAATACTGTGGCCACCCCCAAATGTGAAAGGTACGCATTCTAGATCAAAGATACCATATGCAAAAACTGAAAATCAAGCCCACGTCACCCTCATGCCAGGCATGTTTCTCTCCATATTTAGCATTCCTCTTTCCTTTTTAACTTTCCGACTAATGCAACATACCTATATGATTACCCAAATCCAGCTAAGGTGGACCGGTGGTTTAATCTACTTTCTCAGAAGAGAAATTTTGTCCGTGATATTGTCACTTTCCGCACTATCTCAAATCTCAGAACTATTTATTTCCTATTTTCTTTCATTACAAAATAAGAAGTGAGACTAGATTCCTCTAGAGTTTTTGCCTTCAAATTCTTCATGGTATCGCAGCAGTTTAATCCCGTCTCTCTTCTCCATCTTCATTTATGTCAACACACCCAAATAAGCTTGAATGGCTACCAACTCATCCTCCTCTTCTTCTGATGGCGTCCAATTCACTCCTTTTGACAACCGTTAAAAAATCAAAGGAGGAAGACCTTGGTGTGATCATTGCAGAAAGTCGAGTCACTCGAGAGAAACTTGTTGGAAGATTCATGGAAAACCAGCAGATTGGAAGCCACTAACCACTTGAGAAAGAAGATCTAGGTAATCATGCAGGGTCGGCCATGAACTACTCGCACAAATCAAGCTAGCCCTTTAACAAGGGGAGCAAAATGGAGATGCTTCGTAAACTACTATCTCCTTGTGTCAATACAAATACAAACCGACACATCTTCTAATCAAATATTGGTTCCTAACCTTAGCTCACAAAGGTAATTCTTAAGCGCCTTTATTGTTGGTAAGAAACATAAAAACCTCGATCGCGGGACTCGTGATATCCGATCATATGACTGAGATATACAATTTTTTGTACATATAGCCCATGTCCAAATAATTTAACAAATCGAATAGAAGATGGTTCACTTTCAAAGGTTGCCTGTGACTGTCTCATTTGAAGTATCAAGGATCTTACTCTCTAACTAAATACATTCTCCTTGTTCCTAACTCGATTGTAATCTATTACTCAATTAGTAAACTCACCAAGGAAAGAGGTGTATTACTAATTTTTCATCCACTCACTGTGAATTTCGTGATTTGGATCTCTGAACATTGGTACAAGCCGAGAATGCCTGACTCTACATCCCAAGGAGCACCACGTCCACAAGAATTGAACCCTTTAAATGTAATTCGCAGGGTAATTCTTTTTCGCCTCATGTCAAAAATAACGATAGTGCAATTATAAGTTGTGGCACTATCGCTTGGGTCATCCTAATGTTATGTATCTCACATTTATTTCCTTCATTATTTAATAAAAATCCAAATCCTTGGAGGAACCACACTATCAAAGCAAGTTCGGCCCCATTTTCCCATTCAACCCTATAAAGCGCCTAGTCCCATTCTCAATGATTCATAGCGATATCCGGGTCCGCCAAGAATAAAAAATGTAACCTAAGACTAGGTGGTTTGTCTCATTCATAGATGATCACACTAGATTAACGTGGGTATTCCTCATGAAAGAAAATCGAAACAGTCAAATTTTCAAAATTTCAAAATAATATTCACCCAATTCCAATCAAAAATACAAATTCTAAAGTCCGATAATGCTAGGGATTACTTCAACCTTACTGTAGGAGAAGATTCGAAGTAAAAGAAGGGATAGTTCACTTAAGTTCATGTGTTGATACCCCACAACAAAACGGAATAGCTGAAAGGAAAAATAGGCATTTGTTAGAGGTGGTTAGATCGCTAATGTTTTCACGAATGTACCAAAATTATTCCTGGGGGAAGCCGCCCTTACTGGCAAATTTACCTCATCAATAGGATGCCTTAGGGTACTAAAATTCCAAACACCTTGTCAAACACTCCTAAATCCTTCCGACCACTGCCTCATATCCATCGGTCCCACCAAAAAAAAAATTTTCTGGGTGTTCGCTTTTTTGTTCATATCAATCAACAACATAGAAGTAAACTTGATCCTAGGTCATCATGCATCTTTTCTCGTATTCAGAACAAAAGGGTATAAGTGTTACTCCGGTCACAAGAAAATTCTACAATTCAATGGATGTCACATTTTTGTGTTCCACTTACTATCCCAAATTGATATTCACAGGGAAATTCAACTCAGAATATCAGTTTGGGAACCTCGAGTCATCAGCGAGTCACCATCACCACTAAAATCAAGTTTCTATGTAGTCATGTAATCACTCGAGTCATCACACTGTGGGATAATGAGCACAATCTCAAGAGGAAATGGAGGAAGGAGTAATTTCTCAAAGAAAACCCATGAGGTCGAGCCGCTCAACCTACTGTACCTGTGTAGCAATGCTCCTAACTCGATGGTAATCGTTGATTCAGTTAGAAAATGATATTCTTAATATGCCTATAGCTTTGAGTGAAAGGAGCTAGATCACGCACTCGATCCCATTGGAAATTTTTATTTCTTATGATAAGCTATCACCACGTTTCGTGCATTCACTTAACATCACAGATACAAGTTCGAGATATTCAGAAGCTTTCAAGTATCCTATGGAAGGCCGCAATGATGAAGAAGTTCTAAGGCTGCAAAGAATGGTACGTGGGAAATTACTGACCTCCCGAGAGGTAAGAAACCAATAAAGTGTAAAGTGGATTTTCTACAAGAAAGCACAAGGTGATGGTAATGTGGACAGTATAAGGTTCTGCTTGGTCGCAGAAAAGGATCACCACCCAATCATATAGTATTGACTATCAAGAAACTTTTGCTCCAATTTTGCTGCTCACACTGCTCGTACTTTATCCTCGCAAAATTAATCTCGATTGGTCGCTTCACCAACTTGATGAAAAATGCCTTCCTCAATGGTGACTTAGAGGAAGAAGTTTACATGGACATTCCCGTCGGCTGAGACTACATCGACCCCAACATAGTCATAGACCAAAATCCTCAGATGGTCTCAAGCACCTCCTAGGCCTCGGTTTGAACGGTTCACTAAGGTAGTGAAAGGGTACTTCTGACTGCTCAATGTCAATCCGATCACACATCGTTAGAAACACTTCCCTTAAGGGAAGATGGTCATCATTGTATATGTGGACGACATACTTGACCGGTAATCATGAAGAGAAAATCGACTACTTAAAAATTACCGACAAAAAGAAATTTGAGATCGTGGACCTTGAAACCTCAAGTACTTTCTCGAATGGAGATTGCTAGGGTCAAGAAAAGGTATAGCAGCCCCACAACGCAACACGCTCGACTTACTAAATGAAACAGGGATGCTAGGATGCAAGCCGGCAGTAACACCTATGGATTCAACTGTAAAACTTGAAGAAAGTGGATGGAAGTCCTCCAGCTGATAAAGAAGATATCAACGCCTGTGGGGAAACTCATCTATCTTTTCATACAAGGCCGTACATCGGCTTCTCTCGTTAGTATGGTAAGTCAATTCAAGGAATAATCCAACCGAAAAACACATGATCGGCTGTGACTGCACACAGGTACCTCAAAATGACACCGGAAAGGGTCTCTTCTTCCAAAGAACAACAAAGAGTTAGATTGAGATTTTTTCATATGCAGATTGGGCAGGTCTGGATCGACGGAGATCAACTTCTCGCTATTGCTCCGCTATTTGGGGGAATTGGTTATACGGCGAAGCAAGAAACAATCGCTGGTAGCCCGTAGCGTTGCCGAGGTGCACTCCGTGCTATGGCACAAGGTATCCGCGAGGGAATCCGCTGAATTGTGCCGTTAGGAAGAATTACGGGTTCCGTTTGAAGCATCCCATAGTGTTATACTGCGACACCAAGCCGCCATCAGTATCGCTAAGAATCCGGTTCATCATGATCGAACTAAGCACGTGGAGATAGATCGACACTTTATCAAGGAAAAGATCGAAGAAGGGTTTTTTCAAAGTCACTTTCCACTTCAACAAATCGGCCAAACACCGACATTCTCATCGAAAGCTCTGCCGAAGTTAACCAATAAGATCCTCGACGAAAACTTGGAATGATCAACATCTACAATACCTAGCTTGAGGGGGAGGTTGGAAATCAAGCCCACGTCGCTCATGCTTGTGCATGTTTCTCTCCATATTTAGCATTCCTCTTTTCCTTTAACTTTCCCGAATTAACGCAATATACTATCTATATGACACCCAAATCCAAAGAAGGTGGACCTGGTTTAATCTCACTCTTCCTTGTAAGAGGAAATTTTGTCCTATGATATCATTTACTTTCCACTATCTCAAATCAGAACTATTTATTTCCCTATTTTCTTTCATTACAAAAATAAGAAGTGAGACTAGATTCCTCTAGAGTTTTTGCCTTCAAATTCTTCAAAAACATTCGCCTCTGGGCGCCCCTTTTCTCCTCGTAAAGAACCGACTTAGTGATCGAGGCCGGCCACCCAAGACACCGACCCCCTTCTTTCTTTGTTTCAGAGTGAGTGCTACTGGCCCGCAGCCCGCAGATAAACAAAGGGCAATGATCTCGCCGATCCCACCTCGGGCCCCAGACGATCACACGCCCGCATCCCACCACAAACAATCCGGTCCGGCCTTAACGACCCCCACACGCTCCAACCCCAGCCCGGCCAAAAGATCATCAATTATATTTAGCTAAAAAAAATTATATTTATATATTATATATTTAATCGGTTATTTGGGTTGAGATGGGTATGACTTAGACCCGTCCCCATCCCCAAATCAAATAATCTCTATACCCGATTACTAAAATATTTAATTGAGTTTAAAATATTTCTACATACCCTCATCCATTTTGATCGGGTATCAAATTCTTCATTGACGAAGCAAATTGTCATTCCTAACTAATACTTAATTATTACTCATCAGGCTTAGGTCTAGTAGTAGAGTGTTCACCATTTCAAACATGTACAAGGCATGGGGATAGGGGTCTAATATGGACAACTTGCATTACCTTGAAATTAAAATGTAATCAAACAAAAAAAACACTCAATTATTACCTTACTAAAACCCATGATGAAGTATTTGGATTAAATTTATCCATCTTCCTTCTTCATCTATAACATTTTCTTTTTTTTCTTTTTCTAATAAAAGAAAGTATTTGAAAATCATACAAGCTTAATTAAAAGCAATCATATAATTTTACCTTGTATAACATTTTATAACAAAATACGAGAAAGGTATCAATAATTATATCAACCCAAAAATCAAATATTCTAAATAACTTAGGAAAAGAAAATTTTTCTACAAATTTTCTTATAGATGATAAGTAATTAACAAGAGTAATGATGTATTTTTTAAGTGGATTCTACACATTTCAAAATATTTGAATTTATCAAAGAAAGGTGAGTCAATACATATTAAAAGGAAAAAAGATAGAAGAGTCAATCATAAAAAGAAAATGATTAAAAGTGACCAAAATCCAATAGTTTTTATTTGATAAACCAATAAAAAGATGTCCCAATTATTATCAGATTTTTTTTTATAGAATATGTCAACATCATTTTTTTAATCTAGATAAAAATAAGAAAAATACTGAGAATTATATAAACATTTATATTGAAAACTATTTATAAAAGAGTAATGGTATATAAATGTCATAAGTAGATTTGGACAAAATCCACATCCGAATTCATACAAAATCTCTAATTAAAAAAAAAAAGAAAAAAAGATCATGCAACAAATCGGAGGCACTATTAGATCGTGAGAAAACAAGTCACCTATACAGATAAAGCAATACAACGATGACTTTCAACGTTTTAACCATACAACCAATCGAAAAGACCATATGTCATTAGTGCGGTATCTGCTAGGATCAAACGTCAAACAAGTTTCTTTCACACATCATTAAAATCTACTTGACGATTACATTTTTTGCACTTAAATTAAAATCGATATCTTAAAAATCAAAATTTCCCCTCCATTCTAATATACTATCACCAAGTTGTATATTTAAAGTCACAAATACATCTATTCTTTTTCGATGTGGGACATAAGAATTGATAATTCCCTCCATACAATCATATACCTTTGTCTCATAGAAGCTGCCATTTAAAGCCCTAAATCAACCACTTATATTTTTTAGGTGGTATTTATTTAAAGACCTAAATAAATTCAAGCATTTAAAGCCTTAATTGAATCCACTTATATTTTCTATGTGATATTTATTTAAAGCCTTAAATAAATATAGATTATATTTATGATATCACTTGTCTAATCCTTGAACCTTCGATAGGTAACTTTTTGTTTAATGATGATTCGATTTTTAAAACAGTCGTTAAAATATATATCGATCATAAATTTTACTTTAAACTTAAAATCATACTTATTGTCTATAATTTTCTGGCCAAGAAGTTTATGAATCAGGTGAAAATTTCTGGGCTTCAGCCCGCGAAAACCCTCAATTTTCATCTGGTTTTCTTCTCGATCTTCTTGTTTTCATCTCCAATCGTATATATTTTGCTTGTTTTCTTCAATCTTATGCTATGTTTTTGTGTTTCTAGGGTTGAATTCGGCTCAGCTAGCCAAGATTTTTTTATTTTTTGAATTCTGTAAAAGAAACAGTGGATTTGTTGGGGATGGTGCTGGATTTTGATGGATGCCAATAATCGGGATGTCCATGGATACGGCTGATTGGAGGACTCAGTTCCCACTCGATTATCGTCAGTTATTTGTGAACAAAGATGTGAGTGTTGTTTGTTTCCTGATGTCTGATTATTTTTTCCTCTTTGGGGATATCTTGGAGTGTTTTCAGTCTACACATGTGAATTTTGAGAATGTTTTTGGTGGTGGGTAATGGGTTGTGTCGACTGTTTTTGTTATGAATCATTGAGAGTTGGTTTGTGGAGCTGCGTCCCTGAGCTCACAGCTCACAGTGCGGGACTAGCAGTTGGACCAGAATTGAGTAATTAAGAAAAATAATTTAAATATGGTGTTGATTTGTGACCTGAATTTGGTTTTGGGCTCTTGTGTGTAAAGAAAAATTTAAGAAAAAAATAGGGATATCTTGTGGTTGCAGCGGGGCCCTCGTAACCCACACAACCGATCCCACAAAGGTTGGTATGGACCTTTTTGCTTGGGTAATTTCTCCTTGTCTTGTGGTTTTTTCCCTGTAATTTGCTCTTGACGTAAAATCTTGGTAGTTTGTCTTACTTTCTGTATTTTATTATCAAAGTCATGATTCCAACAGCTGGTTTGGACCTGGCTTAGGGTTTTAGAGTCGTGTGGTGTCGGCTGCTTGATCTAGATGGATATTTCTGTTTGAATTATTATTTTTATTCCCAAAGAGTTTATTTCCCCTGATAAAATTGATGAAATTACAGATATTATTCGCTGGGTAGTTGATGAGGTTATGGGAAATGCTGCTTCCTTTGAGCTCTTTCTAAAATGGATATTTTCAGCTTCCATTTTGATTCAGTTTCCTTATTGTTCCATGGGTCCTATGTTTTGAAGTTTTGTGCCAAACTTGATTGGGGTGACACATGCTTCCTTTGAAGCTTCACATTCTCACACTATCCCCATTCAGATTTAGTTGGCACATGTTGCTCTATCTATGTTGGCTGGTGCAGCGTAGTCAATCGTAGTTTGGTTCTTATGCAAATAAATGAAAGGTGATGCACTTCAAATAAAGTGGACAGCTAGCAGGATAAAAGCGAGATCCGATGATTGCCTGCTTCTCACTTATCCATTTATGTAGCTATCAGACTAATTCAAAATAATTTCTTACTGAAGAATGGATGATTGAGAAAAAGCTTAAATGGATGAGACAAAGCCACCTTCTACATATCATAGCGCCTTTAGAGGGTTTACAGAAAACCATGTATTGTTTATGGTGCATCATCTTTGATGTTGAAGTTGGTTCTAGGATGAGTGAGATGCACTTGGCTTGTCTATAGTATGTTTTGTGTATTTTTTCCATATTCTGCTTGGTGGATGATGTTTCACAAGCCAGAAGATACCATGATGTTGAACAACAGGGCTGGGAAAGAAATTCAGTTTTATCTTTTTGTTATTGTCTGGGAAAGAAAAGTTCTGCTTTTCTGAGGTCATGTTTCTTTAAGGCAGCTCCAAACAATGGTCATCTAGGCTAGACTGGTCTGCTAAGGTACTTTCTAGACGTTCCTACTTAGTCTCCATACCAGTTTCTTCTGTTAATGCCCAGGAAGAACCTGCTTTGAATCTGGTTCAAATGGAATATATGTTGGGATTGAATAATTGCAAGGAGGCAGATCTAATCTATTCAGTGGGTTCCATTTGATCCACTGAATATTGGTTCATCGCTTTGAAAATATTGGTTCACATTATAAATTATAGATGAGCAGAGTTCTACAAACATGCAAGAACAGGGAAGAGGCCAAGGCAAAGGCATAAAATGTGCCGCAGCGTTGCTGAAAGGATGACAGAAAATCCTGTAAACTAGGCATCCTTCTGAGTTACTTAGGAAATATAAAATGTTAAATACTAAGATAGGTTTCAGCAAGAAATTTGAACAAGTTTATTTACAGTTTAAGAAATAAGGTTTGAAACATCATTTTCTAGCTGCTCTCTCTTTTACTGTGCGTTCTAAATTTGAGTTTTATGCAATGCTGTGTGTTGGTTTTTATATCTGCTAGACATGGTTTACTCATTACTACTGTGATTTCTTAATCCATGAATTAAGAACTTCTATTAGTTCATTTCAGTAACCATCAATCTGTTGTTTGCTTCTTTTACTCTAGACTGGACTCAGCTTGGAAGAGGCACTGTTTCTAGACAAGAGGGTCGGAATGAGTGCAGGAAAATCGCTGTTAGGTTTGAGGAAAAGATTTATACTGGCGCCACAAGCCAGGTATATCTATCACGCAAAAGTCTTATAAATTTAGTTACCTGCATGAGTTGGTTTATTCTACTAAGTTTCAGCTGTTGATACCTTTTCTATGTTGTTTGGTCATTGACGCTTTATATATCCTGCATATTCTGGTTATCTTTATGGTTAATTTCTATAAAAATAATTATAGACATAAAAATTTTAGTTAGACATTATCATTTGTCAATTTGGAGATTGACAAGTGTGGCATGGCATCGTAAAGGTAACACGTGGCTTAACTTAAAAGACTATAGAATGGACTTTCAAATGAAATCAAATTCTTTTTGTTAGAGATCAAATAAATATTTTCATTACAATTCAAATGGAAACAACATTTGAATTGAATTCAAAAGAGATTAAAACATAATTACTATTCTTTTGTTGGCAAATTTCAAGTAATGAATAAAACAATAGGAAAATCAAGGAACCAAATTTTCGAATTAAGCAAACTAAATCGTAAATTTCAAAATTTAATTTTCTAATTACACCTATAATTAAGAGGGTGACCTATTCAATAAGGGACTTCTTTATCATAAAGATGACTTATACAAGAAGGCTTCACAAAAAAGAAAAGGCCTCACAAAATCTTCCCATGTCCATGAAACAAACAGTCTATATATCATTTTTGCTCTACATCGGCTATCTTTGCATTTCAAGAATTTTATTTGGGAATAAGCTACGGATGACTCTCAATTGATCTCTCAAATAAAGCAAAATATTTTCATTTTCATCATCTTCAAATTGTGATTGACATGCAATAATTATAGGAACTATTCTTTTGCAAAAGAATATTTTCTGCAAAGATTGTAACCTATAATATTTCCAATCTTATTCCAACCTGCAAAGATTGTCAAAAGAGGATTTAAATAAATATTCTCTTATTGACAAATTCAAAATTTTCTTAATGAAGAAGAAAATTTTCAAAATCAAGGAATTGCATTTCTTGAATTAGCTAACTAAATCTTGAGGATTCGCTAATGAGTCCTAGCTCAAGATGTTAAGAGATAGGGTGGGCATAGGGATGGGTCCAAGATTCGAATCTCAGTGGAGACAAAAGATTGTGAGGAACGGAATACTATGATGTAATTCAAAGTTTATAGATGTCAAAAAAAAAAAAATCTTGAGGATTCCAAAATTTATGCCCCTAATTTCATGTATAAATGAGTGCAAAGGCTCAGAATTTATGGGCCTTACTTTTTCAATTTTTGGAGTCACCTCTGGGTTAATCATTGGTTAGTCAAAGATATTTGATTGGGTGGCAAGATTCATGCACCAGATAAAAAAGATATGGATGGCTGCTCCTATCTACCTACTCTGGACAGTTTGGAGAGAGAAATAGGGCTATGTTCGAAGATGTGGTGCCCTCGGTTCAAAGGATGAAAAATGCTTTTGTGTATGTTCTCTGGTTCTTGGTTAAGAAGTATAGCTGATTTTCAGTCTATTGTTGTTACTGGTTTTTTTGTGTATGTTGGGTACAGTGTTGGGGCTGGTATTGTTTATCTACCTATTCTGGAAAGTTTGGAGAGAGAAATAGGGCTATGTTCGAAGATGTGGTGCCCTCGGTTCAAAGGATGAAAAATGCTTGTGTATGTTCTCTGGTTCTTGGTTAAGAAGTATAGCTGATTTTCAGTCTATTGTTGTTACTGGTTTTTTTGTGTATGTTGGGTACAGTGTAGGGGCTGGTATTGTTTCCATCTCCCACTGTTTTTCTTTTTTTTTTGTCTGTTTGCAGCCTTGGTATACTTAATGTATGCTTTGTGTTTGCCCCTTTCTTTAATATATTTCAAGGGTTTCCTATAAAATTTCTCTCACCTATAAATGTGCGGTGACTTCATTTAATGAGGGGACTTCTTCAGATCAGCAAAAACGACTCTACATGGGAAAGAAGGCTTCATAAAATCTCCTTGCAAGTCAGTGAAATGAAAGAAACACTACACCTGTGATTTTTGCCCATACATGCAATCTTCACATTTCAAGTTCACTGGGAATAAGCCACGGGCAATCCTTGGTTGATCTCTTAGAAAAAAATCTATCATCTTCATCTCGACTGTGATTGAGGTAGAAGAATCAAAGGAAATATTCTTTGCAAAATAATATTGTCTACAAAGATTGTTTCCCACAATATTTTCAATCTTAAAAAATTATTGTTGCATTATTTTCTTTTTGTTTTATTACTTAGACCCTATGACATTGTGTGTACAATAACAATAAAAATAAATAATTGTGTGTTGGGGATATTCTTATTTATCAAAATATTTACTCAGCCATTCATCTCTTTTATCAATCTTGAACATTGGTTTGGTATTTCTCTGATAAGCTTTTTTGTCCATTCAAACATTTGAATGTGTATGTTAGTTGAGTTCTTAACTTGATATCCACTGATAGCTGTGTGTATATAAAACTATTTTTAAATTTCAGTCCGACTACCTGTGAAAATAACACGAAGATGCCATGGAGACTAAAGCTCAGACTGCAATGGCCAGTAATCTACCATCCAACTCTGTGGGTAATAGCAAAAACCCCCAAGATCCAGGTAATAGGAATATTATTACATAACGTGTCCTTCCATTTCCATATTAATGATTGATATGCATTATGGTGTTCTTACTTTTTCTTTGTTTTCCTATTTTCCTATTTCAAGAACACAAGCATTTTCTCACATAAAAATGCACTGCTAAAATTTGTTTCCTGCTTAATAGAAGCCACCATCTTTACGATAGATTTTATAAAGGATGGAACATATATATATACATACATATATATATATATATCACTTTTTATGCATACAAAAGGTATTATTTTGTGAAGTCTTAAATCTTTTACAACAAAGCATTAGTTCTTATCATATATATATATATATCACTTTTTATGCATACAAAAGGTATTATTTTGTGAAGTCTTAAATCTTTTACAACAAAGCATTAATTCTTATCATGTATACCTCACGCACCTCCTCAGGCACATTAATATATTTTCTCTTTGCCTGCACACACACGCACACTTAATATATGCTTATATATCGAGAAAGTGGCGGGATACCATCAAATCACCAACACGGTTGGGGGTTTGTGGCAGAGGTGGCAGGCAAGCAAGATTCAACGCTGCCGCATTTTTTAAAATAGTCAGCCATCTGTGCTGCATTTATAAACCGCCGGCCGGCGCTTGGTAGCAGCCAAGGTCACGGTTTTATAAAAATGCGTAAATCAAGGTAGTGCCGCTCTTTGATATTTTAAAAATGCGTAAAATAAAGCAGAAAAGCCGCTTGATATTTTAAAAATGCGTAAACCGAAGGCTTGGGAATGCCGCTGCCACCTACTACCATACACACTACTTTGTTTAAATTTTTGAAACTAGATGTTGAGTTCGGATTTTTTTTTTTCAGTGAATTACATCCGTACAAAACTCTATATCGAAAGCAAATGCTAATTGGCCGACACATCGCTTAGAGTTTCACGTGGCTTATGCCATCGAACCTTCAAATCTTCTAGAATGATCTTCGACCCACAACAATTCTCATACTCCTATTACCATAGCTCTAAACTTTGCTTATGCGTCGACCGTGCTACCACATTTTTGTTTCTTATTCCTATAGATACTAAATTTACCCCAAGAAAGGTACTACTGAATTTTATAGGTCGATCGTCGTCTACAATGAGATCTTTACAAATGCATCGGTGTATATTTCCAAAGCAATATATGATGTTTTCTTGAATAAGATTCCCTTTCCTAGATGTGCCTTTAAGTAATGGAAGACTCGGTAGACTGCCTGTAGGCGAATCTCTCTTGGATCATGCATGAATTGACTAATTACACTCATTGAATAGGCTATGTTTCGCCAAGAGGCAAGATAAATGAGTTTCCAACAAGCCGCTGATACATTTTTCTATCCACTTTCTATCTTCGCGCTTCACTCAATCTCGTGATTTTTGTTCAATGGGAGTCGCAACCGGTTTACTGTAGCCATCATAATGGTTTCGAGAAGATCAATAACATATTTTGCTTGTGAAATCAAATGCCTCGCTTAGACTGAAAGCCACATCAATTTAAGGAAATACTTCAATTTTCCCGAATCTTTATTTCAAACTTTCGTTAGGCACTACTTCAAGGTATCTTTCTTTCATCATTCCCTGTCACAATAATGTCATCAACATACACAATTAATGATCTGACTCCCCCTCAGCTGAATGTTTTATGAAAAGTGTATGATCTCCTTGGCTTTGTTTGTAACCATTAGCTATCATAACCTTGGTAAACCTTCGAGCCAAACACGTGAGCGTTTTTAGCCCATATAGTGTCTTATTTAACCTGACAAACCTTTTTCCATCATCCCGTTGAACTGTGGTGGAGTCTCATTTTAGTCTCTTCTAAATCACATCAAGAAGCGTTTTTACATCATATTATTGCAATTCACATCAAAATTAACAACCCGGATAAAAGTAAAATTCTTCTTTGTATTCATTTTCCCACCTAGAGCAAATGTTTCTTGATAATCCACTTCATATGTTTGAGTATACCCTAATGCAATCAGCCTTTGCCTTATCTTGGATTAAAGGGATCATCAGCGGCATTTGCTACATTTATTGCAAACACCCACTTCTGCCACTTGGTTTCTTACCAACAGGTAAAATCAACGATTCAAGTTTTGCTCTTTTGTAATGCATCCATTTTAGCCTCTATGTAGTCTTAAATTCTCTCTTTGATAATGCTTGGACCGATGAGTTGAGAATAGGAATAGTGCTTAAAGTTGAAAGGAAGCTTTTATGATTCAAGGAAAATCTTTGAAAAGACAAAAAGGGAGACAATGGATATAGTGGCCTTTTTGTGCATTCTCGGGTTCCTTTTCTCAAAGCTATAGATAGATCATGGTTAAGATTAGGAGTTGGGTTTTGTTCAAGAATTATTACCTCATTTCCTGGACTCGGTTCAGTAGACTGTTCTTGCCTCGTTGTTGCCATGGGATCCCTTCTTCTTGCATACGCCAGATCAAATCGAAGGCACAGGTCGAAGATGGAGGCTAGCTTCTTATTTTCCTCTATTAACTCTTTGGCGTATTGAGATTGGGCACAGTTATGACTCGTGTTGTTGAATAACATAGATGTATTTGCCTGGAGCCACTCAGATATGGTTGGGATTAACCCGACGATGGCCTCTCATGAACTAAATATTATCCCCACGGCCAAATTGGTAAGACAGAAAGTGAGGCATTTCCATCCGGATCGCCATCGGATATTCGGATGAGTAGACAACTTACGAGCATGCTTCATCAGAGAGAGTGATACCAATACCTTGAATGGCTAGCAGCGTGGTGGTGGTTCAAAAGAGGATAAGTGGCCTTAACGAAGCATGCCCAAAAGATAGCTTCCCTTTACCGTGTATAGACCAAATTGTTGATGTCGTAGCCGGCCACGGAATACTGTCGTTTCTGGACACTTTCTTTGGATATCACTAGATTCCCATGCACTCGCTTGACGCAGAGAAAACGACCTTCATCACACCACACATGCTATTTTTTTTTTTTTTTTTGATCGAGTAAAGCGAGAGATATATATTAAAAAATCGAGCCTGAAAGCTCCCAAAAAGTACCTGAGAGGAGTCTGAGGGAGAACACCACCACTCTCACCTATACCCTGACAGGGTTAGAAACTCTACGAAAATTTAAGTTATCAACTGTATCACAACCACACTAGGCTATCTTCTTTATAATGTAATGCCTTTTGGCTTGAAGAATCTTGGGAAGGCGACTTATCAAAGATTTGTAACTAAGATATTTCAACCCTTTGTTAGGCAACATCGTGGAAACTATGCTCAATGACTTGCTTGTAAAATCCAAAGAACGCTTCGACTACACCAAGCATCTATAAGAAGCCTTTGAACTATTGCGAAGGTACAACATGAAATTCAACCCTTTGAAATGTGCGTTCAGAGTCAGTTTGGGCAAATTTTTAGGCTTTATGGTGACCCGAGAGGATAGAAAGTCAATCTATTCAACTTAAAAACTCATAATGGACTCTCGGGCTCACCTCCGAAAGAGTGCGGCAAGCTGGCGGTGGTGGCAGCTCGAATGATTCATATCGGTTTCCTGGAGACCCGATTAAAACCATTTTTATCATGCGAGGAGCAGGGTCGGGTTTGGAATGAGGAGTTCAACCCGAAGCTTTTTCATGGCATTCAAACAACACCTTGCCAGGAATCGCGGTCGGCTGGCTCGGCGGTAGGCGATCTGTATCTTTACAGCCGGTGGCCAGCCTCGTGAGTGCGACTTCGTTCAAAGAGATGGCGACGAATATATTCGCAAGCAAATCTCTATCAGTAGAAATCGATGCCCTTCTCAAACAATGTACTTTGGCCCTACGTGTGTGACTAAAGAAGCTTATTTACTCCCAAGCACTCTGTCGTGTGTGACCCGATCTCCTTTGCGAAGCAACGTACCTGGCACGACATATCGGGAAGGGATGACTCGATGTGATTGAGCTAAGTGAATTTGGTGTGTGTAAACCTCGCTTGACATTGAAGGGGTATATATTGGCAGATTTTTTAGTAGAACTACCCCAACCAGATGTGGACCACGGTAACGCTAGATGGTGGATCCTCAATGTGGACGACGCTTCTTGCCAAACGGGAGGCTGAGTCAGCTTATGACATAAAGCCACAGCGGGGAAATGGTAGAATAGGCAATGCAATTTGAACTTCCTCACGTCCAATAATGAATTGAATATGAAGCAGTGCAGTACAGGGATTGATACCATGAGAAGTCATATCCCTCGAGAGAAAAACTCATCATGCAGCGAGTGACTCTCAGTGGTAGTGGGGCGAATGGCGGAGGAATATGAAGCATGAGAGACCGGTGCATGGTCGGTATGCAAGTCTTGTCAAGCTCTTGACTAGGGGTTTGTGGCAAACTCGAGCATATCGAGGGACTCGAATGAAAAGAGAGCGAGACACTTTGCGTGATAGCCGCATCCATCTTGATAAAAGCGATGTTCCTTCTTGTCACCTGTAGGCGTCATCTGTGTAATAAACAATTAAGTTAGATAGACGAAGCATGCTCTTCTTGGCTAACCCCTATAATGCATTATTTGAGCTCGGGAGAGCTGCGGGATAACAGGATTGAAGCCCAGTAGATTCAAGTCCAGGCGGCTAGGTTTTCCCTTGTGAGCGAACTAGTGATTATATATGCGGTCTACGGGCGGGCCATATCTTAAGTGTCTCACAGCTCAGTAGGGAGCTGATATATTAATGAGAACTCCGTGAAGGGATGTCTGAAAACCATGGCGAGCGGAACTTTAGCTGCGGCCCATACACGAGTTATTATTGTGACCATGAAGCGGTCGCCAGCGCCCTACGTTAGAAAGTGTGGCGGGTGCCAGCTGACAAGCCCCCATCTCAAAGTGTCAGACTTCGAATCTAACCACCATCACGAGCCCCTGGCCGCTGCTTTCGGTGGGGAATTGATATAGTTGAACCCAGCACTTTCTGACCCTCAGCTCACCTTCTGCTTGCTTAAAGTTGTGTTGGTCTGCTTAGACTATTTTTAGCAAGTGAATAGAAGTTGAAGCCTTCACCTCCATCAAAGACAAGGATATCGGCCAATTTGTGTGGAAGAATATTGTCTGCAATCGATTCGAATACGCCCAATTAGATCAAAGCGACAGACCCTGTGAGTTTGATAGCAGTATACAAAAATTTATGCCTGTGAGTTGAAAATAAGAAACTTGTACTCAACCGAGGCACCCGGCCGACGTGGCTAGGCGAGAAAGCATCTAGCAAAACTCTCTTATTGAAAGAAAAGCTTTGAAAAAACGTCTACATTTGGCTAAAGGAAAGTGGGTAGAAGAGCTACTCAGAATTCTTTGGGCCTATAGAATAACTAGCCGGAAGCCCACTGAAGTGTCACTGTTCGCCCTCACCTATGGGATGGAGGCTATAATTCCTACAGAAATTGGAATGCCCACACTTCGAACAAAAATTTTTAAAGAGGCTAATATTGAAGCCCTTGCCAAAGACTTAGATATGACAGACGAGCTCCGTGAAGTACCAGCTGTGAGTATGACATCGTACCAATAAAGAATAACAAACTTATCTGACAGTAGCGTAAAACAAGCGTGCATTTTTGAGGCAGGGACCTAGTCTGGTGGGTCTTTGAAAACACGGTGACCAGAGCCGTGTGAGTCAGCTGGTGGAAGGGCTATACGTGATGGTTAGAGTGGGGGCGGCCCGGATGTGCACATTCTCAGAATGTGACAGGACGGGATGCGAGTGCCCAGGGATGTGGAATGCTATGCATCTTAAAATTATTATCAATAAAAAATTTCTTTAAGGTATTTATCGATAAAATTCCTTTAGAACATTTTCTTTCAATTCTCGAATATTATTAATAAATTTCTTTAAAAGGTTTTATCAATTAAATTTCCTTTAAAGTATTTTCTTCTTAATTCTGGAATAGTCGTGTATTAAAGACCGAGAGGGTGAGCAAGCTGCGATGCTGAAAGCCCAGGCGGCCAGCGCACCGTAGCTGCGGCCCGGCTTCCGAGGCCGTATGTGGAAGACCGGTACTCTTCCATCGACTGAAAGACAGGGCGTGGCTCGCTAGCCTTATGCTTTCAAAGACCCGGATGTGGCTCCTTAGCTGCGAGCACTTTCAAAGACCCGGACATGGCTCACTTTGTTGGCACTCAGTAGGCGTGGTGGCGCGCCAGCCTCTTGGCACTCAAAGACCGAGATATGACTTTTAGGCTGTGGCAACTTTGAATCGAAGCGTGGCTCGCTTAACTTTTTGTGAAGTGCAGTGCCTAAAGCGCGTGATGGCTCTTAACTTGTTGGCTAGAGCGAGGACGAGAAAATAGTGCCTTACTGTTGGCCAGTAAGCTGCCAAACCACGACTTAGCTCTAAAAAAAAAAAAAAAGACTTAACATTGATATCCGCGGCAGTATCCTGGTCGGTCGTGGAAGGAAGTTGTGAGATAAAAGGAATCAATAGTATAAGTAAACCAAAAATTGTATTTCATAAATACGCCAATAGCGTCAAAAAAATTACATATAAGTTATGGCAGCCAAACGGGGCCGATTACAAAAAAAAAAAAAAAATTGGAGGGGAGAACTTAAGATGTTCCAGCAAAGCCCTCAACAGGAGTGCTCCTCTTTGGTTCCTTTGCCTTAGCCATCATTTTGTGCTCTGTCTTGATTGTTGTGGCCTCGATGGCGCTGAGATGGGGGACACTGGGGTTCATGAAAAACTACAGAGGAATGGGGTTGGAGGAGTCAGACATTCATCACGGAACTGGTACGGTCTCCCAGATGTTGTGTTTGAACCACATAACACGTCTATTTGTATGCGAAGATAAGCTCCAAGGCCTTTTAGTAGTCCTCCTCCATGGCCTCTTTGTCCTTGCCGGCCTGAGAGTGGAGAGAAGACACTTCATCCTTAGCCGCCTCGATCTCCGGTGGGAGCTGAGTTCTTTGACCTCAGGGGCGGGCGATCGGCCTGACATGCGGCAGCCTCTCACTTGGCCTTGAGGGCATCTTGAACCACTAGCTAGTTTGTCCTGCGCCGGCGCAGCCGGCGTCACTGCCGCGGTGCCAGCTAACGGGGTGTTTGCCTTCTTTCTTTGGCCTCATCCCTCTCCCTCTCTGCACTCGTAGTCTTCCCTGCACCGGCCTTAGCCTCCTGCTCCCCATTGCCCAGACCCTAACTTTGGCACGACAAAGGCGTTGTCCCTAAGGCACAGGTTAGCCCAAACGGTGGCCAGAACATATAGCGTGAGTTCTCGGCATCCCAGAAACCCACCAGTGGCTCACTATCTTCGGCGCGCCATGTTCTGAATAGCGGTGACAGCCTACAAAAGGAAAGGTGTTAGGGAGGAATCACTGACATAAAACACTGCGGCTAAGCGATTGGGATCCGTCTACGGACTGTACGTGCGTGGTTGCGAATAAGCATCCACGTCCTCGGCCTGGTACGGTAGGATTTCTTGTCCATATAGTTAGGGAAGGGAATGGAGTAGTCCTCAGCACGAGCCACCACCGGTATTTGGAGAAGATTAGGGTAGAGGTCACGCATATGTGTGGCAGAAGAGTCCCTCTTGTTAAAGGGGTTTCAGTGGTCAATAATTGGCCAGGGCTTCATACGGACCGGGGAGTGGATTGTAGTAATCCGTGAAGGGCGACCCACTCCGTGGCGACCTCTGAAGCCGATGTCGGCTGTCAGGTACTTTGCGGGCGTTGGGGTGCGATCTTGGGCGGGTTTGGCTGCGGCGGCGAGACCCGATGGTTGTCTTTGAAATAGGAGGCGCAAACACGAGCTTGATCGGCGTTGGGAGGTCCTCATTTGGGGCCCCATCCTCCAGCGATGCACAAGCCTCCTTAAAAGGGTCTTGGGCGACCCTCAGCGCGAGGGCATCGGGGCTCGTTGGAGAGTCCATAGTAATTCTGACTCTTCCCAGGCCTCTTCACGGACGAACCGTCTCGAGGTGCTTATCGCCTAATACTTCGGAGCCGGGGGTGGCTTCCCCGCTGGCGTTAACGACTTAAAGCACACATTCCGCCCACGATCGACCAAACGGTGAGGTTAGATATATGATCCTCCCTCTCCTCGGCCAGGCTCGCTAAGTATTGGATCCGCTGATCCATAAGGCCTTCTAATCCCACACTTTGTGACAGCCTTTTTCTAATCATCCCTCTTTCCTTTCTTCTTCTTCTTTGCCGGCAGGAGCGAGCTTTGGAGTCATCTGGCCGGGGGGTGATTGAGGTCGAGGCTGAGCCAAAGCTAACGAGGCTCGCCGGCGATCTCGACTTAGGGTTCTTGAGCGGACCCTACTTGTGAAGAATTGCCCGGGATTGACCTTAGGAGGTCAGCGAGAGTAAAGTGTTCACCCTTGACAAGCTTCTTTAGCAACGGACGGGGGAGGATAGGGACAATGTAGGGAAAGGGGTCATGCACGACCAGGGTGATTAGTCGGTGACAAAGCGCTAACAGGCTCCTTGGCGATCTCGACTTAGGGTTCTTAATGACGGACCACACTTGTGAAGAAATTGCCGGGGATTGACCTTAGGAGGTCGGCGAAAATTAAAATCATTCACCCTTGACAAGCTTCTTTAGCAACGGACGGGGGAGGATAGGAACCCGATGTAGGGAAGGTTGACTCCTGACTCTTGCAAGTCCCTCACAAACAAGAGGAGCTAGTGGTTGCGCCCCCTCTCGGTGATCTCGAGCAGTCATCTGTGCGCTCGGAATGGCCTTCTCCGTCCGGTAACCGGCCCGGCCTCGCTGCGCTGTCTGAAAAATTTCGAGAAAGGAAGAGCATGTCAAAACCGCATGAAAAATTCGAGAAAAGAGGGCATATCAAAACGTGAGATGGCCTAGGGGGAATACAAGCCCCCCACAGGCGAAAACAAACACAGGAACGAGGCGTTCGGATCAAATGGAAGACCTGGAGAGCCTGGCGTCTCGTACCATGGACCTTTCACCAAAACAACCCCTTTCACTTCAGTCTTAGGGGAGTCTGGGAGCTTGGTTACAAATTGCAACCGAGGATTGTGGGCCGATATAGATAGGCGACCCCCAATCCCTAGCTTCAAAGTGTAAATAAAACAAATCTCTATCAGCGAAATATCCAATTAGTAGAGAAATTTTAGCACCTGCAACCCATCAAATCCGAAAGACGTTCGGATGAATAAGTACAGGAGGTGCCTGGGTAAAGTGTAGGAACTGCTTCACCAAAGAAGGGATGGGGAAGCGAAGTCTAGCAGCAAACTGCTCCCGGGTAAAATAAATGGCGTTATCTGCCCCTCCTATGGTTGGTGTAGTCTTGCCATCTGACACCTCCAATTTGATAGCAGTAGAAACTTGTTTGAAGGATCTTAACTCCTCTATAGACATAGCAGCAACTAGGCTGCTTACCGTAGGTGTTTCTTGGGGAGTCCCCCTCTTACGCTCAGCCTGACTGGTAGAAGCCTTTCCGTGACCTCTCGTCATTCTACAGGCAAACAAACAGAAAAAAGGGGAATCAACTTAAAAACCCTCAAAAGACAAAAAAAAACCCCCCTTTGGAGATTTGACAATCCGCTAGCGATAGAACCTAAGAACCCTGAACCAGGAACCTTCGCAGGACCTAATGGGATGACTCTAAACTTGGGAACAACCTATACCCAGCCTGCGGCATCATCACTGGAACCCCAATGGCGAACGATGTTCGTAATCTTAGAAAGAAACAAAAGCTTTCTAAAATGCACAGAAAGCAGAGCCCGCAATTGCATAGAAGGAGATACAAACTTACAAACTAGTTTAAAAAAAAAAAAAAACTCACCGGAAAATTGAAAGTTGTAAAGGGACCTTTGATAATTCTTTTCAAAGAATAGTTCGCAGAAACATAGGAGAAAAGAATTTACAGTAGGTAAAGAGCAATGCGAAATTGTAAAAAGGGAAAACATTGGAGCCTAACCCTTTATATGGTAAGAAACATCAATAGAGACATTAAATGAAATTTGTCAGACATCATGCGCCGTAGACATGTTGGGAAACGACGCGCCTACTATATCGAGCCACACTTCCGATGCGGTCTTGTTCAATGTACATTAATTCTCAGGTCCTTTCAACTTTCCACACTCAAGGTTTAGAAGCAGTATTTTTATTGAAAACTGATATGAGTGGAAAAACATTATGAAATCTGATCTTTGAGACCTAGACCCCTTCTCGGCCAGACTGAGGCTGGCTTGTATCATGAAGCGGACGAAGCCTACTTCTCAGAGTATTAAGCCGGCGGGAACTAACCGGGGAGACGGGAGAGTCTTAAAGCCCGTCGAGAAAGGCAGGTGTCTGTTAGGAGCTCCTTATAGTAGGCTGCTTGTCCCCAGGATTGAGTCCCAGGCCTGCCTTTTCTTGCGTATGGAAAGTTACGTTATGGATAAGCATGCTAAGAGGAAAATACGCAAGAAAATGTTATCGAGCGGGTTTCCAGGTGTCCCAAACTCCATATTTCTCTGGAAGATTAATCCTTGATAGGGAAGAGCATGTTTATTCACCAAAAGTAAGAGATTTTATTTCTAAAATTAAGGGAAGATTGACGAACCACGCCTTATAAATCGGGGGGATCTCCTCCGAGGTAAGACAATTCTGAACTACATGAACTCTTTGTTTCATCTTCTTCATCTTTTGTTGACTTAATCATTGGAAATGTGGTCGACATACTGCCCTCGGATCACCTCTTTTGAGGGATCACGTTGTGCTGCTGATGCCCAGAGGTTCAGACGATCAAGGTACTTACACTACCTACTTCTCCCCCATTTTGATGAAGACCTAGAAGTCAGGGGATCCAGGAGGTGGCAAGTCCAGAGGCACAGTGTCCCCGCTTTTCTCACTGATATGTTCAGACATTGGATGATCATTGGTGTCAACCCTTGGTGGTGATGACGAAGGTGTGAAGGCGGAGTTGGCTAATCTTTTGCTCAAAGCAGGTCTTGGTCTCTCGCGGCAGATTGGTCTCCTGTAGGTGAGGCGAGCCGATCTTCGACTCTATCTTAGAGTCTAGACTTGGCATCAAATCAGGAGATGGGATATGATTTGTGTACTCCCCCTCGATGTCTTCTCCTTCAGAAGAGGAGAAAATGGAAGTACATTGCCTTGATCTTTTGGAGTTCCTCAACCACCGTTGTTATTTCTTCTTGTTTTACGTATTCCTTGGGGTTGCAACTCCGGAGTTGTTGCTCATAGCGTGAAACAACACGTTCTCATAATTTTGATTGTCTGTCGGTGGATCCACTACACTCTGAATGAATTAGGAAGTCTAGTCTGAAGCATATTCATATTTTTCTTGTTACCTTGGTTTTAAAATGCAATAGTTGTTGAAAGATCGGTTTTGGTGTTGGTGTCTGCAAAAGGATATTCATATGTTTCTTGTTTGTTTTTGGGCATCTCTCAAAGGCCTCATATCAATTGGATGTTGTCTAGGCTTATAAACTCGAAGTCTTTTTCGTGCTTAACCGATGTGGGACATTGTGAACTTTGAGCACCTCTGCAGGCATATGTGGTCATAAACACGAGGGCTAGATGCCTCGCGAGGAAATACTTGCATACGAAAGTTGGTATAAATATAACAAAGTCAGTAATCACTTTGGCTTTAAGATTTATTTATTCACTATCTTTTTGAATAAGCGCTTGTTTCTAATTGTTTTCTTTAATGTATCTTTTTCTTTGTTCCATTATTAGAATAAGCACTTTTGGCTTTTCTAATTTTTCTTTGTATGTCTTTTCTTTATTCCATGCTCATAATGTGATTCTTTTAGCAGTGTAGTTGAAATGAAAATTCTTGATTTTAACCCTTTGAACTAATTTTTCTTTGTATGTCTTTTTTCTTTATTCAATGCTCATAATGTGATTCTTTGCTTGATGTGGTTGAAACGAAAATTCTTGATTTTAACCCTGTGATCTGTTCCAAGATCTCTTTCTCTATATTTAATCTCATGTGCATGTGTGTATTGATATTTTTTCTTTTTAAAAAAAATAAAAACTTGTATAGATGAAAATATAAAACTTTTATATAAAAGAAATTATCTTTTATTCTTTATACCACTTTTATGAATTTAAAATTTTAAGGGAATAATTTTTAGAAATCAATGTTTTTCCATTTTTATATTGGAGATACTATTAGTTTTTATTTTTAGAAATATAAATGAAGAAATGTATTCAAAACGCTCCTTAGCTATATATATATATAGTTAAAATAAGTAAGAGTAATTTGAGTGTACTTTTACAGAGCTTTCAAACTAATTTATTTTTGTTTATTTAAATTTTTTCTTTATATTTTCTTTGTTTCTTTGATTTCTGTTTTTTTCTTTTCATCGCGTTCTCTTCAAGTTAGTCTTTTTCATGTTCTAATGTACAATATTGAGTGTTAACTAATGTATGCTTTTCCCAAATCCGAAGCATGGCATCGAATTCCCAATCATATATTTATATATATGGTGGCTGTTGTAACTATTAATATTCATATCTCTTCTTCAGATTTGTTTGTTGTGGGAGGAGGTTGAGTTACATCATGGATGTTCTATTTAATTGGAAGTTGTCGGAGAGGCAAAAACAAGAGCTGTTAAGATTTTTCATGGAGGACAAGTGAGAAAATGTTGTAGATATGTATAAGAGATATCCGCTACCATATTGTATAAGATATATATATATATATATATTATGGATCTATTTTTTCTTTTAGAAATCAAAATGCTAATAATTTTAAATAAAATATAAAAGCTCTCTTACATTTTTTATAATTAATAAACATTTTTATAAATTTCAAAATATGAAGAAACAAAAATTTGTTTATGTCTTGAATGCATAATTCTTTTTCTGACAAATGAATGCTTAATTCTTAAAACTATCGTATTGTATTTTTTATTTACTTTATTATTATTAGTTTTTTTGAAGAGAAAAATAAGTTTATTGATTCAAATTAGTAATACACATGATATAAATATATAATCTGTCGTTAAAAATGTAAGAATGAAACAAAATTACGGTTAATAGCGCGTGATTTGGCTGAAGCCTACATTTGATAGTTGAGCGCAGGCGTTTGATGTGCTATTTAAGCATTTATAATAAATATAACCGGTTTGATGCGTATTGTAATGATTGATTTGATTTAGTCTACGATCGTATATGTTTTGCTCATACGGATCGCCAGAAGTACAAATAAGCGTCGCGTAGCGATCGTCTTAGATAGCGCAGCCATCTGCCTTACTAACACCACGATGACAACCATACATACAAAAGGCAACAACAGATTCTGTAACCTTAAATCACGATGACTAAATCACAAAAAGAAAATAAAAACGTAAATATGTGTGGAAAAACCGCTTTATTAGAAAAGAAATATATGAAAGATGTGTAGATTCAGTGATTTGACGAAGAATGTGAAAATTCACATATCTTGCTTAATGAAAAGAAAGAGAGGCTAACTCGAGAAAATGTTGAGAGGAACTATTATTTTATTTCTAAAACTGAAAGAAATAAGAAATCTAATAAATCATACCTTATTTAAAAGTCATGTATGCATTTTTTCTTTACTCAATTTATATAATACAATACTTTCCTTGATTTGCTAAAATGGAATTTTGGATTCACCATGTAATCTTTACCCACTGTCTTCAATAGTGAAACATGGGCTTCACGAAAGTAAATTAAATTTAAAATCTTTACCAAAAAAATCAATTTGTATTAACCGTTTCCTAAATAATTTCTGTCAAATTCAAGTGGTTATATTTTGTTGGTCTGTGGTCGGTTGATTATTGCTTTTAAAATCATTTATTTTATTTATCAAAAGATTTTAGGAATTTTAAGCTTAAGGAAGCTTTTAAATTCAAATCATGTTAAACTTATTCATTTCATAGCTGCCTTCATTCTATTTTTCTTATTTTTCATTTTATGTCAGTTTCTTTTAAGTTAATGGTTCAGTATGGTCATAATATATATATAATTTATATATTATTAAAATATGAAATTATATATGTATATTTAATATAATATTATTTTTTGCTTTTATATTATCAAGATTCTATATAAATATAAATACTACTAATATTTTTCAGAATTTTATTAAAAATATATCCTATTTAAATTTAAATATATTCAAAATAAAGAAAGTTGATTTATGTTTGCTTTTACTTAATACATTATATATAATTGTCCTTCAAAAACATAAAGTGCTTTATTTTCATGTACATTGAGTGTTATGTGTATTCTTTCTCCCAAAACCAAAGCAGGGTATCAAATTCTCAATCTCTCTTAACACTTCATCTATCATATCCTGTAAACGTGATAATTCATTACTAGTATATATATATAAGGATGGTTGTTCATTTATTGAAGGAGTAGGAGTAAGAGTAGGAAGTGAGTCGAGTTAATTAATGGCATTTCGAGTGGAACGTGATTGGAAGGAGTGGGAGCAGAAAAAACAAGAGTTGTTAAAATATTGCCTGGAAGAGGAATGGGAAAAGGTTGTAGTCTTTTATGAGAACCATCCAACCATTCGAACTGCAAAGCTAACTGCATCAAAGGAGACAGCATTGCATATAGCTGTCTCGGAAGGCAAAGAAGATATAGTGAAAAGGCTTGTGGAAGTGCTTAACAATCCACAAGCCACTCTATCAATCGAAAATGATGAAGGGAATACGCCACTCCATCTAGCAGCATTGATTGGAAATGTTGGCATTTGCAAGTGCATTGTTGAAAAGAATGAAGAGCTCTTAGACTGTCACAACCACAATGGGGAAACGCCTCTCTTCTTGGCTGCTCTTCGTGGTCAAAACAATGCTTTCCTTTATCTTGATCAGAAATGCATCGAGGAGACAGAATAAGTACTATCGAAGAAGGAGCGATGGCCAAACCATTCTTCATGTTGCCATTAGTGGCCGATATTTTGGTCAGTATTTAGTTTAATTTCTAAATATCAGTACCATGCATCTCTTTGATTTCTTTGGTATTGTGTATATATATGTATAGTCAATTATTTGTCTTTACAGAATTGGCATATCATATACTTCTGCTAATAAGTGCGATGATGAACTTATCCGCGCCGTGAGCGACCAAGGGTACTGCACCATCTCTAGCCAGTAACCCAGCTGTGTTCAGAAGTGGTTATCGCCCAGACGGATTCATCAACAGAATTCATTTATCACTCTACAGATACTTTACTGCTTTGACCATCCAAACTTTAATCAGAAAAGCAAACAGAAAAATATCATCGTAATGTAACTTTCGATCATTTATAATAATCACATTTTTTATAAGAATTATCATTATCAAAATGTATCTAAACAACAATACATGGTGTACATGTTGTTAATTTATCAAGTGGACATTGTCAGTCTATGCTAAGAAAGAACCTAATGAATTTTGTATAGTTTCAGTGGAACAGATAGAGATGGATTGCCAGCTCCTAGAAGCCAAAGATATGGAGGCAAATAGAAAAAAGAATTTGAGAACTCAAGAAGGAATGTTTATATCCTCGTGAATCAAGGTAATTAAGTTTCATACATAGGCATATCACCATTTATACATGCATGCACAATTGTTAGAAATGTTTAAAATCACCATAAAATTTTACTCCATAGCTATTAACCTAATGTCCTATTTCATATGTGGGAAACGAGCGAGCACTTAAAGAAAGACCACAATTTTCCCCTCTAAATTATCAAACAAGCATCATGATCTTACGTACTCATCCTTAACAATGAGGTGTCACCACTTAATATACCATCCCAACATGCATGATATGAATATGTCAACCATCTAGATTTTAACTATTTCTATGTGCTATACTTGTGTTGTTGTTCGATTACAAGACAAGAGAAATATGTGAAAGAACATAAAGAAAAGATTACATATCTGTCTAGACCCTGACCTCATGTTAAGCAAATCTTCTGCATGACTACAAATATTAATTATATTGAGAAATCCCGAGCAAATGCCAGAATATCATAATGATCAGCCCCGAAAAATGGAAGGTATGTAAAGCTTCCACTCCTCTCTCCTCATCTTTCTAAACTAGTTAGGAAATCTATTGATCTAATGAAATTATTATAAGCATTTATACTGACCTAAGCTTATATACTTAATGGTTTTAATTACTCAAATCCCATTTGGTTATTAATGTAAAGTTATTTAGACAATAAATATTTTAGTCTATGTTTTAGGTTTAAAGTTTGGAAATTTGAGATATGCAGAATTTTGTATTAATACTACCTTAAACAGAAATTTAATAATTCGTAATTTAATCATAATAATAATGTCATCGGATTCTGATGTTACTTTAGACTGAGTTATGAGTTTGATCTTTGCGTCTAGGCGCATTTAAAATGCCCATGTGAGTCATCTCAAATATATGATGATTTATTCGATAAAATTATAAACAAAATGTCGATGTGTATGTTCATGTCATGCACCTCATACTTCTTAATTATTCTCAAACAATTCATGACAACAAATTTATATGTCATCCATGGTTGATGCAGAACTTCCGAGATGCCATGAGCAAAAGGTTGAGGTATGTAAAGTTCTATCTCTTCTAAACAATTTTAATTAGGAAATGTGAAAAGAGACATAAAGAAGAAATTTTTTAAATGAATTTGATAGGGAAAGGTTTCTTAACTAATAGTAAACATATTCATAAGAACCCAATAATAAAAGGATCATCAAGTAGGAGAATGACCATTTTAGAAGTGAAACTCAATGTAATGTTCTCTAGACATCTATAAATTTATAATGACCTCAAGATTCAAATATTTTAATGGTTTTGAATCATAAATTTGAAGGTTTATACTTTAAATATTTTTACTACATTTGTTCGGGTTTGGTGGATGGAGGTATATCATTTAATTGGATAATGTGAATCACTGCAGTCCTATCTGCACTAGAGATCTATTATATACTTTAATTTATTAGTGATTATTGTTTTTCCAAGAAGCTTCTTATTTGAGCACTATGGTTTGATCTCATTAGGAATATTTGGTTATTGAATACAAGAATCCCCTCACATATATTTAGTGAGAATTAACAAGACATGCATTGAGGGGCCACTTCAACAAAGTACATGTAAAGGTAAAAGAGCCTAAGACTAATACATTTTGGTGATTTGAATTCCAAAACATGCTTTAAATAGTGACCAAACAATCATTCTTTTAATACCCAGTCAACTCTCCACGCACACTGAGTATTTATTTTATAAAAACTTGGTTTGGGATGAGAATGCAGGCCATGGCACTTATTCAATAATTAAGTGCTTTGACGATATTTTGGTAAAAAATGCTTATACATCATTTAAGGTTTAGAAGCATTACTATCTAAACACTTATATTGAATTAATATTAAAATAATTATAACTATAAAATGAAGGTTAGATGTAATAAGTATCTGTCATTTAATGTTAAAATTTTAAAAAACTAAAAAATGAGAAGATGATATATATTGGAAAACCATGATAAAAATAAATAAAGCTATAAGATTCATTATGGCATCAAAACATTAAGAGCTCACTGTCTGTAATTTATATACAAATAACAATCAAAGTTTATATTTTCTCCTCCCTTCCATTTCTGATTCATTATGCACCAACAGATTATAAAACCAAAATATCACTTTCAATTCAAACCCACTTAAATTTTCTGCAACGAAACGTGTCGCACTGGGCCGACTAAGGCTATTTAATCCATCACGCACGTAGCCGCAGTTCTCGGCGCCCAGTCGGCTGGGCACACTCGGCGCATAATTTTTTAAGAACGCTACACCTACTTAACATAAATAAAAATTATATATCCTACCAAATATCATCTATGGCTTTTTCTATCAATAAATACAATAAAGGAAAGAACAAAATAATAAAAAATCATCACCGCTTCCATCATCACCAAATATTACAAAACAAAATAAAAACAATGAAACAACATTATGCTTTTCATCTTGACAAAATTTTAAGCTTCAAACAAAAACAAACACTTATTGATTCAGATTAAATTTAAATAAATTTAAAAATCACTACTTAATATCATTATTCCTACATCATCAATAGTTTTTCTATTTTTAATTATATGTTAGAAATTTTTTCTTATATTTTTTTTCAATTTTAATAATTTTTACATAAATTAAAGTTGCTTTATATTTTGAATTTTTTACATAAATTTTTCAAAAATTTTACCCATTATTTTTCATAAATTTTCCTATATTTTTTTATATAAGTTTTCAAATATTTTTACCTATTTTTTACATAAATTTTTCACAAAGTTGTTCTCATTATTTTTCATTATTTCATATGAAGATTATTGTCATTAAGATGACTAATTTTTAGTCTCTTATAAGCTGTTTTAAGCTTTTGATTATTTTATGAAGCTTATTGAAATAAGCTAAAATTACTATAGGAGGTTATAAACTATTTTTTATGCTTTTTTTTCAAACATATACAAATTTTATTAAAAGTACTTATGTAAAAAGATAAGCTCAAATAAACCGTAATAAGCTTTTCCAAAACATATCTAAATGATGTCGTGTTTACATCCACTGTAAAACTAAATCAATAACCTCATTCCATTTGTCATGTGTCAATCCCTTCTCTCCTCTCATCTCCATCTTCTCTCCTTCTTTTCTTGACTTGATCCTCTCATCCCTTTCCATCTTTAATGCTGAAGGCCTACAATTTGATCTGTTGTCACGTCTTAAATTTTATTTTTTATTTTAGCTCCAGTGGTGATGATGGAGAATCTAAAAAGTCTTTCAATGGAAAGGAGGTTTTCTGTGCAAGGGAGAGAACAATACTACCTGCAGCAAAAATGGATAACTGAAATTGTAGAGCGAATCCTACAGGTTTTCCCTATGGCCATTCTGGACAGAGACTCAGAAGGCAATAATATAGTTCTCGTCAGTCAAAATAGGTGCCGAACTGTATGAGCGCCATTAGTCAACCGGAAGCTCATTGAAAGTGCACATGCTATTGATGCCAAAGTGGCAGTGTATTACATGTTGCTGCGTTTAGATGATTCTAATGCTTTCCATTTAGCTTCACTCAGAATGCAATGGGAAATCAAGTGGTTTAAGGTATATTCTTCTTTTTCTATTGGTTTAATTTTGGGAAGAAAAAAAAAGTGTCCAAACGTTTAAGGGAAACTTGTGTTTCACTGTTAAAACATGCATAAGGGCATACGGAGGGTCCTATGGCTCGAGTCTCAATGTTACGTCACCTTGAAATTAACTGCAATTAATTCAAAGGACAGATAAAAAATTATAATGCATGATTCAACACGGTTTCATAGAGTAACACCAGCTTTTTTAAATACGACAGCACTTGCAGATTACATTAATAAACCTGTAAGTACCAGCATTGATAATTATTCATTAAGGTAGTAGCTAATTCATTAAATAATACCCGTAGTTTATTAAGTATTGCCTAAGTTAATAATATCATACTTAAACACAATTATTTTTATGAAATTGTGTAAAATCATGTATTTTACATTCTTTTTATCTTCTTTCCAATTATTCCTCTTTAAATCATTTTTGCGATTATTCTCAAATCAATGGGTTGAAACACAAGTTTCCACATTAATTATCACCTGCCCCTTTGTTAATAATCTTCCTATTGACCATGTTTCATATGGTAGAAGCATTCTGTCACCTAAATTTCTTTTACGAGATGGTTAATGAAAATAAAACAGCAGATGAGGTGTTCATGGAGACACATGAAAATTCCATTTTAAAAGAATGAGGTGTGGCTAATTAATACCTCCAATCTATGCCTGAGGTGGCACCAAGTGGGTAACCGCAGTTTCGCGACAACAGCCAGCTAAAGGAAGGCAGCAGCAGACCAAAGTCATGAGAAGCATCCAAGCTTTGTTGTCTTTATAATTTCATCTCTGACGTTTCGTTTTCGGTCACCTCCGTCATTGCATTTCTTTCCGGCACTCATTCCCCGGATATGTTCAAAGGTTTTGAAAGTTCATTCGCTGAAAAAGATGTTGCATGCTCTAACATGTCTTTATACATCGTTACTGGCCATGGTGGTTTGTTTCTGTGCAGGCCACTTCTTTTCTTGATGAGGGACGAGTTTGGAACATTATGCGTTTATGGTGTATGGAATAGCATGTCTTCCGGTTGCGTATTTACTATGACAGTTTCCCTTTCTACGTTGATCTTCTCCTTGATACCTTCAAAGCTGTCGGCATAAGCCGCGTCATGTTATAAAAACCAGGCAGCATGACAAAACCAAAGAAAAGAGTAGGTAAACTGGGGAGAAGGTGTAGTGTACCTGTAAAACAGAGGGCAATTTGGAGAAAAATAATGTAACTGAGATGTGTATAAAACATTGTCCTCGGGAGAAGGTGCAGTGTACCTGTAAAATGGAGGGCAATTTGGAGAAAAAGAATGTAACTGAGACATGTATAAAACACTGAGCTCTAGAACAAGAACAACATAGATGAACGGTTATTGTAAGTTGCAGGTGGAGATGAAAAAGATGAACAGTTATTGTAAGTTGCAGGTGGAGATGAAAAAGTGTTATGAATTAAATGTGCAAATAAATTGTTAGAATTAAAGATGATCGCTTTGTCATTTAGGCAAACAAAAACAAAATTAATTTGGAGCAAAACTCGAATGTGTCTCGTATATCCACGCGCAAGGGAGTGGTTGGGGAATTCATTGATTTATTGAAATCTCGTGAAATTAGCTGCCAATTTCTTGTGCGAGACTCCATTCTCAAGTCATGTAATAAGCCCATAATTAGGTTTAGTATATAAACCCAACAAAGACTCTTGTCTTTTCCATGTGGGACAACACCTTTTTGAAAAACTATTGTTTACCAACAATCCCCATAATGCCAAATAGAAGGTTGTATTAAAAAAAAATTGTATTTAAAACACTTTGTTTGGAATATGGAAGGTGTTAGTGCTTCAATTTGATGTCTGGGTTTTAACCGCGCAACTAAACATGTGTTAATAAGATTTATTTTATAGGAGTATTGGTGAAGCTTAGGATTCTATGAACCATAGTACTTTGAGCTAGTGAATTAGGACCTTATCATCAACACCACACATCACAATTCTTGCTATTCAACACCGTTGTACGCAATAGGGCCATGCATGTGCTTGATTTAATCTTATAAGTGTTTAGAAATTTTAAGCAACCATTTCATAGAAGCGTCCCAACCACACTCCTTACAGGGTGATCCCATATATGAAATCATTAAGAGCATATAACTCAACCTCTTGAAATATGCTTTATAGTACCATAACTGTGACACCCCTTCTCCGGTTCGACCCGATTGGTGAGCACCTATATCTGAACTGGCCCGTGTATGCTGATGTGGGATGTTTTGTCCTCTAGCCTCCTCTTCATACTCTAACAGATCAACTGCATGCCTCTCACTTTAGTGGGAATATACAATGTGGTCAACCACCAATGCCACCGTCGCTGTTTATGCGTACATATGCATTTACATATCTTATATATATTCCATGTATAACTTTTCACCATCATCATCTCTACATTTCTATCGCACGTCAATCTCTTTCATTACATATCATGTCTTCGACCTATCTCCCATCTATACTTTACCGTATTCCTATTTCATACTTTGCAATATTCCTTATACTTGTCATGCATTCATCTTTCACACTTGTCATGTCTTCAATGTTCCTATTCTTTTTCAAAGTTAATACATCATGTCTCTCTAGTCTAAGGCCTTTTTCATCTTTCTATTCTAAGGATTTATTGTATTCTGCGTACTATTTACATACACATTTCTAATCTCGTACTTATATCATGTCTCCTAATTCGTAGTGCCACACCTATGCTATACTATCTACTCTCTTATTTTATCATATATTTTCTATAATGATCTTGTTCTATCATATAATTTTTGCATTTGTGTTTCACTCGACTATGTAACTGACATTCCACGCATGACGGAGGAATCTCACCCGTTTGTCATTCAAAAGAGCAATGTGCTTTCACATTTAATATGAGTCACTTTGACTATGGAATTGACATTCACTTAAGATTAACCCCAGAGGGAATCTCTGGTCTCCGTTTGTCATTCAAGAGGCAATGTGCTTTCTATTTAATAGCAGTGAGTTTCACTTGGACTATAGAATTGACATTCACTTACGCATTCGAGAGTAATCTGCTCGCTTTGTCATTCAGCAGCAATGCAAGCCTTCATTTTATTAGTATATCACTTTGACTATAACGACATTCACGACATATTCGAGAGGGAATCACGTCCTATTTGTCATTCAAGAGCAAATGTGATTTCACATTTAATAGTATGAGAGTCATTTTGACTATAGAATTGACATTCACGCATGCATTCAGAGTGTGGGAATCTCATCCTCGTTTAGTCATTCAAGTAGCACATGATTCTTATTGGGTATACTTTCATCTATTCTTGTACTTCCTTATAGTTTTATCTTTGACATTTCGTACTATACTTTTCTATGATTTTCAGACATCAGTTTTGTTCATATACTCTATACATTTGTATGTTCTTATTCTCATTCATCATAAACTTTGTGCTTTTGTATACTTTATGTACTTTTCTCATTTATATACTTATTTTCATATCAAGTTATACCGTAGCTTCTTGTTCTCAGAATCAACATATTTTCATCTCATAGCAAGGCGCTTATTTCTATATCATATCATATCATGGATATACTTTTCATATACATTTCCTTTGCGATACTTTTCCTTTTCTTTTTATATTATTCATGCCTACTAAAATACCTGGTAGTTGATTCAGAAATAACTGGTACCCAAGGTAATTATCACCGCATTTGGCATGCTGATATTCGCTTCATGTGTACTGGCGGTGCCTATCATCAGACGAAACAATGATCTGGTTTATCGGGTGAGACCTTCTTGGCCATCACCCGATCCAAACGGGATTCATGCGTCATCGACTCCAAACGGGCTTCGAAGATCCTACTGCGACGTAAGCCGCAAAGAATCGTATCTTCCCTATAGGCATGCCTATCTATCCCTCTACCTCCCAAGCAAACAATCACTTTATTACATTTTCTCGATATATTCCTATAAGCACGTAATAATCACTTCGTTATCATAATTGCTTATGCAATATTATATACTATCATTACTTTACTATTCATAGTCATATATATCTTTATCTATTCATATTCCTTTATATCATTTATGCATCATATCCTTTATGTGTTTCATCATGATTTAGCTATTCATGTACTTTCTATATTTTTATCATGTACGCTTAATTATCATCTATATTCATATATAACACTGTCTGCACATGTACTCATTTCTATGCTTTGTCATCTTTTTTGCTCATCTCTATCGTTTCATCATTTATGCCTTTCTATCATGTGTTCCTAGCATGTTCAACTTTTATTCCTTTCTTGTGATGCTCCATCATATATTCCTTCGTTTCATGTCTTTATCTATTCATACTTTCATATTTCTTATCATGTTCCATCTAGTCTGCTTATGTACGACAATCATAATGCTCACATCATATAATCTTATATTCATATGCCTATCATTCGTGTATTTTAAACTATCATAGCCTTATGACATGGATCCTATAATATCTTATCATGATCTTCTACACTTATACCTATCATATCTTATTTTACATACCTCATACCTTCTTATACTTCAGATATTTTACTTCGCACTTTATCAACCTGCCCTATCTCTTGTAGGAGTAAAGAACGTAGACTCTTCCTGTTGATAATTCGTGAGGTATTTTCTTACCATATTCTTTTACATGATAAAATCTTACATACATCTCTCTATTTCTGTCTATATCTATATCCTTTATTACCATGTATTTCATTTAACTCATCCAAGCTGATTAGTACAATTTGGTACAACAATTCAGTTTTCGCACAAGATATGGGCACCAAATGCCATTAAATAGCATATGGTTAGATTCTAGACTCCAATGAGGCTCTACAGAGTCCGGGGCACACCCATAATCTGAAATACCCCAACGAAAGAGTTATTCAAGTTGCAAGCCGTGAAGAAAATCAGCCACTTGCAGCACCTGGCAGCAGCAGCCACTGTCTTTTGTCAATTTCGGGGATCTTACCTCCATATTTGACACTGTGATCTTCGATCATTTAAAGCTAAGGTGCTAAGGGTTCTTCTCCAACTGGAATCACCCAAATCGGAGCACCGAAACTCGAGTTATGTTCTAAACAACTCGGACTACTCTATGCTCCAACTAATGCAGGAATTGGCTTGCACATAGCCCCACTTTGAGTGAATTTCTGGCCCACTTAGAGTCAGAATTTGACGATACCTATTTCTGGATGTTTGGTTTTCCTTGAAGTCTAGTTTAATTAGCCACTTGAATAACTCAAATCGGATAAGAAATGAGCAAGTTATGGCTAAAATACAAAAACTGGTCAAAATAGAGCAGGTGTATCGCACTCGTTTCGCACCGTACCTCGTGACAAAGTTCGGGTTCTCGAGGGTCAGACGGCATTGGTGTCCAAGGCGTATCTGCAGATGTCTCCGAATTGCCTAGAATGTGTGTTTTTCACCCATTTCCTACTTTGCTATCCAAATCAACTCTATACTCTATATACACTTCAAAACCATTTCCTATGCATCTTGTAATCTCTTTTCTACTCAAATCCTCTTTCACTACTTATCTTATTTCAAAAATCTATCATGAATTACTCTCAAACCAACTATAATATGGAACCTAACCCATACATAACCCAAATATAAGGATTTGTTAGGGTTTGTTCTAAACCCTAACTCCATTACATGAATTAAACCATGAATCCAACCTCAAAGGGAGGATTCCATATTCTTATTGTACTATTTAGTTTTACCACCTTACTTTCCTATAATTTTGGGGGTCAATGAAACTTTCAGCAAACCCTAGGCCTTGGGGGACAAGCTACTAACCATCCAAGCATGGAAATATTCATACAGTCCTTAGGAATTCCATGTAGTTCCAGTACTATATATTTCCATACCTTTTGATCTCAAGCCACCTCTTCTTCTCTTCTTCTTCTCTTCCTCCTTTCTCTCTTTTCCTCCTCCCTTCTCTTCTACGGTTTTGGTTCTCCAAAATGAGACCAATTTGGTCTAAATCCCCATTTTTAAGTTAAGGCCATGTTTGCCTTTGCATTTTTTCTTTTTTAACACTTTTCTCATTTTGCACTTAAGCCCTTCCATTCTTTATTATTTCTATTCCATCTTTTCTAATTGCCTTGAATCCCATAATTCTCTGGTCATTTACATTTCATTTTTAAACATTTCAGCAGGCCAACCCTAGTATTTCCTTTATGATCACTAGGTCCCTGGTAAATTAAGATAGCTTCTGCTTCTCCTGGTTTTATTATTAATTCCCAAGTCTCTCGTTTATTTCCTAAAATCATAATAGCTTATAATATACCCCAAATGTCCGAAACCGCTAGTATATTTCGAGGTGTTACAACAACTACACCATAGTAAAGTGATAATTTTGTCGGTAAGCAAGTAGGATTAACAAGTGACTTGTTACTACCCATATGAACCTTCTTCTTATAGGATTCCACTCATAAAGGTCGTTCTATCATCGCAACTCTATATTGGCTTAAGTTTCATTCCACTCGATGTTTTCAAACTTAATTTTCTTCTAGTTACCAAGAAGAAAATCGGTCAAATTCACTTCGACTTTATATAGTCACGGAAGATCCTGATCTTTTTCACAACAATGAAAGTTTCTGATAACCTCGTCTTAGACGAATATGTCCTGCTTTTCCCATTGAATGCTTTATTCCCTTGCGGACCTGGAGGTTAAGTCGCTGGCACCGTAATGCATAGAGAGTTCAAGGTGCTCTGGCCAGATTCTGTGCTGAATTCTCGGTAGGAAGTTCCTCAAACTACTAAGCTTCTTTACCAAAGAAATTCAAGAGCTGATAAACTCTCACTCCATGGTAGAAGTAGAAGGATGAGGTTTGTTTAGATGATACTGCTGAATAAAGACCACCTCCCAAAGTAAAGACGTAATCGCTTGTGGATTTTATCTCATTTGAATAGAGAACCAGCTACATCGTCAGATTCTTTCCAACACAAATGAAATCCACTATGAGTAGGATTCCATAGTTCATGGTACCCCTTAAGTTTCTTTCATTATTCAGCTAATGCATCTCAATGATCATATTGTATTATTTATAACTACTTAATTCACAATAATTCCATATGCAGGTCGCCCAAAAGTTCATCAAATGCATCAGACTCAATAATTTGTGTATACCAACTTGGACCCAGATCATCTCGATTTTTCATTAAATAATTGTTAGCACTCATAAGGGGGTACTCTCACAGTTTACATCGAAATGTCCGAACCTCTTAACTATTTTCAATATAATGTTCTTGTGATAGCATTATACTATCACCAACTTTTTGTGATCTTCACACCTAAAATACCTTAGCTTCACTCATATCTTCATGTCAAACCGTGAAGCTAGAATTCTCTCGTACTTACAAATTGCCACCCAAAGAAGTGCCAAAATCAACATATCATCTACATACAATGTAATGATTGCCATAAATCTTTTCTTGTACACTTTGTATATACACATTTACCCATTTTAATGTATAAAAACCCGTTTTCCAACAAAAAGAATTATCACCCCTCATGCCACTAGGTAGGTGTGCTTGTTTTAAACGATATATAGACTGTTCAATTTGCAAACTTTATTTTCTTGTCCAAGTGTAATACAACCTTCAGGTTGTAACATGTAAATTTCTTCCTCTAAATCTCCATTTAAAAAAGCAGTTTTAACATCCATTTGATGGATAATAAGTTTATGAATAGAAGCCAAAACAATCAAAAAACGAATGGAAGAAATCCTAGTAGCGAGCAAATGTATCAAAATAGTCAACATTTTGTTTTTGTGAAGAAACTTTGGCTACTAACCTAACTTTATATTTATCAATAGAACCATCTAGCAAATATTTTCTTTGAAAATCCACTTGTAAATCACTAGGTTTCATGAAGGTAACCGACTAAGTCCCATTTTTCAATTCTTTAAAATATATGCTCAAGCTCGCTTTAATGGCTTCTTTCCAAAGTAAAGCGCTAGAGAAGAAACGCTTTCAAAATAAGATGACGGTTCATTTTCAACTGGCAAGTATAAAATCATTTCCCAAAGGAAAACCCTTTTATTTGTCTCTTACCTTCTTAACTCATCATGAGAGTTTTCCATATCATCTGATACAGTGGGCACATTGTAGATGACATGCAGACTGAAAGTTCAATATGACTTAGCAACCTAACCAAGAGGGTAGGGGGTAAATTGGTTTTCTCAAAAACTTTTTGCACAACAACAATAAATATTCAATTTAATGCAATAACAATAAAGTAAAAAGATAAGGATAGAGAAAGAAAAACCCAGATTTATAGTGGTTTGGCACACCCTTGCCTACATCCACTTCTTCCTCAACTTCAATCAAAGGAGGGTTCCACTAGTGGCAGCCCAACCCTTTGTTCTTTCTTTACTACTTGATTATGGCTCCAATGGGCACCTCTTCAAGCTATACACACTTAAAGTTCAAAGCTCCAATCCCGAGCTTCTTTACACTTGGATTATGGCTCCAACGGGTACCTTTTCAAACTATACACTTGAAGTTCCAAGTCTAACCCGAGCCTGAGTACCTGATTATGGCTCAAATGGGCTCTTCACAATTCCTTCAAGCTATACACACTAGAAGTTTTCACTACACAATGAGACACTCTCTCAAGCTCCCAAGATATTTCATACAACTCAAGCTATTGATCAACACAAAGGTGCACTCTACAATATGCTCATTTAATGAATGCACTAAGAATCTCACTTTGAGAATTGATTATCAAGAGAAATGATGGTTGAGAGGATATACAATAAGTCTCATTAAGTGTCTAACATCTTAAGGGATCCTCCACACTCTATTTTTAAAGAGTGGGAACTGATTTTACTGGCTTGTGCCAACCGATCACCGCTTTCTATATACTAGCCGTTGTGGCCACAAAATAAGGTCGTTTTAGAATGCTGAAATTTTACTTCCAAATTCCAAAGATCATTGATCATCCATCAACTCGCGGAAAGCTTGTGGATATCGTGTAACTCGATACAACACCATTGTGTTCCATTTACCGGGATCCATAATTTGACAAAAATCAGACATAGTCTCCTTTGTACGAGGAGTTCTATCTAAAACCCAACCTGTACAATAATACAATCATGAACCATCACGGGCCAATATAACACAATGACACTTGTCGGGTCCATTTATGAAGTAAAATTGACTACCTCCAGGTATTTATCACATTTATATAAAAACATGTAGACTATATTAAAATAGTCCATATGGGTTCAATTACAACTCTTTACATATTAGTATATGCAAAAATAATTTGTTCCAAGTTATTTTACAAAATAATTACAAAAGTAATTATAAAAACCTACATCCTCTTCACAACTGCGGCCTCGGATGAGAGCAGATCCACCTGCGAAATGAAGTCCCTTTACTTGAAATGTTTTGTGAGAGGGTGAGCCACGTGATAAATGAAAATTCACATAAGTACTCCACGTCACAAGTGCACATTAAATGTTTACACTTCACAATTCATCAGCATTCGAAGCAAGAATATGCCAATTCTAACGAGATTATACATGTCATGCTATGAAATGAGATGGGAACTGCTCATACACCATAACTTGAGTTTTTACCGACTCCCCGTCGCCTGCGATGCAATGCCAATGTGTGATAAAATTCATCATTAGTGGATTACATCCAATGATCATTTTTAAAACAAAATTAATTTGTTTACAAACCAAAACTTTGTTACACCTCAAATGATAATTTCATATTCAAACCATGTGTCTTTTGACGTGATTTTGGAGTCTCGCGCGAGCTTAAGCGCTCCTTTTACACTTTGGACTTTCAACGTTGGAGTGTAATGAACCGATGCTTGAATTAACTTTCTGTCCAAATTATCTGTATGCTGTGATACTGAAGCCAAAAGTTTTATTCATTCTGGTATTCTGTTGAACTTAGTCCATGATGCTCCAGTACGCCCATCAATCACCAAATGCGATGTTGATCCCCAACCATGCACTCACGCCCATGGAATACGTGTTCTCATGCATATGCAATGTGATGCACCATTGCATGTATCAAATCATGCCACATATGTAATAGATGCCATATGGACAAGCATAAACCATACACTTTGCCATGTATCATGGACAATTATATTTATACATATAATTTTCAAAACAAACATTCATTTCAATGTCAATATTATAAGCACCCATATCAACATTAATGAGCAACAATTATCAAGCATATTTATCACCCGATCAAGTAATAACACCTTTAATCTAAGGCCAATTGTGGCATATATAATGCCCACAAAAAAATCCCCACACAGTAGCCCCAATGACTCTTTAAACTAGCCATTTAAAATTGGCCAAACAACAAGCCATACTTGGTCAGGATTATTATTTTTTTATCTAAGCCTATATAATGACCTCAAGCTTATATACTTTTAATGGTTTTAAATTGATCAAATCCCCATTAGAATTATCTAATGTAAAGTTATTTAGACAATAACATTTTAGTTAATATTTTAAACTTCAAATTTGAAATTTGAGACATACGGAATTTTGTATTACTACTCTAAACAGAACTTTAATATTCGTAATTTTCAATCTGAAGAATTTTTTGGATCATTTGCGCTTTGAGACACTTTAGACTTGAGATATACAAATGATCGTCATGTCCTTAGAATTGGGTTTGGGGTGTGATGGTTCATGTGTATTTCATCTTCTTATTAAGATTTAATCTATAAAAGTTATAAGAAAAAGAAAAGAACATGGTATGTTCATATCATGCACCTCATATACTTAATTATTCTCTAAATGATATGGCAGCAAATTTAGTGTATGTCATTCGAGACTAATACAGGGACACTGAATACATGAGCAAAGGGTTTGAAGGTATGTAAGTTCTATCCCTGCTTTCTAACACTAATTTGGAAAATGTAAAAGAGGTTAATAAGAAGAAAAATTACTAGATAAATTTGATAGGGAATGGTTTCAACTAATAGTAAATGATATTCACGAGAACAATTAAATAATCAAAGGACTAATGAAGCAGAATGGCCGTTTAGAAGTGACAGTAATGTTCTCTAGACAACTTATAAATTTATAATGACTTCAGATTGCCTAATTTTAATGGTTTTGAATTGTTAAATTTGGTTATACTTTAAATAATTTAGCCTATATTTGTTCGGTTTGAGGTGGATGGAGTGGTATATCATTTTAATTGATATTGTAATCATTTGTGTATCCTATTGTTACTAGTTCTATTACATTTAATTTATTCAAGGGATTATTGATTTTACGTTTAAAGTTTCACAAATTGGAGACTATGTTTGATTCATTTAGAGAATATTTATTACTTTATGATAACTAAGCACATCTATTTGGGAGAATAATGTTAACATGCATTGAGGAAATATTTAATAAAGTACGCATGAAAAGTAAGGAGCAGTACTAATAATGCATTTTGGGGATTTGAATCCAAAACATGCTTTAAATAGTGACCAACGATCCCATTCTTTTTAATACCTAAATAACTCTCCACGCATTAAAGCTATGTTTGGATAAACAACTTAATTAAGTACTTATTTTATAAGAGTTTATTATATGAGAGCTTATGTCATAAGTATTTTATTCAATAAGCTATTTGTGTTTGGATGCATATTTTAAAGCGTTTGTAAATCATTTTAAAGGTGTTTGGAAGCATTACTACTCAAGCATTTATAATAAGTGAGAGTGCGAAAAGACCATTATAAACACTTATAAAATTGAAGTGTTTGGATAAATAAGTACTTGTCATAATGTTTAAAAAATTAAAAAAACTAAAGAACTATATATATATATATATATCATGAAACCATGATAAAAAATTAAAATAAAGTAAGATTCATTATATCTTGAAAACATTTATCATTCACTTGTATCCTCTGTAAAATAACTAATGAATCATACTCTGCTCTTCCCTTGTAATAACTAATGAATCGTCTCAGTTCATGGCAACGTGCTCGCAGCGTTATGAGGGTCAATTTCAATTATTTACAAAACTTTCTAAGAAGTCTGAAAACTCCCACTGAATGAGAAGTTCCAACCCCTGTACTCTGGAATGAGTTTCTCGAACAAGCTCTCTACTGTCGCTACTATCTTGGGTCCTGAAAACAAACAAACAAACATTTTCAATTAGGCTTTATGTGCTCCGAAAAAAAAAAGGGGGGGTGGCGCTTTCTAAGAGAAAGAAACAGAAAACATGCAAAACACAAACACTGAACTTACACTACATAAGAAAAACATCAAAGCTTGGGTTGCTCTAAGTAGCTCTTGCATTCTTGTCATAAGCTCGACTCCCCTGAATTTCAATGTTCCCGAGATTACAGAACTGCATGAACTCCCTATGGCACTATTTTTGGTGTGGTCAGATGTATGGCTTGCTTGCTTGCATGAAACTCACCCCTAAAGTACGACTTCAATTGTTGTGTGCTAACTTTAAAGGTTCCTTTCTCTGGGTGCATAATTTTCGCTCCTCCATGCGGAAAAACCTGAGTCACGGTAAGTGGTCCCAACCACCTTGACTTTAATTTCCTTGGGAAAAGTTTGAATCGGGATTTAAATAAGAGGACTCGTTGACCCGGCTCAAACTCTTTCCTTGCAATGTGCTTATCGTGCCAGGCTTTCGTCTTTTCTTTATATATCTTCGCATTCTCGTATGCCTCTTTGCGGAACTCCTTTAATTCACTGAGCTGCAACATGCGTTTCTCGCCGGCCATCTTACTATCCATTTTCAATTACTGGTGCCCAGTGCTACATGCTCCAATTCCACCGGCAAGTGACACGCTTTCCCGAACACTAGCCTGAATGGTTACATTCCCAATGGTGTCTTGAATGCTGTTCTATATGCCCAGAGTGCGTCGTCTATCTTTTTCACCCAATCTTTCTTCGAGCTATTGACCGTTTTCTCTAAAATTGATTTGATTTCTCACGATTCAAGACTTTGCTTTGGCCATTAGTTTGTGGGTGGTATCAGTGCGGTCCGTCTGAGACACCATATTTCCTCAACACGTTGTCAACGAGTTTGTTACAAAAATGTGTTCCCCCATCTGTTATCAATGCCCTTGGAGTTCTGAACTAGGTGAATATATGACTGCAGAAAAAGCTTGCTACCACTTTGGCATCATTAGTTCGGGTAGGTATGGCCTCTGCCATTTAGAAGCATCTATGGCCAGAGAATGTATAGGTTGGTAAGATGAAGAGAAAGGACCCATAAAATCCATCCCCGGATATCGAACGACTCTACCTCTAAAATAGGTTGCAAGGCAACTCATCTCGTTTGATATGCTTCTACAGTGGACCTGAAATGGTGTGCATCCTTGAATAAGGTGGGCCAATAGAATCTAATTGAAGTACCTTTGTAGCTGTCCTATTTCCCCCAAAGTGCCCCCCACATGCTAGCGCGTGACAATGATTTAGAATACTTTATGTTTCCCTCTTTATGGGACCTGTCTTCTTATCACACGATAAACACAATGCTTATATTGAGATGGGTTCCTCAGTGTAGTAATTAGCTGGCTTGTGCGAAAAATATCTTCTTCTACTGATAACTAAATTATGGGGGGAGCACTCTTGCTACCAAGTAGTTCGCAAAATCCGCAAACCACGGTACTTGCTCTTTGTCTTCAATTTCCAAAGAAAATACATTTATCAAGAGTCTAAATTTTCTTTACTCTTACCTTGCTTCAATCGTGAAAGATGAGTCGGCTACTAGATTTTAGTCCCTTTCTTATCTTTGCACAAGTTTAGAACTCTTGGGTAAGTAACACCCACCTTATCAGTCTCGGTTTCACATCCTTCTTAGTCATCGGGTAATTTATGGCTGAATGAATTAGGTGTGTACTATTGCCACATTGCAATTAGAATGCGGTGAGACATCAAACACAAACACAATGCAGCCATAAGGTTCTTTTTGATTGTTGCATAGTTGAGTTGTGCATCATTCAGCGTGCGAGCGGATAATAGATAACCTAAAATGTTCTTTCCCTTTTTTGCCTTAGTTATGCCCTATTAGCGTGATCATTTCGCATCACACATTAGTTGAAAGGAAGATGCAAGAGCGCTTTGGACACTAATCATCAAGCTAAAGGCACTCAGCGAGCGATGATTCGACGGGGCTTAGCTATTTGGAGAAATCTTTATGAATCTCTTTTACAAATCTGCGTGACCAGCTCCTTATTCCTTTCTTGCGAAGATAGAGCTGGTAGCTTCTGCGCCCCAATGCGGTCCCGTTGACAGCCCGTCAACCCGCGAGTCTTCGTGGATGGCGGGTTACCCGACACCACTCACAAAAAATCGGACAGAGTCTCCTTTGTACGAGGAGCTCGCAAGGTACTGCTTTGTCCCGATAATCAACAATGACCCTGAGAGAGATTACATATGCGGTAAAATAATAGCCGCGGGCTTTGCATCGATGCTCGAACATATAAGCACATGACTATCGACCATAGTCCATAAGAGTTTAAATTACATACGTCTTATACAAATAAATACAACCCATATATGTTACAAATATATATTAAAACCCATAATCCGACTTTCTTCATATGCTTGATCTGAATCTGGTCATTGATGCGCACGACTTGTACTGCACGAAGGGAATCTGACGGGGTGAGCAAAGTTCAGCAGTGATAATCTCCTACAAGGGTTACTCCCCACCTAAGTGCACATGCAATGGTCACATAATCAAACACACATCCAAGTGCAACATACACATGTCTACCTGAATGTCTACATGCCATGAATGGGACTCGACTCACCGTACCCACAGCATGTCTGAGAGCTCTACATGGCTCCATCCCCTATCAATATGTCATTGAGTGTATATCCCGAGTCCTCATCAGACTAGTCTCGTACATACGCCAAGCGTGACAAATTGTCATTGGTATTACCAATGACCCAGTATCGAGCGCTTCCATTACCTAACGTGCAAGTGTCAACGGGCAACAAATCCCAAGTCAATCCCGACTTAACCCACTGAACCCGAAGTCTATGTGATAAACATGACCGCAGGTCTCCTCAGGTAACATAATTCCTTTCTCGCATGATGCCTGTGCTTCTTGCCAATCTGCCAAAACTATGATATCACGGTCTCGTACACCCATACGCCTTCGAAATTCTCACCGACTCCTCAAACATGCATTTTCCAGAATGAAACCATTTCCAAACAAAGGTATTTGTTTTTAATCCATGGACAACCCCTCCGATATAAATAGTGGATGACCCGATAATCTATTTTATGGACAACCTCCGATGTATATCAACTGGTAGACTGACGATTGATATTATATGGACAATTCGATGTTGTAGAGCGGACACACTCCATAAATAATATTGTCGTCAACCCTCCGAACAACAATTTCTCAAGAACCACCTTATGCAATCACCTCTATTATAGGTGCCCAAGACATATGAAATGCAATGGAGTCATTTCCATTTTCTTAACCCGTGCGACTCATTTCCGGACGTTGTCTTATTAATCGCTTCCCACTAATCAATTAATTCACGCCGGTGTCGATCCACAATCGCAGTACCTCACGACACACCATCAAACACCTAACACAAGTTTGACCCCCCAAACTATGCACTCACACCCATTCTCTAGTTACCCCACGCATACGAATTTTAATACGCCAATTTCCAACACATTCATGCTAATATAGCTCACATGGATATATATTAACATAATTAAATCACATAAAACACAGCATTATACCACAATCGACTACACCAAAAATTAGCTCTACATAGAGCTATTAACAAACACGAGCAATCTATATTTCTCAATCACCAACCATACACATTTTCAGCCACACAAAAATAATTTCATGTCACTATTCAATATTACTATCTTGATGTTACTATTCATGTTATTCATTTTCGTAATAACACATAAAATGGCCAAAATCTCTGACCATATAAAACAAAGGCAACCTCGGGTCCTTCATTACCATCACCCGACATTGTGATACCAAAAACACACCACAAAAACCCGAAGACACTGTAGTCCCCGGAGCAAACCTCAAACCTTTGAGACAATGCATCCGACTGCCTGTGTAACAACCCCGGGTAATTTTTTTTTTTCATGACTCGTCTAAAACAACTCAAAATCTTCTCACTTAAAATGTCCGAAAAACAGCCTCAAATTAAAGCCCTGACCGGTCCGAAAAATAGTCCCAAAATTCTACACTTAGTCCAAAAAATTTGAGGATTCACTTACGCCTTCACGCCTAAGCTAATCTCCAACCATTAAATAGCCTTTAGACTAGAAATAACACAAGTGTGAAATACCACCGCAGTTCGACGAACAAGATTTTGGTGTCCACGCGTAGCTCTCGCCGCGTAGATCAACTTTGCTCTTCGCCTCCCGATGAAACCTCGAGGTCCGATTTTTCTATAAATTCAGAGCAGCGAAGAGAAAGAAAATAAAAGCCAATTCCTCTCTCCACCCCTCTCTCCTCCCGACGCCCTATGCCCCCTTTTGATTTTTTTTCCATTTTATTATTATTATAATATTATTATATTATTATTATTATTATTATAATTTTGAATACATAGTTCATATTACTTTATTCAGTCCTTACCCAAAAACAATTTATTTCTTTCAATTCACTTATTTTATGAACTTAACTCAAGTCATTTCGACTTTCTGTGATTCAGAAACCCCGAAGTCACTGACGACTTATCACCCGTAAAAACCCGGGAAAATATCCCCGATTGTCTCTTAGAATTCGACCTAAACTTTTTCTTCTCGGGTCACTAGATTTCGCGAGACGAATTCCTAACTCACAAGAGTCCATTCACACATCCGAGATCTAGAGAATTTCCGCTTTTCAACCAACCGAAATTACTGTTATATACCATTTTTCGTAAAATGAATTTTTCCTGTTTTACATTCTCATTGTTTCACCTTGGCTTTTTATCTACCTTGATTCCTCTTTGATATTCCAGTACCTAAGATAATGCTCCTTCACCATGAAGCACACTTTTCCCAATTCAACACTAATAGGTCGTTTCCTCACATCTTATCAAGAACCGTCTCAGTTCTCTGTGTAATATCGCGATTTCCCTAGCAATGCAGGAAATCATCCTGAACACTTCAATTGTTCTCTCTAATTAACTGAGAATATGGCTATCATGCAAGACCGAAACGCGTCTCTATGCTACATAGCCTGTAAAAGCGGCATTTGCTTAAAAGCAAACGTACCATACGGGCATGTGAATGTTGTTTTCTCTTAGTCCTCCGGTGATATAGTGATCTGATTATGATCCGATTACTCGTTCAAGAAACGGTAATACCATGCCTCGCAACCGCTTCAGCATCCGATCTAAGAACCTAAGCGGGAAATAATCTTCTAGTTGCTTTATTTAATTTCGTAGTTTATGCAAATCCCCACCAGAACCTGCTCGGTGAAGGTAATGCATGCTATTTCTCGTCCTGTATCACCGTGGTCCCTCCTTAGACAACTTACTAGGCTACCCTCGATGTGACGCCCATTCTTGAGGGTCCCGTTGACAACCAACTCGCGACCTCGTGATTTCGACCAATACCACAATGTCAGGTCCCATTTATCGTGATCCATATTTTCACAAAAATCGAAAGGTAGCCTCCTTTCTGTTTCGTGAGCTCTCACCCAACATACAACCTTATACAAGAGTAATCATAACCCATCCATGGTCTCATTGTAGAAGTGTATATACCAATACAGGTCCATCTCATTCATATCCCCAATATACATCCGTTATCATACCTATTCATTTTCTCACATTTAAATCTAAATATGAAAATAAAATGCTTTAATTACATCAGTAAGAGGTCCATCACCTTTCGCCTTATCATAATTAAGTGTTACCCGACTATTTAGACAATAGTCCTAAAAGAATTTAGTTTACAATTATTTTATACAAAAATATTTTGTACAAAAAGGTAATATCTAAGCCACACATCGATTCTTTCTAATCACAACCTCATGGAGCGCCGTCTCCCTGTATACCCCCTCAGACCGAAAAAGTGGGGTCCTGATAACAGGGCAATGCCCGCAGAAAATTCTTCGCGCGGCTATTCTCACCTAAAATGCACATGCAATGGCAACCATGAAAACGTCCAATCACATTCCATATAAATAATGCAATCCTATATGAAATATTACGTGTCATGTATGAGATGAGACTCCTCATGCCCATAACCCGAGTCCTGACCGACTCTCTCACACCTGCAACACCAAGTGTGAAAAACTAGTCATTAGTGTTTCACCCAATGACTTCAACCATTGGACAACCCTCCAATTTTAATTTATCAAATCTCGTGTGTTTATTTGGGTTGCGAATTTCTGGAGTCTCACTGCAGGCTTCGCAACGCCTTCTAACACTTTTGCTAACTTTCATCGTTGGATCCATATGTCTTACCAAGAATAATATTTGGGTCTTTCACCCTAGGGGGGATCTGTCCCATATTGCTTCACCAAACACACAAAAATTATTATTATTATTGTTTTATACAATCACTGAAGTTCTTGATTTTCGACGTCATTCCATTTCCGAAGCTTCACCACACACATTCACCAAGAATGGTGAATGACGCATTCCATGCACCCACACCCGACTCAATGCGAGATGTGACCGTGCATATAAATGCAATCATGTCATTTACGAATGTTTCGTTTATATGTACACTTATAAATTTCGAATAATTATAGAGCTTCACATATAATTTCTATTTATCAAAATTTCCATGTTAATACGTCAAGCAAGTATATATAAACATGATTTTTACACACAACATCATGTTATTTATTTTTCCAACAATAACACACAAAATGGCCCAAATCTCGGATCCACATAAACAAGGCACCTCTCGGTCCCTTCACGGCCATGAACCTTTTTGGTTCCATTCATCAACAAATTTTAGTGATACCGAAAAACTCAACAAAACACGAAGACATCAATCCTGGGATTAAAACCAAACCTCGACCTACCGGATCGGCCCTGAACCGGGCCCCAAAATTCCAATATCTCGGGCCCCAAAATTGCTCGACCGGGTCTGTGTGGGCTCACTCGAACTGTCAAAAACAAATTCCGAAAAATTCCTAAAAATTCCTACACTTAGTCCTGTACCTCGATCCAAATTTACGTACCCCCTCTAAGAAAAACCTCAAGCCATTAAATGACCTTTAGGGCGAAATAACCCAATGAGGAAAATTTCACCTTGTGGAGTTTTCCGCGAATCGAAACTCCAAGATTCTGGGTACCACGCATATCTCGACGCGTGGACTACTTCGAAACAAGCCTCTATTTCTTTCTCGCCTCAATTTATTTTGAACCGAACTTAGCTCAATCACTTTCACTTCCAAGATTTTCGTGAAAATCTCGTTCCTGAGTCACCGGGCGACGATGATTCGTGCCAAGCACAAGAGGTGTTCCAAAATCACACAAAATTTATATCCTAGAGTCCTACTATCGTAAAGCAGTATCGCAAGATAATGCCAGGTCATAATCCTCGTGATCGGGTTTTCTTCTATGCGAAATGATTTACGCGAAGGCCAAATGGTGAATTTGGTTTGAATTTTAAGGTGGTGATAAAATAGCGAGGGGTGTTGTTTAAAATCAAATTTAAATAAAATAAAATGTAAAGTAACCCTCAAGTATCAGATACCGGGCTTAGGATCTCAGTGGCAACTGAGTTTCTTGTGGTCATTTCCTTTCGTTGGCTGGGAGGATGACCTATAGTCATCTCCAACCGATCTTCATTTAGCTATTAAACCCAACCCAAAATAGTTATCCTTTTTAGTAAAATGGTATTCACTGAGCACTAGTGGTCACCGACGCTGGAAAAAATAAGTCTCTCACTCACCTCCAACGGTCATGAGGGTAACTAATGAATCTCGTGATCTAGCAATAAGCATCCATCAACTCAAAAGCTTACTAACAATAGCTTAAACTGCTGAGAGATTCAAAGGATAAAACCTAAAGTTAGAAAGGGAACACGAACCTGCAATGAGTACCTACGTGAAGAAACATGGAACCCTCCAATAGCCTTAAGATCCTGCGCCCAGTAGCCTTCCACTTCAAGGAGGAAAGGGTTTTAGTCGCTCATCCTCCGAGTCAAGTCATCCCTGAGGGTGTTCTCACACGCCCGTAAAATGGAAAGAAAACGAGAGAAAGCCAAAGAGAAGAAAAGAGGCGAGAGCCGAAAGCTTCCCGCCAAAAAGAGATTTTTATTAATGAAGGAGATTCTAACAAGCAGTCAAGTCTCGAGGCTTTTATAGCCAAACCCCTTTACAAAATTAAGCAAAATAACATAGCAAACACTATTACAATGGGGAAAAAGCGGAAGAAAACCAAAAGACACAAAAAGCAAAAGGTAGTAGTAGTAAGCTGGAACAAAGGGGTCGAATGTGAACAAAGGGCAGGCCGTGAACAAGTGGTAAGAAGAAAAATTCGTGCTGCGCACCCTGCAACCATGCAAAATTTTGTCATGCCTTTTCTATGTTTTCGCTCCTCTTTCCGGCTTCCGATCCGCACGCCGAGTTCGACTCGACTCTTCGTGTTGCTTGATCGACTCAACACTTGCATAAATAGCTTTTCAAAAACTGTATGCAAATTAGCCACAAAATGCGTATCGTAGAATAGCAGGGACTTTAATGTGCAAACTGCCAATTACGCCGACACACACAAAAAGTGCCTAAAACTTGCACAAACAGATTCGTGGCAGCACTGAGCACTAATCACACCCCTTCAACCTACACACATCGCTAGTCTCAAGAATGAAAGAAAGAAAGAAAGAGAGAGCATGCCACGAACTTATAACAAAATGATGTTCATAAAATGGTATTTCAAAAGGTTGTGAATGAGTAATGCCTAACCCTCGATGAGAATCAAGGAAACCCCTTTGCCCAATAACTATCTCGGAGAATGAATGCCATAAATTCAGTGGTCAAAGAGCCTCCTTCGTGGTGAATCAACCAAAGACTTCCACCAAAACTCCAAGTATTTGTTTGATCAATTCTCAACAATAAACTCGCTTGAACCGCACTCTCTCCCCCAACCAAGCTACCGCGCCACCCAGATTACCTCAACCAACCTTAAATAGATCATGACCCACCTTATTCCACAACCCTTATTATGTTGTAGGTGTGCAATGTCGAGGGAATCGACCTCACCAAAGTCCTCATGTAATCCGTGGATCTACCGATGACTTCAACCAACAGCTTAGGGCACCAAGTCATAAGGATCTTTCGACCACCAACTCTTCGTGTTTCACCTCGACTCGAATGATTTAAACTCAAGACTCACAAATTGATAAACTCCACCCATACACCCGTAGCGAGCATCAAGTTGGTGGCTCCCAACCACTTGCTTAGGGCACTCGCTTCGGTTGCTGCGCTATATACTCCCTCTAACCGTGCCTCGAAGTTTTGAAAGCGTTTGTACTTTTCTTTCTTTTCTTTCTTTTTTCTTTTCTTTTCTTTTCTTTTGTTTCAAAATATCACATCGCCTCTCCTTTCAATGCTGGGTCCTTAACCCATTTAAAGGTAGTCAACTAAACTAGGGTGTGGTTTGCAAAGTTTTCTAGAGGTTGTGTTCTTCAGCCTATTGTTGAAACCTTATGTGCGTAGTGTGTGATTAGCTAGAGGTGGAAGAAAAATGTCGAAAGAAACAAGAATTCAACTAACCATCCACTAACTAGGTATGTGGAATCAATTAACATCAACACAATTGAAAAGTTTCATTTTCCAATCAGCAGTGTTGGGTAAAACCACAAAAAATAGGGTGCAATTTGAATTGAAAAAGTAAGCCTAGATGCAAGATAAATAACTTCATTAAAAGAAAATTAGGCAAGTCACCTGAACATACAAATGGGCTTGCTCAAAATAGTAGCAAAACATAATAATAAGAATTTTCTAACTTTCCCAACCAAATGTCTCATTGTCCACAATGGGGCTTGGATTGTTAGAGAAGGAAGTGCTACCTCCGATGAAATGTTCTCATATCGATAGGAAACTTCTCGCAAACTTTCCACCAACACCTTATTCAATTGTTGCCAAATAAATAAGTTAGGAGAAGAAAAGAGAGGAAAAAAAGTGACCCGCTTGAGACTCTTAAAATCACACTTTCATAATAATTTCAAAAGTGTTCTTTCTGACTATATTTGGATTCTAAACTCTCTAAGCTTTCCAACGGTACCAAAAACGCCCAAAACAAAGTTCTAATGAAAAAGTTATGGTCAAAACAAAATTGGCTACGAAACTAGAGGGAGGATATTTAAAATTCGCAGTTTCGAATTTCGCGAACCGTGCGATGCCATATTTTATTTTAATAATAATAAAAATAAACAATTTTTTTTTAAAGATCAATTTTTTTTTTGAAGACCAATTTTTTTTTTATATTATTTGATATATATATATATATATATATATATATATATAGTTATATATATATCATAAAAACAAATAAACTAACCTCAGAATACAGTATAAAGCAGTAAATTTCACAGAACAAGGTGCCTTAGCCCTTATATTTTGTTTATGCTCCAAAAATTAAACAAAAACCTGCAAAAATAAACACAAGAAAAATAAATAAAAAATGCAGAAAAAATGAAAATTAACTTAAAAACAAAGATCAACTAAAAATTAGAGAAAATCTAAGAAGAAAAATTAAAGAAATCAAAATAATATAAAATAAAATAAAATAAGATAAAAATAAGAAAAATCAACAAAAAGCTGGGAGACTGCTTTCCAAACCGCTTTCAACCCTTTCTGAGGTCAGCTGAATCGCGGAGTCACAGGTAAATGCCGAGGTCTGTGTGTGCTCCACTGCCCCCATCCAAGACCTAACCATCCACTATGCCACGAGTGTGAGGGTCGCCGATGAGTGCCTAAAACCCGTAGTATACCTGCGCCTATCTTAGGTTTTTAACGTTATTTTACGTTTAAATATGTATTTTTATAGCTCGATACCTGAGCATGGCAAATTCTGTGAATGCAGGTGTAAATGAGGTGAAGAGCAAACTTGGTGCTGTACCGAGCGCAAAGGGAAAGCAATGCATGAAAGTGGGTCGAGCGCCGCAGACGTTTCCAACGTCAGCACTTCGCCCCCATCGCCGCACCTTTCGCCCCAACGCCGCGACGCTAGCTCAATCCAATGAAAAGTCAACAGGCAAAGAACGCCGCGATGCCCCCAACGTCGCGAAGTCCTTTCAACGCCGCACGCCGGGCCACGAGATCCGCTCCATCATTGCAGCACCAAGGGTCTTAATCGAGGCATCGTGGAGACGTACCTTACTCAAATAAGTACGTAAAACAGAGCACACGCACATCGATCTCTCGAAGAAGAGTCTGGTGGATTTGTATTGTTTTCCATTTTTGATAATAGAATGATGTTTTACATATTTAATATCGATAATTTTGTAGCTTAGTGATGTTTTAGATCTATAT